>OZ024740.1:63471250-63523750 GCA_964016885.1 Eledone cirrhosa | reverse complement strand
CGCCATGGACTGCAAGCAAATAGAAAAGTGCCTGACCTTCCCCTCTAATGGAAAACGGCGGAGTGATCTTTAGAATGGACTCAGTTGATAGTTAGATCCACCCAACACGTGATAGCAGGTGTTCGATATAAACCCAAAGGTCAGGAATACTCAGAGAATCGATGATTGCGTGCAGGACAGTTTTGTCACCCTGCGTGCATCTCGGACAGACCAGGCTGATGGCACTTCCATGCCTGTACAGTTTATTTCGATCTGACAAAGCTCCTCGGTAGCACTGCCAAGTCAGGTGTTTCCGAAAATTATCCATGGGTCCTAGACTAGAGCCACAAGTGTGGCTTGTTGATTTTCATCGCCTACAGTCTCCCCCAAAACATCGTCATTTTTACCCGTTACTAAACCTCTATAGAAATCTAAGGTGGACTTGTAGCGAAATCTGTCCCCACCTTGACCCCTGGGTGACATTTAATGGTCATTTTCTGGGTTATCTCCTTTTGGACGTAAACAAAGTCTTAGAGTGGACGACCAGGGGACAGAGGAAGCGACAGATATAAATTGCCTCTCTTAGATCAAGTGGCAATCAGTTCGAAGCAGTTCTCGATAGAGTAAACATGTAGATTATTGCTTCCTACAGACGATTTTGGGATCTAACAGACTCTCTCTCTATTTCTTGGTCTCTTTCTTAACCCTGCCAGTGAAGTTCATGAAGTTTTCTTGGTAAATACAATTTAATTCTACTTTTACAAACAAGCAAATAATACCTAATTCCTGTGTATTTTTCATATATCTCCGGCGTGAGCTATTTTCAATAAATTAATAATATAGCGGTTTGGTGTCATAGTAGTTCATTTATATATATTCATTTTCTGTGTGATCAAGGAACTGTCATATCATCATCATCTTATTGAACACTTACTCACTTACCTGCACACAAGCAACCTCTGGTCACACTGTATCACACAACAGTGACCACACGACACAACAAGCTACAAGTGAGCACACACGCAACAAACGAATCAACACTACAACACAATCAACTAACCAACACGACCATCCAAATAATCGCTATAGACTTTCCACCGATCGCACGATTGGCTGGTGGCTGTGAGCGTTTGCAGACATTCCAGTTTCTAAGAGCTCCCTCCCGAGAGTGAAAGATGCCGTTTAATGGCATGGCTGGCTTGTATGGTCTACGGCATATACCATGGAATATTAATGGACATTGTAATCACGGATATACAAAACTGCAGGTTGCCACATCCTTGATCTTAAGCTTGGGATAAACAATGACAAAACTTATTCCTTCGAAGAAATCAATGTATAGCAATGTGTGGTAAATTCTACAATTTTTAAAAGCCAAATTATGCTAGAAAGAAATAGAAAAGAAAAAAAATCATTACAATTGTTTGAAAGTGTTTCAAATTTAGTACATAAAACACTGTTGTAATTTTTCTTTTACTTTTCAACGATTACTTTTCTTAAACTTAAATTTCCCTGGCGGTAATACCATGACAGTTTAATTGAAAATAACAGGATAAAGACGAGGCTATTAAAAATATTTCTTTCGATTAAAGCAAAGAGGAAATCGAAATGAGAGAAAAAAAAATGTCAAAATAGACAAACTTGTTGAATCTAAGCTTTTTTGTCACTACTGATATTTTTCTTGAAATTACTAAAATCCTTCTTGATTTTTTCTTCTCTAAGCAATTTTGTCAATTTCCCTCTAGTTCCATTTCAACAGTTTGATAACGATTTTTATTTTGTTTCAATCATCGGCACCACAACGCTATTAGCTGTCAGTCCAAGCAGCCGATGGAAACAGGCGGTGACGTCACTCGTCAAACATCGTTTATTTCCGTATTACTACCACGCGTAAGTGGAGTTTTCACGCGTTTTTTGGAGAAAGAGAAGACTTAAAAGGGCCAAATTAGAAAACAAATAGAAAAAAACAAATAGAAAACAAGTCATGGTTATAACGCATATCGATGTAAGTAGAGTTACTTAAATGAAAATATAGGTGGTCCTTAAAAGGGCCAAGTTAGAAAACAAATTTAAGTTAATTAGAAAACAAGTCATGGTTATCAAATAAATTTGATTTATTCATTTATATTTTCATTATTCACCAACCTTATTCAAAAGCATGTTTAGAAACATTTTTTCACCAACCTTATTCAAATGCATGGAATCAGATGACGGATATGTTCTAATAACTTTTGGAAAATTTCTCCTTTAAATTCATACCGCCACATGAATTCAATGAGATGGGTTTGAAGCAAATTTCTGGCTGTCCCGTTTTCCCTTTTATTCCTATTTTTTACGTGTTTCCACAAGCATTCTATGTGATTCGTTGTGGCAAATGTTACTGGATCAACAAAATTGATCGAATGGTTCACCGTCAAATGTTGATAGCCTAGCTGATCGATCGTATTATAGGAACGCCATAGATCAGATATTATGGTTGTCCCTGGCAATATACGATCCTGTATAATGGTTAAAAGTGTCTCCGCTGTCCTGTCTTCTACTGCTACTAAAATACATCTTCTGGTACTTCTTTCCAAAGCACCAAAAACCCACTGTGTTTTCACAGAATGGCCACGATGGTATTTCTTTCTCACGAATGCGCTTTCATCAATCTCGACAATTCGGTTTGGCCCGCCAAGCTTAATGTTTTGTGCCACATAGTACTCTACACATACATCACGGCAAAAATTTCGCCAATCTGCTACGGCCACATTCGCGATACGACATTCCTCTGAAATCTTCTTTTGCCCAAAAATATAATATATCAACTATTTGTTCACACTTCAAATTGCTATTTTCTAAAAATGTGCCTTTTCTAATAGAAACCTGTTTTCTACATGGCCTTTTACATGACCAGATAATCCCATCTGACACATTTTGTTTCGCTACTTCCAGCATACGTTGACCACATGAAGGGCAGACCTTTTGTGTATTCAGAAGTCCTTGAATTTTCAACCAATTGACGGTATCTGTTGTAGTAGCGATGGAAAGATCGCGATGGTTAATTCCCTTAACACTTGGATATATTATAGAACTCATTTTTCAATTTGCAGATGCGTGTATTATCACAAAGTGAAGATTAAAGTTTATTTATTTACACGTGGTGTTGGTGATGATTGTTGCTGATTGGTGGGGATTGTCTCCATGGGGACTGTCGCTTGTCTCCATGGGCACTGTATCCATGCTTTTGAATAAGGTTGGTGAAAATAATTTGTTTTCTAAACATTTCTTGGTGAAAAAAATTTGATAACCATAATTTGGCCCTTTTAAGGGCCACCTATATTTTCATTTAAGTTAACTCCACTGTTGGTGAAAATGACTTGTTTTTTATATTGATAACCATAACTATGAAAATATGTGACGTCATTCGTCAACCTTCCCCTACTTTCACTTCTGACAGCTAATACCATGAACTGTAAAAATACAGTTCATGGTATTAGCTGTCAGAAGTGAAAGTAGGGGAAGGTTGACGAATGACGTCACATATTTTCATGTGTGTGTGTGCAAATTTTAATAATATTAAGACACCCTAATGGGGGTTAAACGCCCTATAGTGAAAAGTTTGGCCAATAAATGGAACAAGATTTTACGAACTCCTCCTATGGTTTTGGAGATAGACCCCCCATAACCATATATATTCTGAAACTACATTGCCCAGGGTACTTGTATAAGTATATTTTATTTTAATCAAAGGGTTCATCGGGGGCACAGAACCGCCGCTGAAACTTTACCTTCGATTTATATGAAATTTAAACCATAGGTAAATGACAAGATATGATGCCTATTCACAAAATTTCAGCAAATTTAAATAAAATTAAAATACCCTAATGGGGTTAAACCCCCTATTAGGGTTCATCGGTGGCACAAACCCCTGCTGAAAATGTTTTCCCTTCGATTTATATGCAATTTAAACCATAGGTAAACGACAAGATATGATGCCTATTCATATCATTTCAGCAAATTTCAATAAAATTACAATACCCTAATGGGGTTAAACCCCCTATTAGGGTTCACCAGGGGGGCACAAAATCCCCGCTGAAAATTTTTTCGGTTCGATTTATATGCAATTTAAACCATAGATAAATGAAGAGATATGATGCCTATTCACAAAATTTCAATACTATAAGACACCTTAATGGTGCTTAAACCCCCTATTATGGTTCCCCGGGGGTACAAACCCCCGCTGAAAACTTTTCCCTTTCAATTTATATGAAACTTAAACCATAGGTAAATGACAAGATATGATGCCTATTCACAAATGTTTTCAATTGATATTTTGAAAAAAATCATTTACAAGAAACAAAATAAGAATAAGATTTAATCATGCAATTTTGATTTGATATATTACAAAAAATGATGTTTTCCAATTTTTCATGCATTATATTTTACATTGAGTAATATTGAGTTTTTCTCCATAAATTATATCACTGATTTAAAATCAATCATTTTCTTACAAAAAAAATGTGTGAAACGCAGCAAGGCGCTGGTAATTTGGCTAGTATATATATATATGTGAGTGTGTGTATATATATATATGTGTGTGTGTGTGCTCGTTATGTAAGAGAGGTGTAGGTAGAAACTCCATCCTCTGCCCCATATGCAAACTATGGGTACACAAGAGATGTAGTGGGATCTCAGGAAGTTTAGTTAAGAATGTAGGCTTTACATGTAGCAGTTGCACCAGGACAGTAAGCAGCAAACAATCACTGAAAACAAGTGACATCAAAGTCTGGGAGGACTTGGTAAAAAGAATACTGAATTAGCAGCGGAGGGGGGGGGGGTGTTCTGAAAGAACGGGATGGAAGAAGTTGAGGGAGCTACTGCCACAGCTGGATACAAAAGGCCTTTCCCTCAGAATAAAAGGTAGACTGTAGACTTGAGATGAAGTGATAAAAGCCGACCTTGCACAATTGCACCTCTGAAAGACAATGACACAGGACCAAGATCTCTGGCGTTATGAGGTAATACAGAAACCCCAACTTCCCACGGGCCCAGGCCAAGGCTGAAACATGCATACAGTATGCACCACTCCATCACACTCGCCAATATATCTTTCATGAGAACAGGCCGAAACACTGTAAAGTGGTCGTGATGGTGACACAGTAAAAAACACCCAGTCCACACTGTAAAGTAGTCGTGGAGGAATCACAACAAAGAACACCCAGTACTCATTGTAAATGAGCTTGGCATTAGGAAGGGCATCCAGCTGTAGAAACCAAGCCCAAATCAGTTCTTTATGAGCAAGACATGGTCACCTGACCTAACATTGCCAACAATAGAAGGTACATGGCTCAGTGGTTAGAGCATTGGGCTTGCAATTGAAAGGTTGTGAGTTTAATTCTCGGACCGGGTGATGTGTTGTTTCCTTGAGCAAGACACTTTATTTCACATTGCTCCAGTTTACTCAGCTGTAGAAATGAGATGATAGGACTGGGGTCCCTATCATTCCACTGTAAAGTGGTCGTGGAGGTGCCACGGCAAAAAAAAACAAAAACACCCAGCACTCACTGTAAATGAGGTTGGTGTTAGGAAGGGCATCCAGCTGTAGAAATCAAGACAGAATCAGTTCCCGTATGAGCTAGACGAGGTCAGCCGACCGGACACTGCCCACAACAGGACAACCCATGCTAGCGTAGAAGAACTGACATAAAATGATGATGATGAAATATAACAGAGTTTTATAGCTTGCTTGAAGCATTGATGAATAGGAAACACAAATTTAAAATTTTGAAAACCAAGTTGAGGGCCTTTGAACCCCAGGCTATTGCAATAGCTGCTCCTGATTCTAGATGTGGAATACGGGACCTTTGGTACCACACAGTGACGTCCTGTTCGAGAATTTGTCCAGCTCTTGATGTGAAAGTTTGGTCTTAGTCCTCCCCAGGATTTTACATATGTATATCATTGCATATCTCTCCCGTCTTCATTCTGAGGAGTAGAGTTTCATCTCTTTTAGACTCTCCCAGTAGTTTATCTCCATCGTAGCAACCTTCTTGGTATAGCTTCATTGGATTGCTTCAAGCTCCATGATTAGTTCAATACTATGGGGGTGACCACAGCTGGGAGCATTCATCATTTCATTTTACGTCCACTTTTTCCCTGCTTGCAAGGGTGGGACGGGAACTGATTCTGGCTTGATTTCTACAGCTGGATGCCCTTCCTAACACCAACCTCATTTACAGTGAGTGTTGGGTGCTTTTTTCCTGTGGCACCTCCACTTTACAGTGTGGGCTGGGTACTTTTTTTGCCGCGGCACCTCCACGACCACTTTGCAGTGGAATGATAGGGACCCCAGTCCAATCATCTCATTTCTACAGCTGAGTAAACTGGAGCAATGTGAAATAAAGTGTCTTGCTCAAGGAAACAACACATCACCCAGTGTGAGAATTGAACTCACAACCTTTCGATTGCAAGGCCAATGCTCTCAATATGTATGTATATATCATCATCATCATCATCACCGTTTTACGTCCGTTCTTCCACGCTAGCATAGGTTAGACGGGTTGTCCTGTTGTGTGCAGTGTCTGGTCGGCTGACCATGCCTTGCTCATACAGGAACTGATCTGGCTTGATTTCTACAGCTGGATGCCCTTCCTAACACCAACCTCATTTACAGTGAGTGCTGGGTGCTTTTTCGTGGCGCCTACACGTCCACTTTACAGTGTGGGCTGGGTGCTTTTTTGCCATTGGCACCTCCACGACCACCTTGCGGTGGGAGGTGTGGGGGAATATTGTTTATATGCTTCAGCATGTACCCATGGGAGGTCAGGTACTCTGTATTACTGCGTGACGCCAGAAGTCACGGTCGTGTGTCATTGTCTTTGAGAGGTGTAATTGGGTATGGTCGGCTTTTATCACCTCATCCCAGGTCATCTTGGGTCTCCCCACTCCGCGGTTTCCATCAACTTCTAGTGCTCTGCACCTTTTTATGCAGCTGTCATCCTTCATACGCATCACATGTCCATACCAGCGCAACCGCCTCTCCTGCACACAGCATTTGATTCCTCTTATGCTCAGTCTCTCTCTCAATTCATTTATGCTTTGTCGTTCACGTATATTACTGTTACACATCCATCGGAGCATGCAGGCTTCGTTTCTCTCTAATCTACGTAAGTCTTCCACCTTCAGCGCCCAGGTCTCACTACCATGCAACATCGCTGTTCGGATACACGCATCATACAGTCTGCCTTTCATTCTGAGGGAGAAGCCTTTTGCAGCTAGCAGTGGTAGTAGTTCCCTAAACTTCTTCCATCCCGTTCTTACCCTAGTTATTGTACTTTCTGAACACCCACCTCCGTTGCTAATTCGGTCACCTAGGTAGCAGAAGCTGTCTACTGTTTCTACAGGGCCCTCCCAGAGATTGGTGGTACTTGTTTCCTGTGGCTGTTTGCTGCTTGCTGTTTCAGCACAGCTGCTGCATGTGAAGCCTACATTCTTAATTAAGCTTCCTGAGATCCCGCTACATCTCTTGTGTACCCATTGTTTGCATTTGGGGCAGAGAATGGAGTTCCTAACTATACCTTTCCTACATACTGAGCAAGGCCATTTCCCTGAGGGGATCTGGGTTCTGTTTTCTCGTCTACTTACAAGGACCTTAGTCTTTGTCATGTTGACTTTGAGGTTTGGAATTTATTCTCTAGTTCTACCATAGATTCAGCTATGAGTGCGAGGTCATCAGCATACAGGAGTTCCCATGGGCATCCGGTCTTAAACTCCTCCGTTATTGCCTGCAGGACTATGATGAACAGGAGCGGGCTAAGAACAGAGCCCTGGTGGACCCCAACCTGTACGCTAAATTCCTCGCTATACTCATTGCTAATCCTAACTTTGCTGACTGCTCCCCTATACATGGCTTGTACCGCTTTCACAAACCATTCATCTACTCCTAGTTTTCTAAGAGCCCACCAGATTACCGCACGTGGAACTCTGTCAAAGGCTTTCTCAAGGTCGACAAATGCCAAGTAGAGTGGCTTACTTTTAGCTAGGTACTTTTCCTGTAATTGCCTCACAAGGAAGAGGGCATCAGTGGTGCCTCTCCCTGGTACAAACCCAAATTGCATCTCGTCTATATTCACCCGGTCCCTAATCAGCTGTGCTATAACTCTTTCTGTTACTTTCATGACCTGGTCCATCAACTTTATACCTCTATAGTTTCCTCTATCTAGTGCATCGCCTTTACCTTTGTAGCAGTTGACAATGATGCTACTGCACCAATCTTTTGGTATGGCCCCTTCTAGTATTACCTGGTTAACGATACGTGTGGTTATAGTGTGACCTACAGAACCAGATGCCTTCAGCATCTCGGCAGCTATACCCGATGGACCGGTTGCCTTCCCCATCTTCATATCTCTGATTGCCTTACTTACTACGCTGCCGCTGACTTGTACTGCTGGTCCCTCTATAGGGTCTACATGGGGTAGGGTCTCTTCTTCCCATGCATTCTCCTCATTTAGTAATCTATCATAATGACTCTTCCATGCATCTTTCTTCTCAGCACTTGTGAGGGCAAGCTCACCTTTATCATTCCGGATACACTTCTCTCCAATGACATCACAACTATCTCTGACACACTGCCTCGCAATCTTGAATACCTCCTGTTTCTGGTCCTCACGTTGTAAAACATGCTTGAATTTTCTATCCTCTGCTTCCCTCCTAGCTAAGTATACTTGTCGCCTAGCTTCCCTCTTGGTCTCTATGTAATGTACCCTGCTCCCCCCGTTCTTCCATTCTTTCCATGCTTGTCTTTTGGCCTTGACTGCTTCATCTACCTTATTGTTCCACCACCAAGTCACTCTCCTCCTGCTTGAGGTCTTACTCCAGCCACAAACCTCATCCGTCGCCTCTAGTAAGTTATTTTTTAGGAACTCCCAGTTCTCTTCTACGTTAAATGTCTCTATCTGTTCTTCTTTACTGTCGTAGGCGTTGAGTAAAATATCTTTAAATCTGTTACTGGTTGAGGGGACTTTCAGCTTCCAGATCTTTCTTCTCCAGGTTGGCCTCTGTTTCCGGGTTCGTCTAGTTCTAACCGTGAGGTCGCTGACAACTAAGCTATGTTGGGATGTACATTCCTCACTAGGGAAGGCTTTTGTGTTTACGACCGTCCATCTGTCACGTCCTCTGATGAGGATAAAATCTAACTGACTAGAGTGCTCCCCTGATCTATAGGTGATCAGGTGGTTGTCGGGTTTTTTAAAGTTTGTGTTACATATCGACATGTCATTGGCGTCGCAGAATTCTAGAAGTCTGAATCCTTCCTCATTCCTTGTGCCAACTCCATGGCCTCCATGTACTCTATTGAAGCCGTCGCAGTGTTTACCTACGTGTCCGTTAAAATCTCCTGCAATGATTAGGAAGTCCTTGTCGTCTGTTAGAGCAGTAGTGTGTATTAAGGACTCGTAAAACCTATCCTTAAGTTCGTCTGGCAGCCCCGATTGGGGTGCGTAAGCTGATATTATTGTGGTAATTGTCTTATTCAGGACTAGTCTGAGTTTAATGATTCTTGCATTTACCCTGTACACTGAGATTACTTTATCTACCCACTTGTCAGCTAATAGTATACCTACACCACCCATCCCATCGTCATTTCCCACCCAGAAAAATTTGTAGCACTGGCTTTTTCCTACAAGGACTCTAGCAGATCCTCCTCTCCATCTAGTCTCTTGCACACAGCATACATCAACTTCCTTTCGCTCTAGCATTTCTACGATTTCGCCTGCTTTTCCTTTCATTGAGCCTACATTGATGGTACCAACTCGGAGTTTTGGGCATTTGTCGACACTCGTAGGGGAGGGTCTCTGGGTTGGCGCTTCACGTGGGTGCTTGGTAGCTCGCAGATTCATATTTCATCTATTGATTCAGAGTTGCTCAAATGTATTCTCAGCTCATCCATCCATAACGGTGGGAAAATTGAGGGCTAGAAGAACAGTGGTGGTGGGGTAATGGCAGGGTGTGTTGGGCTGCGCCAGAGGAGGAGAGAGTTAGTTAGGTAGGTAGGTAGTAGTAGCAGCAGCAATGGAAATGGCATGCTGAGGTTTGATTGGTCGAATAGGCTATGGTGGTGGGAGGGAAATTGTGAGGTAGGCACTGAGGGTCGCATGGTAAATAACCGAGAGAGATACAATAGAATTAGAATACCGCATGGTAAATATCCGAAGTTAATACACCAGTAATATTAACATAACGTCATAAAGACTAAGATACCTTCGAAGATTTGTATGGATGGATGGCTGGAACAAATTGAAATCAACTCTAATGATATATATATATATATATATATATATATATATATATATATATATATATATATATATAGTAATAATAATACATATGAAGACTAAAATCCAAAGAGGGCTCGATAGGGATAAATATATATCAATTATATAAGAACCGTAGAGCAAATATTTATTAAAATAACAGATTAAAGTTTAAGCAAAGAATCGGCTGCTTTCACCCTTAATGGGATCTTCTGAAACTAAAAAAAAATCAATCTGTGAATGCAGAAGTAAATATTTCTAAGCCGACCTTTCCCAATTGCACCTCTCAAGAGCAATGACACACGAGCATGACCTCTGGCGTCACACAGTAATACAGAAGACCCGACTTTCCACAGGAACATATAGACAATATTTGTTTTCCTTTGTTTTTTTATATCCTATCAACTAATCCGACCTCCAAAATGTTGCAATTGACTATTTTTTTAGCATATTAACAACAAATATGATTTCCACTGCAATTAAAAATGACTAGCTTTGTGAATGGTTTTTCCACCCACTTTCTGCCTTCATTTTTCTACAAAGCTAATCATTGACGATAGGTTTCAGAGTTATATTCATTCATAATATGTGACAAAAATAGTCAACTGCGAGCATTGGTGTGATGTAAATGGTAGGAGTAGGTGTTCTGTAATAAATTTACCATATGGTGAAGTATGGTTATGGTGAAGTATATGGTGTGGATTAGGGTAGATTAATGTGCTGTGGTGTGCTTTCTTATAAATAAGGAATTAAATTTCCACTTTGATTTATGTAAGAAAAAAATGCATGTGCTATCAACTTTTAAGATGCTCGCAGTGGACTATGCTTTTAGCATATTAACAAAACATATGACTTCCGCTGCAATAAAAAATGACTAGCTTTGTAAATGGTATTTCCACCCACATACTCCCTCCTTTTTCTACTTCATAACCATTGATAATATGTGCATAAAATAGTGATTTGCAAGCACCATTTATGTTAAATTGGGTGGTAAGCACAAAAAAAAACAAAAAAACAAAAAAAAACAATTGCCAGATGAAAATTTGTCACACCAAAATCAATAGCTAGGTGTGGTGAAGTTTCTACAAAGATAGTCATTTTCAACAGGTTTCCATGTCATAATTATTGATAAGTGGAAAAAAAAATAGTCAATTGGGAGCACCTTTAATAATAGATTCATTGATGTGGGAAAATAGTCATTTGCAAGCACCTTTGATGTTAGTTTGGGTGGTATCCACAAAAAAAAAAAAAAAAAAAAAACGCAGGTAGCAAATTTGTCAAATTGATGTCCATATCATGGTGTGATGTAAATGATAGGAGTAGGTAGTCTGTAATAAATTTACCATAATATGGTGCTGTTTGATATGGTGTGGTTTGGGGTAGATTAATGTGGTGTGGTGTGCTTTGTTATAAGTAAGAAATTAAATTTCCACTTTGATTTAGGTTAGAAAAAAATTTTTTCCTTCATTTTTGCATGTGCTACCAATTTCCAAGATATTTGCAGTAGACTAGGCTTTTAGCATATTAACAAAAAAGATGACTTCCGCTGCAATAAAAAATGACGAGCTTTGTAAATGGTATTTCCACCCACATCCTCCCTCTTTTTTCTACAAAACTAGTCATTTTCATCAGGTTTCCATGTCATAACCATTGATAATATGTGCATGAAATAGTAATTTGCGAGCACCATTTATGTCAAATTGGGTGGTAAGCACAAAAAAAACAAAAAAACAAAAAAAAACAATTGCCAGACCAAAATCAATAGTTTGGTGTGATGTAGTATGGTGTGGTGAAGTTTCTACAAAGATAGTCATTTTCGACAGGTTTCCATGTCATAATTATTGATAAGTGGGAAAAAAATATACATTTGGGAGCACCTTTAATGTCAGATTGGGTGGTAAGCACACACAAGAAAATAAAAAGGAAACGGGAAGAAAATATTTCACACCAAGATCAATAGCTTGGTGTGATGTAGTATGGTGTAACTTGGTATGGTGTGGTTTTGTGAAGTTATGAAATGGAAACCAATTGTAAACGATAGATTCCCATGTCGTATTCATTGATAATGTGTGGGAAAATAGTCATTTGCAAGCACCTTTTATGTTAGTTTGAAGTGGTAACCACAAAAAAAAAAAAAAAAAAAAAAAAAAAAGCAGGTAGCAAATTTGTCACGATCTCCAGACCATGGTGTGATGTAAATGGTAGGAGGTGTTCTGTAATAAATGTACCATATAGTGAAGTATGGTTATGGTGTGGTTTGGGGTAGATTAATGTGGTGTGGTGTGCTTTGTTATAAGTGAGGATTTAAATTTCCACTTTGATTTATGTTAGAAAAAAATTTTTTCCATCATCTTTGTATGTGCTATCAACTTCCAAGATCTCGCAGTGAACTATGCTTTTAGCATATTAACAAAAAATATGACTCCCGCTGCAATAAAAAATGACGAGCTTTGTAAATGGTATTTCCACCCACATCCGCCCTCTTTTTTCTACAAAGCTAGTCATTTTCATCAGGTTTCCATGTCATAACCATTGATAATATGTGCATAAAATAGTAATTTGCGAGCACCATTTATGTCAAATTGGATTGTAAGCACAAAAAAAAAAAAAAAAAAAAAAAAAAAAAAAATGGCAAATGAAAATTTGTCACACAAAAATCAATAGCTAGGTGTGATATAGTATGCTGTGGTGAAGTTTCTACAAAGATAGTCATTTTCGACAGGTTTCCATGTCATAATTATTGATATGTGGAAAAAAAAATAGTCAATTGGGAGCACCTTTAATGTCAGATTAGGTGGTAAGCACACACACACAAAAAAAAAAAAGCGAAACGGGAAAAAAATGTTTCACACCAAGATCAATAGCTTGGAGCGATGTAGTATGGTGTAACTTGGTATGGTGTGGTTTGGTTTGTGTGAAGTTATGAAATGGAAACCAATTCTAAACGATAGATTCTCCTGTCATATTCATTGATAATGTGGGAAAATAGTCATTTGCAAGCACCTATGATGTTAGTTTGGGTGGTATCCACAAAAAAAAAAAAAAAAAAAAAAAAAAAAAAAGCATGTAGCAAATTTGTCACATTGATGTCCATATCATGGTGTGATGTAAATGATAGGAGTAGGTGGTCTGTAATAAATTTACCATAATATGGTGCTGTTTGATATGGTGTGGTTTGGGGTAGATTAATGTGGTGTGGTGTGCTTTGTTATAAGTAAGAAATTAAATTTCCACTTTGATTTAGGTTAGAAAAAAATTTTTTCCTTCATTTTTGCATGTGCTACCAATTTCCAAGATATTTGCAGTAGACTAGGCTTTTAGCATATTAACAAAAAAGATGACTTCCGCTGCAATAAAAAATGACGAGCTTTGTAAATGGTATTTCCACCCACATCCTCCCTCTTTTTTCTACAAAACTAGTCATTTTCATCAGGTTTCCATGTCATAACCATTGATAATATGTGCATGAAATAGTAATTTGCGAGCACCATTTATGTCAAATTGGGTGGTAAGCACAAAAAAAACAAAAAAACAAAAAAAAACAATTGCCAGACCAAAATCAATAGTTTGGTGTGATGTAGTATGGTGTGATGTGGTGAAGTTTCTACAAAGATAGTCATTTTCGACAGGTTTCCATGTCATAATTATTGATAAGTGGGAAAAAAATATACATTTGGGAGCACCTTTAATGTCAGATTGGGTGGTAAGCACACACAAGAAAATAAAAAGGAAACGGGAAGAAAATATTTCACACCAAGATCAATAGCTTGGTGTGATGTAGTATGGTGTAACTTGGTATGGTGTGGTTTTGTGAAGTTATGAAATGGAAACCAATTGTAAACGATAGATTCCCATGTCATATTCATTGATAATGTGTGGGAAAATAGTCATTTGCAAGCACCTTTTATGTTAGTTTGAAGTGGTAACCACAAAAAAAAAAAAAAAAAAAAAAAAAGCAGGTAGCAAATTTGTCACGATCTCCATACCATGGTGTGATGTAAATGGTAGGAGGTGTTCTGTAATAAATGTACCATATAGTGAAGTATGGTTATGGTGTGGTTTGGGGTAGATTAATGTGGTGTGGTGTGCTTTGTTATAAGTGAGGATTTAAATTTCCACTTTGATTTATGTTAGAAAAAAATTTTTTCCATCATCTTTGTATGTGCTATCAACTTCCAAGAAGCTCGCAGTGAACTATGCTTTTAGCATATTAACAAAAAATATGACTCCCGCTGCAATAAAAAATGACGAGCTTTGTAAATGGTATTTCCACCCACATCCGCCCTCTTTTTTCTACAAAGCTAGTCATTTTCATCAGGTTTCCATGTCATAACCATTGATAATATGTGCATAAAATAGTAATTTGCGAGCACCATTTATGTCAAATTGGATTGTAAGCACGAAAAAAAAAAAAAAATAAAATAAAATTGCAAATGAAAATTTGTCACACCAAAATCAATAGCTTGGTGTGATGTAGTATGGTGTGGTTTGGTGAAGTTTCTACAAAGATAGTCATTTTCGACAGGTTTCCATGTCATAATTGATAAGTGGAAAAAAATAGTCAATTGGGAGCACCTTTAATGTCAGATTAGGTGGTAAGCACACAGACACACACACAAAAAAAAAAAGGAAACGGGAAAAAAATGTTTCACACCAAGATCAATAGCATGGTGCGATGTAGTATGGTGTAACTTGGTATGGTGTGGTTTGGTTAAGTTATGAAATGGAAACCAATTCTAAACGATAGATTCTCCTGTCATATTCATTGATAATGTGGGAAAATAGTCATTTGCAAGCCCCTTTGATGTTAGTTTGGGTGGTAACCACAAAAAAAAAAAAAAAAAGCAGGTAGCAAATTTGTCACATTGATGTCCATATCATGGTGTGATGTAAATGATAGGAGTAGGTGGTCTGTAATAAATTTACCATAATATGGTGCTGTTTGATATGGTGTGGTTTGGGGTAGATTAATGTGCTGTGGTGTGCTTTGTTATAAGTGAGGATTTAAATTTCCACTTTGATTTATGTTAGAAAAAAATTTTTTCCTTGATTTTTACATGTGCTATCAACTTCCAAGATGCTCACAGTGGACTAGGCTTTTAACATATTAACAAAATATATGACTTCCGCTGCAATAAAAAATGACTAGCTTTGTAAATGGTATATCCACCCACATCCTCCCTCTTTTTTCTACAAAGCTAGTCATTTTCATCAGGTTTCCATGTCATAACCATTGATAATATGTGTCTAAAATAGTAATTTGCAAGCACCATTTATGTCAAATTGGATTGTAAGCACAGAAAAAAAAAAAAAAAAAAAAAAAAAAAAATGGCAAATGAAAATTTGTCACACAAAAATCAATAGCTAGGTGTGATGTTGTATGGTGTGGTGAAGTTTCTACAAAGATAGTCATTTTCGACAGGCTTCCATGTCATAATTATTGATATGTGGAAAAAAAAATAGTCAATTGGGAGCACCTTTAATGTCAGATTAGGTGGTAAGCACACACACAAAAAAAAAAAAGGGAAACGGGAAAAAAATGTTTCACACCAAGATCAATAGCTTGGAGCGATGTAGTATGGTGTAACTTGGTATGGTGTGGTTTGGTTTGTGTGAAGTTATGAAATGGAAACCAATTCTAAACGATAGATTCTCATGTCATATTCATTGATAATGTGGGAAAATAGTCATTTGCAAGCACCTATGATGTTAGTTTGGGTGGTATCCACAAAAAAAAAAAAAAAAAAAAAAAAAAAAAAGCATGTAGCAAATTTGTCACATTGATGTCCATATCATGGTGTGATGTAAATGATAGGAGTAGGTGGTCTGTAATAAATTTACCATAATATGGTGCTGTTTGATATGGTGTGGTTTGGGGTAGATTAATGTGGTGTGGTGTGCTTTGTTATAAGTAAGAAATTAAATTTCCACTTTGATTTAGGTTAGAAAAAAATTTTTTCCTTCATTTTTGCATGTGCTACCAATTTCCAAGATATTTGCAGTAGACTAGGCTTTTAGCATATTAACAAAAAAGATGACTTCCGCTGCAATAAAAAATGACGAGCTTTGTAAATGGTATTTCCACCCACATCCTCCCTCTTTTTTCTACAAAACTAGTCATTTTCATCAGGTTTCCATGTCATAACCATTGATAATATGTGCATAAAATAGTAATTTGCAAGCACCATTTATGTCAAATTGGGTGGTAAGCACAAAAAAAACAAAAAAACAAAAAAAAACAATTGCCAGACCAAAATCAATAGTTTGGTGTGATGTAGTATGGTGTGGTGTGGTGAAGTTTCTACAAAGATAGTCATTTTCGACAGGTTTCCATGTCATAATTATTGATAAGTGGGAAAAAAATATACATTTGGGAGCACCTTTAATGTCAGATTGGGTGGTAAGCACACACAAGAAAATAAAAAGGAAACGGGAAGAAAATATTTCACACCAAGATCAATAGCTTGGTGTGATGTAGTATGGTGTAACTTGGTATGGTGTGGTTTTGTGAAGTTATGAAATGGAAACCAATTGTAAACGATAGATTCCCATGTCATATTCATTGATAATGTGTGGGAAAATAGTCATTTGCAAGCACCTTTTATGTTAGTTTGAAGTGGTAACCACAAAAAAAAAAAAAAAAAAAAAAAAAGCAGGTAGCAGATTTGTCACGATCTCCATACCATGGTGTGATGTAAATGGTAGGAGGTGTTCTGTAATAAATGTACCATATAGTGAAGTATGGTTATGGTGTGGTTTGGGGTAGATTAATGTGGTGTGGTGTGCTTTGTTATAAGTGAGGATTTAAATTTCCACTTTGATTTATGTTAGAAAAAAATTTTTTCCATCATCTTTGTATGTGCTATCAACTTCCAAGAAGCTCGCAGTGAACTATGCTTTTAGCATATTAACAAAAAATATGACTCCCGCTGCAATAAAAAATGACGAGCTTTGTAAATGGTATTTCCACCCACATCCGCCCTCTTTTTTCTACAAAGCTAGTCATTTTCATCAGGTTTCCATGTCATAACCATTGATAATATGTGCATAAAATAGTAATTTGCGAGCACCATTTATGTCAAATTGGATTGTAAGCACAAAAAAAAAAAAAAAAAAAAAAAAAATGGCAAATGAAAATTTGTCACACAGAAATCAATAGCTAGGTGTGATATAGTATGCTGTGGTGAAGTTTCTACAAAGATAGTCATTTTCGACAGGTTTCCATGTCATAATTATTGATATGTGGAAAAAAAAATAGTCAATTGGGAGCACCTTTAATGTCAGATTAGGTGGTAAGCACACACACAAAAAAAAAAAAGCGAAACGGGAAAAAAATGTTTCACACCAAGATCAATAGCTTGGAGCGATGTAGTATGGTGTAACTTGGTATGGTGTGGTTTGGTTTGTGTGAAGTTATGAAATGGAAACCAATTCTAAACGATAGATTCTCCTGTCATATTCATTGATAATGTGGGAAAATAGTCATTTGCAAGCACCTATGATGTTAGTTTGGGTGGTATCCACAAAAAAAAAAAAAAAAAAAAAAAAAAAAAAAAAAGCATGTAGCAAATTTGTCACATTGATGTCCATATCATGGTGTGATGTAAATGATAGGAGTAGGTGGTCTGTAATAAATTTACCATAATATGGTGCTGTTTGATATGGTGTGGTTTGGGGTAGATTAATGTGGTGTGGTGTGCTTTGTTATAAGTAAGAAATTAAATTTCCACTTTGATTTAGGTTAGAAAAAAATTTTTTCCTTCATTTTTGCATGTGCTACCAATTTCCAAGATATTTGCAGTAGACTAGGCTTTTAGCATATTAACAAAAAAGATGACTTCCGCTGCAATAAAAAATGACTAGCTTTGTAAATGTTATTTCCACCCACATCCTCCCTCTTTTTTCTACAAAACTAGTCATTTTCATCAGGTTTCCATGTCATAACCATTGATAATATGTGCATGAAATAGTAATTTGCGAGCACCATTTATGTCAAATTGGGTGGTAAGCACAAAAAAAACAAAAAAACAAAAAAAAACAATTGCCAGACCAAAATCAATAGTTTGGTGTGATGTAGTATGGTGTGATGTGGTGAAGTTTCTACAAAGATAGTCATTTTCGACAGGTTTCCATGTCATAATTATTGATAAGTGGGAAAAAAATATACATTTGGGAGCACCTTTAATGTCAGATTGGGTGGTAAGCACACACAAGAAAATAAAAAGGAAACGGGAAGAAAATATTTCACACCAAGATCAATAGCTTGGTGTGATGTAGTATGGTGTAACTTGGTATGGTGTGGTTTTGTGAAGTTATGAAATGGAAACCAATTGTAAACGATAGATTCCCATGTCATATTCATTGATAATGTCTGGGAAAATAGTCATTTGCAAGCACCTTTTATGTTAGTTTGAAGTGGTAGCCACAAAAAAAAAAAAAAAAAAAAAAAAAAAAAGCAGGTAGCAAATTTGTCACGATCTCCATACCATGGTGTGATGTAAATGGTAGGAGGTGTTCTGTAATAAATGTACCATATAGTGAAGTATGGTTATGGTGTGGTTTGGGGTAGATTAATGTGGTGTGGTGTGCTTTGTTATAAGTGAGGATTTAAATTTCCACTTTGATTTATGTTAGAAAAAAATTTTTTCCATCATCTTTGTATGTGCTATCAACTTCCAAGATCTCGCAGTGAACTATGCTTTTAGCATATTAACAAAAAATATGACTCCCGCTGCAATAAAAAATGACGAGCTTTGTAAATGGTATTTCCACCCACATCCGCCCTCTTTTTTCTACAAAGCTAGTCATTTTCATCAGGTTTCCATGTCATAACCATTGATAATATGTGCATAAAATAGTAATTTGCGAGCACCATTTATGTCAAATTGGATTGTAAGCACAAAAAAAAAAAAAAAAAAAAAATGGCAAATGAAAATTTGTCGCACAAAAATCAATAGCTAGGTGTGATATAGTATGCTGTGGTGAAGTTTCTACAAAGATAGTCATTTTCGACAGGTTTCCATGTCATAATTGATAAGTGGAAAAAAATAGTCAATTGGGAGCACCTTTAATGTCAGATTAGGTGGTAAGCACACAGACACACACACAAAAAAAAAAAGGAAACGGGAAAAAAATGTTTCACACCAAGATCAATAGCATGGTGCGATGTAGTATGGTGTAACTTGGTATGGTGTGGTTTGGTTAAGTTATGAAATGGAAACCAATTCTAAACGATAGATTCTCCTGTCATATTCATTGATAATGTGGGAAAATAGTCATTTGCAAGCCCCTTTGATGTTAGTTTGGGTGGTAACCACAAAAAAAAAAAAAAAAAAAAGCAGGTAGCAAATTTGTCACATTGATGTCCATATCATGGTGTGATGTAAATGATAGGAGTAGGTGGTCTGTACTAAATTTACCATAATATGGTGCTGTTTGATATGGTGTGGTTTGGGGTAGATTAATGTGCTGTGGTGTGCTTTGTTATAAGTGAGGATTTAAATTTCCACTTTGATTTATGTTAGAAAAAAATTTTTTCCTTGATTTTTACATGTACTATCAACTTCCAAGATGCTCACAGTGGACTAGGCTTTTAACATATTAACAAAATATATGACTTCCGCTGCAATAAAAAATGACTAGCTTTGTAAATGGTATATCCACCCACATCCTCCCTCTTTTTTCTACAAAGCTAGTCATTTTCATCAGGTTTCCATGTCATAACCATTGATAGTATGTGTCTAAAATAGTAATTTGCAAGCACCATTTATGTCAAATTGGATTGCAAGCAAAAAAAAAAAAAAAAAAAAAAAAAAAATGGCAAATGAAAATTTGTCACACAAAAATCAATAGCTAGGTGTGATGTTGTATGGTGTGGTGAAGTTTCTACAAAGATAGTCATTTTCGACAGGTTTCCATGTCATAATTATTGATATGTGGAAAAAAAAATAGTCAATTGGGAGCACCTTTAATGTCAGATTGGGTAGTAAGCACACACAAAAAAAAAAAAGGGAAACGGGAAAAAAATGTTTCACACCAAGATCAATAGCTTGAAGCGATGTAGTATGGTGTAACTTGGTATGGTGTGGTTTTGTGAAGTTATGAAATGGAAACCAATTGTAAACGATAGATTCCCATGTCATATTCATTGATAATGTGTGGGAAAATAGTCATTTGCAAGCACCTTTTATGTTAGTTTGAAGTGGTAATCACAAAAAAAAAAAAAAAAAAAAAAAAAAGCAGGTAGCAAATTTGTCACGATCTCCATACCATGGTGTGATGTAAATGGTAGGAGGTGTTCTGTAATAAATGTACCATATAGTGAAGTATGGTTATGGTGTGGTTTGGGGTAGATTAATGTGGTGTGGTGTGCTTTGTTATAAGTGAGGATTTAAATTTCCACTTTGATTTATGTTAGAAAAAAATTTTTTCCATCATCTTTGTATGTGCTATCAACTTCCAAGAAGCTCGCAGTGAACTATGCTTTTAGCATATTAACAAAAAATATGACTCCCGCTGCAATAAAAAATGACGAGCTTTGTAAATGGTATTTCCACCCACATCCGCCCTCTTTTTTCTACAAAGCTAGTCATTTTCATCAGGTTTCCATGTCATAACCATTGATAATATGTGCATAAAATAGTAATTTGCGAGCACCATTTATGTCAAATTGGATTGTAAGCACGAAAAAAAAAAAAAATAAAATAAAATTGCAAATGAAAATTTGTCACACCAAAATCAATAGCTTGGTGTGATGTAGTATGGTGTGGTTTGGTGAAGTTTCTACAAAGATAGTCATTTTCGACAGGTTTCCATGTCATAATTGATAAGTGGAAAAAAATAGTCAATTGGGAGCACCTTTAATGTCAGATTAGGTGGTAAGCACACAGACACACACACAAAAAAAAAAAGGAAACGGGAAAAAAATGTTTCACACCAAGATCAATAGCATGGTGCGATGTAGTATGGTGTAACTTGGTATGGTGTGGTTTGGTTAAGTTATGAAATGGAAACCAATTCTAAACGATAGATTCTCCTGTCATATTCATTGATAATGTGGGAAAATAGTCATTTGCAAGCCCCTTTGATGTTAGTTTGGGTGGTAACCACAAAAAAAAAAAAAAAAAGCAGGTAGCAAATTTGTCACATTGATGTCCATATCATGGTGTGATGTAAATGATAGGAGTAGGTGGTCTGTAATAAATTTACCATAATATGGTGCTGTTTGATATGGTGTGGTTTGGGGTAGATTAATGTGCTGTGGTGTGCTTTGTTATAAGTGAGGATTTAAATTTCCACTTTGATTTATGTTAGAAAAAAATTTTTTCCTTGATTTTTACATGTGCTATCAACTTCCAAGATGCTCACAGTGGACTAGGCTTTTAACATATTAACAAAATATATGACTTCCGCTGCAATAAAAAATGACTAGCTTTGTAAATGGTATATCCACCCACATCCTCCCTCTTTTTTCTACAAAGCTAGTCATTTTCATCAGGTTTCCATGTCATAACCATTGATAATATGTGTCTAAAATAGTAATTTGCAAGCACCATTTATGTCAAATTGGATTGTAAGCACAAAAAAAAAAAAAAAAAAAAAAAAAAAAAAAATGGCAAATGAAAATTTGTCACACAAAAATCAATAGCTAGGTGTGATGTTGTATGGTGTGGTGAAGTTTCTACAAAGATAGTCATTTTCGACAGGTTTCCATGTCATAATTATTGATATGTGGAAAAAAAAATAGTCAATTGGGAGCACCTTTAATGTCAGATTAGGTGGTAAGCACACACAAAAAAAAAAAAGCGAAACGGGAAAAAAATGTTTCACACCAAGATCAATAGCTTGGAGCGATGTAGTATGGTGTAACTTGGTATGGTGTGGTTTGGTTTGTGTGAAGTTATGAAATGGAAACCAATTCTAAACGATAGATTCTCATGTCATATTCATTGATAATGTGGGAAAATAGTCATTTGCAAGCACCTATGATGTTAGTTTGGGTGGTATCCACAAAAAAGAAAAAAAAAAAAAAAAAAAAAAAAGCATGTAGCAAATTTGTCACATTGATGTCCATATCATGGTGTGATGTAAATGATAGGAGTAGGTGGTCTGTAATAAATTTACCATAATATGGTGCTGTTTGATATGGTGTGGTTTGGGGTAGATTAATGTGGTGTGGTGTGCTTTGTTATAAGTAAGAAATTAAATTTCCACTTTGATTTAGGTTAGAAAAAAATTTTTTCCTTCATTTTTGCATGTGCTACCAATTTCCAAGATATTTGCAGTAGACTAGGCTTTTAGCATATTAACAAAAAAGATGACTTCCGCTGCAATAAAAAATGACGAGCTTTGTAAATGGTATTTCCACCCACATCCTCCCTCTTTTTTCTACAAAACTAGTCATTTTCATCAGGTTTCCATGTCATAACCATTGATAATATGTGCATGAAATAGTAATTTGCGAGCACCATTTATGTCAAATTGGGTGGTAAGCACAAAAAAAACAAAAAAACAAAAAAAAACAATTGCCAGACCAAAATCAATAGTTTGGTGTGATGTAGTATGGTGTGGTGAAGTTTCTACAAAGATAGTCATTTTCGACAGGTTTCCATGTCATAATTATTGATAAGTGGGAAAAAAATATACATTTGGGAGCACCTTTAATGTCAGATTGGGTGGTAAGCACACACAAGAAAATAAAAAGGAAACGGGAAGAAAATATTTCACACCAAGATCAATAGCTTGGTGTGATGTAGTATGGTGTAACTTGGTATGGTGTGGTTTTGTGAAGTTATGAAATGGAAACCAATTGTAAACGATAGATTCCCATGTCGTATTCATTGATAATGTGTGGGAAAATAGTCATTTGCAAGCACCTTTTATGTTAGTTTGAAGTGGTAACCACAAAAAAAAAAAAAAAAAAAAAAAAAAAAAGCAGGTAGCAAATTTGTCACGATCTCCAGACCATGGTGTGATGTAAATGGTAGGAGGTGTTCTGTAATAAATGTACCATATAGTGAAGTATGGTTATGGTGTGGTTTGGGGTAGATTAATGTGGTGTGGTGTGCTTTGTTATAAGTGAGGATTTAAATTTCCACTTTGATTTATGTTAGAAAAAAATTTTTTCCATCATCTTTGTATGTGCTATCAACTTCCAAGATCTCGCAGTGAACTATGCTTTTAGCATATTAACAAAAAATATGACTCCCGCTGCAATAAAAAATGACGAGCTTTGTAAATGGTATTTCCACCCACATCCGCCCTCTTTTTTCTACAAAGCTAGTCATTTTCATCAGGTTTCCATGTCATAACCATTGATAATATGTGCATAAAATAGTAATTTGCGAGCACCATTTATGTCAAATTGGATTGTAAGCACAAAAAAAAAAAAAAAAAAAAAAAAAAAAATGGCAAATGAAAATTTGTCACACAAAAATCAATAGCTAGGTGTGATATAGTATGCTGTGGTGAAGTTTCTACAAAGATAGTCATTTTCGACAGGTTTCCATGTCATAATTATTGATATGTGGAAAAAAAAATAGTCAATTGGGAGCACCTTTAATGTCAGATTAGGTGGTAAGCACACACACACAAAAAAAAAAAAGCGAAACGGGAAAAAAATGTTTCACACCAAGATCAATAGCTTGGAGCGATGTAGTATGGTGTAACTTGGTATGGTGTGGTTTGGTTTGTGTGAAGTTATGAAATGGAAACCAATTCTAAACGATAGATTCTCCTGTCATATTCATTGATAATGTGGGAAAATAGTCATTTGCAAGCACCTATGATGTTAGTTTGGGTGGTATCCACAAAAAAAAAAAAAAAAAAAAAAAAAAAAAAAAGCATGTAGTAAATTTGTCACATTGATGTCCATATCATGGTGTGATGTAAATGATAGGAGTAGGTGGTCTGTAATAAATTTACCATAATATGGTGCTGTTTGATATGGTGTGGTTTGGGGTAGATTAATGTGGTGTGGTGTGCTTTGTTATAAGTAAGAAATTAAATTTCCACTTTGATTTAGGTTAGAAAAAAATTTTTTCCTTCATTTTTGCATGTGCTACCAATTTCCAAGATATTTGCAGTAGACTAGGCTTTTAGCATATTAACAAAAAAGATGACTTCCGCTGCAATAAAAAATGACGAGCTTTGTAAATGGTATTTCCACCCACATCCTCCCTCTTTTTTCTACAAAACTAGTCATTTTCATCAGGTTTCCATGTCATAACCATTGATAATATGTGCATGAAATAGTAATTTGCGAGCACCATTTATGTCAAATTGGGTGGTAAGCACAAAAAAAACAAAAAAACAAAAAAAAACAATTGCCAGACCAAAATCAATAGTTTGGTGTGATGTAGTATGGTGTGATGTGGTGAAGTTTCTACAAAGATAGTCATTTTCGACAGGTTTCCATGTCATAATTATTGATAAGTGGGAAAAAAATATACATTTGGGAGCACCTTTAATGTCAGATTGGGTGGTAAGCACACACAAGAAAATAAAAAGGAAACGGGAAGAAAATATTTCACACCAAGATCAATAGCTTGGTGTGATGTAGTATGGTGTAACTTGGTATGGTGTGGTTTTGTGAAGTTATGAAATGGAAACCAATTGTAAACGATAGATTCCCATGTCATATTCATTGATAATGTCTGGGAAAATAGTCATTTGCAAGCACCTTTTATGTTAGTTTGAAGTGGTAACCACAAAAAAAAAAAAAAAAAAAAAAAAAAGCAGGTAGCAAATTTGTCACGATCTCCATACCATGGTGTGATGTAAATGGTAGGAGGTGTTCTGTAATAAATGTACCATATAGTGAAGTATGGTTATGGTGTGGTTTGGGGTAGATTAATGTGGTGTGGTGTGCTTTGTTATAAGTGAGGATTTAAATTTCCACTTTGATTTATGTTAGAAAAAAATTTTTTCCATCATCTTTGTATGTGCTATCAACTTCCAAGATCTCGCAGTGAACTATGCTTTTAGCATATTAACAAAAAATATGACTCCCGCTGCAATAAAAAATGACGAGCTTTGTAAATGGTATTTCCACCCACATCCGCCCTCTTTTTTCTACAAAGCTAGTCATTTTCATCAGGTTTCCATGTCATAACCATTGATAATATGTGCATAAAATAGTAATTTGCGAGCACCATTTATGTCAAATTGGATTGTAAGCACAAAAAAAAAAAAAAAAAAAAAAAAAAAAATGGCAAATGAAAATTTGTCACACAGAAATCAATAGCTAGGTGTGATATAGTATGCTGTGGTGAAGTTTCTACAAAGATAGTCATTTTCGACAGGTTTCCATGTCATAATTATTGATATGTGGAAAAAAAAATAGTCAATTGGGAGCACCTTTAATGTCAGATTAGGTGGTAAGCACACACACAAAAAAAAAAAGGAAACGGGAAAAAAATGTTTCACACCAAGATCAATAGCTTGGAGCGATGTAGTATGGTGTAACTTGGTATGGTGTGGTTTGGTTAAGTTATGAAATGGAAACCAATTCTAAACGATAGATTCTCCTGTCATATTCATTGATAATGTGGGAAAATAGTCATTTGCAAGCCCCTTTGATGTTAGTTTGGGTGGTAACCACAAAAAAAAAAAAAAAAAAAAGCAGGTAGCAAATTTGTCACATTGATGTCCATATCATGGTGTGATGTAAATGATAGGAGTAGGTGGTCTGTAATAAATTTACCATAATATGGTGCTGTTTGATATGGTGTGGTTTGGGGTAGATTAATGTGCTGTGGTGTGCTTTGTTATAAGTGAGGATTTAAATTTCCACTTTGATTTATGTTAGAAAAAAATTTTTTCCATCATCTTTGTATGTGCTATCAACTTCCAAGAAGCTCGCAGTGAACTATGCTTTTAGCATATTAACAAAAAATATGACTCCCGCTGCAATAAAAAATGACTAGCTTTGTAAATGGTATTTCCACCCACATCCGCCCTCTTTTTTCTACAAAGCTAGTCATTTTCATCAGGTTTCCATGTCATAACCATTGATAATATGTGCATAAAATAGTAATTTGCGAGCACCATTTATGTCAAATTGGATTGTAAGCACGAAAAAAAAAAAAAAATAAAATAAAATTGCAAATGAAAATTTGTCACACCAAAATCAATAGCTTGGTGTGATGTAGTATGGTGTGGTTTGGTGAAGTTTCTACAAAGATAGTCATTTTCGACAGGTTTCCATGTCATAATTGATAAGTGGAAAAAAATAGTCAATTGGGAGCACCTTTAATGTCAGATTAGGTGGTAAGCACACAGACACACACACAAAAAAAAAAAGGAAACGGGAAAAAAATGTTTCACACCAAGATCAATAGCATGGTGCGATGTAGTATGGTGTAACTTGGTATGGTGTGGTTTGGTTAAGTTATGAAATGGAAACCAATTCTAAACGATAGATTCTCCTGTCATATTCATTGATAATGTGGGAAAATAGTCATTTGCAAGCCCCTTTGATGTTAGTTTGGGTGGTAACCACAAAAAAAAAAAAAAAAAGCAGGTAGCAAATTTGTCACATTGATGTCCATATCATGGTGTGATGTAAATGATAGGAGTAGGTGGTCTGTAATAAATTTACCATAATATGGTGATGTTTGATATGGTGTGGTTTGGGGTAGATTAATGTGCTGTGGTGTGCTTTGTTATAAGTGAGGATTTAAATTTCCACTTTGATTTATGTTAGAAAAAAATTTTTTCCTTGATTTTTACATGTGCTATCAACTTCCAAGATGCTCACAGTGGACTAGGCTTTTAACATATTAACAAAATATATGACTTCCGCTGCAATAAAAAATGACTAGCTTTGTAAATGGTATATCCACCCACATCCTCCCTCTTTTTTCTACAAAGCTAGTCATTTTCATCAGGTTTCCATGTCATAACCATTGATAATATGTGTCTAAAATAGTAATTTGCAAGCACCATTTATGTCAAATTGGATTGTAAGCACAAAAAAAAAAAAAAAAAAAAAAAAAAAAAAAATGGCAAATGAAAATTTGTCACACAAAAATCAATAGCTAGGTGTGATGTTGTATGGTGTGGTGAAGTTTCTACAAAGATAGTCATTTTCGACAGGTTTCCATGTCATAATTATTGATATGTGGAAAAAAAAATAGTCAATTGGGAGCACCTTTAATGTCAGATTAGGTGGTAAGCACACACAAAAAAAAAAAAGCGAAACGGGAAAAAAATGTTTCACACCAAGATCAATAGCTTGGAGCGATGTAGTATGGTGTAACTTGGTATGGTGTGGTTTGGTTTGTGTGAAGTTATGAAATGGAAACCAATTCTAAACGATAGATTCTCATGTCATATTCATTGATAATGTGGGAAAATAGTCATTTGCAAGCACCTATGATGTTAGTTTGGGTGGTATCCACAAAAAAAAAAAAAAAAAAAAAAAAAAAAAAAGCATGTAGCAAATTTGTCACATTGATGTCCATATCATGGTGTGATGTAAATGATAGGAGTAGGTGGTCTGTAATAAATTTACCATAATATGGTGCTGTTTGATATGGTGTGGTTTGGGGTAGATTAATGTGGTGTGGTGTGCTTTGTTATAAGTAAGAAATTAAATTTCCACTTTGATTTAGGTTAGAAAAAAATTTTTTCCTTCATTTTTGCATGTGCTACCAATTTCCAAGATATTTGCAGTAGACTAGGCTTTTAGCATATTAACAAAAAAGATGACTTCCGCTGCAATAAAAAATGACGAGCTTTGTAAATGGTATTTCCACCCACATCCTCCCTCTTTTTTCTACAAAACTAGTCATTTTCATCAGGTTTCCATGTCATAACCATTGATAATATGTGCATGAAATAGTAATTTGCGAGCACCATTTATGTCAAATTGGGTGGTAAGCACAAAAAAAACAAAAAAACAAAAAAAAACAATTGCCAGACCAAAATCAATAGTTTGGTGTGATGTAGTATGGTGTGGTGAAGTTTCTACAAAGATAGTCATTTTCGACAGGTTTCCATGTCATAATTATTGATAAGTGGGAAAAAAATATACATTTGGGAGCACCTTTAATGTCAGATTGGGTGGTAAGCACACACAAGAAAATAAAAAGGAAACGGGAAGAAAATATTTCACACCAAGATCAATAGCTTGGTGTGATGTAGTATGGTGTAACTTGGTATGGTGTGGTTTTGTGAAGTTATGAAATGGAAACCAATTGTAAACGATAGATTCCCATGTCGTATTCATTGATAATGTGTGGGAAAATAGTCATTTGCAAGCACCTTTTATGTTAGTTTGAAGTGGTAACCACAAAAAAAAAAAAAAAAAAAAAAAAAAAAGCAGGTAGCAAATTTGTCACGATCTCCAGACCATGGTGTGATGTAAATGGTAGGAGGTGTTCTGTAATAAATGTACCATATAGTGAAGTATGGTTATGGTGTGGTTTGGGGTAGATTAATGTGGTGTGGTGTGCTTTGTTATAAGTGAGGATTTAAATTTCCACTTTGATTTATGTTAGAAAAAAATTTTTTCCATCATCTTTGTATGTGCTATCAACTTCCAAGATCTCGCAGTGAACTATGCTTTTAGCATATTAACAAAAAATATGACTCCCGCTGCAATAAAAAATGACGAGCTTTGTAAATGGTATTTCCACCCACATCCGCCCTCTTTTTTCTACAAAGCTAGTCATTTTCATCAGGTTTCCATGTCATAACCATTGATAATATGTGCATAAAATAGTAATTTGCGAGCACCATTTATGTCAAATTGGATTGTAAGCACAAAAAAAAAAAAAAAAAAAAAAAAAAAAAAATGGCAAATGAAAATTTGTCACACAAAAATCAATAGCTAGGTGTGATATAGTATGCTGTGGTGAAGTTTCTACAAAGATAGTCATTTTCGACAGGTTTCCATGTCATAATTATTGATATGTGGAAAAAAAAATAGTCAATTGGGAGCACCTTTAATGTCAGATTAGGTGGTAAGCACACACACACAAAAAAAAAAAAGCGAAACGGGAAAAAAATGTTTCACACCAAGATCAATAGCTTGGAGCGATGTAGTATGGTGTAACTTGGTATGGTGTGGTTTGGTTTGTGTGAAGTTATGAAATGGAAACCAATTCTAAACGATAGATTCTCCTGTCATATTCATTGATAATGTGGGAAAATAGTCATTTGCAAGCACCTATGATGTTAGTTTGGGTGGTATCCACAAAAAAAAAAAAAAAAAAAAAAAAAAAAAAAGCATGTAGCAAATTTGTCACATTGATGTCCATATCATGGTGTGATGTAAATGATAGGAGTAGGTGGTCTGTAATAAATTTACCATAATATGGTGCTGTTTGATATGGTGTGGTTTGGGGTAGATTAATGTGGTGTGGTGTGCTTTGTTATAAGTAAGAAATTAAATTTCCACTTTGATTTAGGTTAGAAAAAAATTTTTTCCTTCATTTTTGCATGTGCTACCAATTTCCAAGATATTTGCAGTAGACTAGGCTTTTAGCATATTAACAAAAAAGATGACTTCCGCTGCAATAAAAAATGACGAGCTTTGTAAATGGTATTTCCACCCACATCCTCCCTCTTTTTTCTACAAAACTAGTCATTTTCATCAGGTTTCCATGTCATAACCAATGATAATATGTGCATGAAATAGTAATTTGCGAGCACCATTTATGTCAAATTGGGTGGTAAGCACAAAAAAAACAAAAAAACAAAAAAAAACAATTGCCAGACCAAAATCAATAGTTTGGTGTGATGTAGTATGGTGTGATGTGGTGAAGTTTCTACAAAGATAGTCATTTTCGACAGGTTTCCATGTCATAATTATTGATAAGTGGGAAAAAAATATACATTTGGGAGCACCTTTAATGTCAGATTGGGTGGTAAGCACACACAAGAAAATAAAAAGGAAACGGGAAGAAAATATTTCACACCAAGATCAATAGCTTGGTGTGATGTAGTATGGTGTAACTTGGTATGGTGTGGTTTTGTGAAGTTATGAAATGGAAACCAATTGTAAACGATAGATTCCCATGTCGTATTCATTGATAATGTGTGGGAAAATAGTCATTTGCAAGCACCTTTTATGTTAGTTTGAAGTGGTAACCACAAAAAAAAAAAAAAAAAAAAAAAAAAAAGCAGGTAGCAAATTTGTCACGATCTCCAGACCATGGTGTGATGTAAATGGTAGGAGGTGTTCTGTAATAAATGTACCATATAGTGAAGTATGGTTATGGTGTGGTTTGGGGTAGATTAATGTGGTGTGGTGTGCTTTGTTATAAGTGAGGATTTAAATTTCCACTTTGATTTATGTTAGAAAAAAATTTTTTCCATCATCTTTGTATGTGCTATCAACTTCCAAGATCTCGCAGTGAACTATGCTTTTAGCATATTAACAAAAAATATGACTCCCGCTGCAATAAAAAATGACGAGCTTTGTAAATGGTATTTCCACCCACATCCGCCCTCTTTTTTCTACAAAGCTAGTCATTTTCATCAGGTTTCCATGTCATAACCATTGATAATATGTGCATAAAATAGTAATTTGCGAGCACCATTTATGTCAAATTGGATTGTAAGCACAAAAAAAAAAAAAAAAAAAAAAAAAAAAAAATGGCAAATGAAAATTTGTCACACAAAAATCAATAGCTAGGTGTGATATAGTATGCTGTGGTGAAGTTTCTACAAAGATAGTCATTTTCGACAGGTTTCCATGTCATAATTATTGATATGTGGAAAAAAAAATAGTCAATTGGGAGCACCTTTAATGTCAGATTAGGTGGTAAGCACACACACACAAAAAAAAAAAAGCGAAACGGGAAAAAAATGTTTCACACCAAGATCAATAGCTTGGAGCGATGTAGTATGGTGTAACTTGGTATGGTGTGGTTTGGTTTGTGTGAAGTTATGAAATGGAAACCAATTCTAAACGATAGATTCTCCTGTCATATTCATTGATAATGTGGGAAAATAGTCATTTGCAAGCACCTATGATGTTAGTTTGGGTGGTATCCACAAAAAAAAAAAAAAAAAAAAAAAAAAAAAAAGCATGTAGCAAATTTGTCACATTGATGTCCATATCATGGTGTGATGTAAATGATAGGAGTAGGTGGTCTGTAATAAATTTACCATAATATGGTGCTGTTTGATATGGTGTGGTTTGGGGTAGATTAATGTGGTGTGGTGTGCTTTGTTATAAGTAAGAAATTAAATTTCCACTTTGATTTAGGTTAGAAAAAAATTTTTTCCTTCATTTTTGCATGTGCTACCAATTTCCAAGATATTTGCAGTAGACTAGGCTTTTAGCATATTAACAAAAAAGATGACTTCCGCTGCAATAAAAAATGACGAGCTTTGTAAATGGTATTTCCACCCACATCCTCCCTCTTTTTTCTACAAAACTAGTCATTTTCATCAGGTTTCCATGTCATAACCAATGATAATATGTGCATGAAATAGTAATTTGCGAGCACCATTTATGTCAAATTGGGTGGTAAGCACAAAAAAAACAAAAAAACAAAAAAAAACAATTGCCAGACCAAAATCAATAGTTTGGTGTGATGTAGTATGGTGTGATGTGGTGAAGTTTCTACAAAGATAGTCATTTTCGACAGGTTTCCATGTCATAATTATTGATAAGTGGGAAAAAAATATACATTTGGGAGCACCTTTAATGTCAGATTGGGTGGTAAGCACACACAAGAAAATAAAAAGGAAACGGGAAGAAAATATTTCACACCAAGATCAATAGCTTGGTGTGATGTAGTATGGTGTAACTTGGTATGGTGTGGTTTTGTGAAGTTATGAAATGGAAACCAATTGTAAACGATAGATTCCCATGTCATATTCATTGATAATGTGTGGGAAAATAGTCATTTGCAAGCACCTTTTATGTTAGTTTGAAGTGGTAACCACAAAAAAAAAAAAAAAAAAAAAAAAAGCAGGTAGCAAATTTGTCACGATCTCCATACCATGGTGTGATGTAAATGGTAGGAGGTGTTCTGTAATAAATGTACCATATAGTGAAGTATGGTTATGGTGTGGTTTGGGGTAGATTAATGTGGTGTGGTGTGCTTTGTTATAAGTGAGGATTTAAATTTCCACTTTGATTTATGTTAGAAAAAAATTTTTTCCATCATCTTTGTATGTGCTATCAACTTCCAAGATCTCGCAGTGAACTATGCTTTTAGCATATTAACAAAAAATATGACTCCCGCTGCAATAAAAAATGACGAGCTTTGTAAATGGTATTTCCACCCACATCCGCCCTCTTTTTTCTACAAAGCTAGTCATTTTCATCAGGTTTCCATGTCATAACCATTGATAATATGTGCATAAAATAGTAATTTGCGAGCACCATTTATGTCAAATTGGATTGTAAGCACAAAAAAAAAAAAAAAAAAAAAAAAAAAAATGGCAAATGAAAATTTGTCACACAGAAATCAATAGCTAGGTGTGATATAGTATGCTGTGGTGAAGTTTCTACAAAGATAGTCATTTTCGACAGGTTTCCATGTCATAATTATTGATATGTGGAAAAAAAAATAGTCAATTGGGAGCACCTTTAATGTCAGATTAGGTGGTAAGCACACACACAAAAAAAAAAAGGAAACGGGAAAAAAATGTTTCACACCAAGATCAATAGCTTGGAGCGATGTAGTATGGTGTAACTTGGTATGGTGTGGTTTGGTTTGGTTAAGTTATGAAATGGAAACCAATTCTAAACGATAGATTCTCCTGTCATATTCATTGATAATGTGGGAAAATAGTCATTTGCAAGCCCCTTTGATGTTAGTTTGGGTGGTAACCACAAAAAAAAAAAAAAAAAAAAGCAGGTAGCAAATTTGTCACATTGATGTCCATATCATGGTGTGATGTAAATGATAGGAGTAGGTGGTCTGTAATAAATTTACCATAATATGGTGCTGTTTGATATGGTGTGGTTTGGGGTAGATTAATGTGCTGTGGTGTGCTTTGTTATAAGTGAGGATTTAAATTTCCACTTTGATTTATGTTAGAAAAAAATTTTTTCCTTGATTTTTACATGTACTATCAACTTCCAAGATGCTCACAGTGGACTAGGCTTTTAACATATTAACAAAATATATGACTTCCGCTGCAATAAAAAATGACTAGCTTTGTAAATGGTATATCCACCCACATCCTCCCTCTTTTTTCTACAAAGCTAGTCATTTTCATCAGGTTTCCATGTCATAACCATTGATAGTATGTGTCTAAAATAGTAATTTGCAAGCACCATTTATGTCAAATTGGATTGCAAGCAAAAAAAAAAAAAAAAAAAAAAAAAAAAATGGCAAATGAAAATTTGTCACACAAAAATCAATAGCTAGGTGTGATGTTGTATGGTGTGGTGAAGTTTCTACAAAGATAGTCATTTTCGACAGGTTTCCATGTCATAATTATTGATATGTGGAAAAAAAAATAGTCAATTGGGAGCACCTTTAATGTCAGATTGGGTAGTAAGCACACACAAAAAAAAAAAAGGGAAACGGGAAAAAAATGTTTCACACCAAGATCAATAGCTTGGAGCGATGTAGTATGGTGTAACTTGGTATGGTGTGGTTTGGTTTGTGTGAAGTTATGAAATGGAAACCAATTCTAAACGATAGATTCTCATGTCATATTCATTGATAATGTGGGAAAATAGTCATTTGCAAGCACCTATGATGTTAGTTTGGGTGGTATCCACAAAAAAAAAAAAAAAAAAAAAAAAAAAAAAAAAGCAGGTAGCAAATTTGTCACATTGATGTCCATATCATGGTGTGATGTAAATGATAGGAGTAGGTGGTCTGTAATAAATTTACCATAATATGGTGCTCTTTGATATGGTGTGGTTTGGGGTAGATTAATGTGGTGTGGTGTGCTTTGTTATAAGTAAGAAATTAAATTTCCACTTTGATTTAGGTTAGAAAAAAATTTTTTCCTTCATTTTTGCATGTGCTATCAATTTCCAAGATATTCGCAGTGGACTAGGCTTTTAGCATATTAACAAAAAATATGACTTCCGCTGCAATAAAAAATGACTAGCTTTGTAAATGGTATTTCCACCCACATCCTCCCTCTTTTTTCTACAAAGCTAGTCATTTTCATCAGGTTTCCATGTCATAACCATTGATAATATGTGCATAAAATAGTAATTTGCGAGCACCATTTATGTCAAATTGGATTGTAAGCAAAAAAAAAAAAAAAAAAAAAAAATGGCAAATGAAAATTTGTCACACCAAAATCAATAACTAGGTGTGATGTAGTATGGTGTGGTGAAGTTTCTACAAAGATAGTCATTTTCGACAGGTTTCCATGTCATAATTGATAAGTGGAAAAAAATAGTCAATTGGGAGCACCTTTAATGTCAGATTGGGTGGTAAGCGCACACAAAAAAATAAAAAGGAAACGGGAAGAAAATATTTCACACCAAGATCAATAGCTTGGTGTGATGTAATATGGTGTAACTTGGTATGGTGTGGCTTTGTGAAGTTATGAAATGGAAACCAATTGTAAACGATAGATTCCCATGTCATATTCATTGATAATGTGTGGGAAAATAGTCATTTGCAAGCACCTTTTATGTTAGTTTGAAGTGGTAACCACAAAAAAAAAAAAAAAAGAAGCAGGTAGCAAATTTGTCACATTGATCTCCATACCATGGTGTGATGTAAATGGTAGGAGGTGTTCTGTAATAAATGTACCATATAGTGAAGTATGGTTATGGTGTGGTTTGGGGTAGATTAATGTGGTGTGGTGTGCTTTGTTATAAGTGAGGATTTAAATTTCCACTTTGATTTATGTTAGAAAAAAATTTTTTCCATCATCTTTGTATGTGCTATCAACTTCCAAGAAGCTCGCAGTGAACTATGCTTTTAGCATATTAACAAAAAATATGACTCCCGCTGCAATAAAAAATGACGAGCTTTGTAAATGGTATTTCCACCCACATCCTCCCTCTTTTTTCTACAAAGCTAGTCATTTTCATCAGGTTTCCATGTCATAACCATTGATAATATATGCATAAAATAGTAATTTGCGAGCACCATTTATGTCAAATTGGATTGTAAGCAAAAAAAAAAAAAAAAAAAAAAAAGAAAAAAAAAAATGGCAAATGAAAATTTGTCACACCAAAATCAATAGCTAGGTGTGTTGTAGTATGGTGTGGTGAAGTAGTTTCTACAAATATAGTCATTTTCGACAGGTTTCCATGTCATAATTGATAAGTGGAAAAAAATAGTCAATTGGGAGCACCTTTAATGTCAGATTAGGAGGTAAGCACACACACACACACACACAAAAAAAAAAAGGAAACGGGAAAAAAATGTTTCACACCAAGATCAATAGCTTGGTGCGATGTAGTATGGTGTAACTTGGTATGGTGTGGTTTGGTTAAGTTATGAAATGGAAACCAATTCTAAACGATAGATTCTCATGTCATATTCATTGATAATGTGGGAAAATAGTCATTTGCAAGCACCTTTGATGTTAGTTTGGGTGGTATCCACAAAAAACAAAAAAAAAAAAAAAAAAAAAAAAAAAAAAAAGCACGTAGCAAATTTGTCACATTGATGTCCATATCATGGTGTGATGTAAATGATAGGAGTAGGTGGTCTGTAATAAATTTACCATAATATGGTGCTGTTTGATATGGTGTGGTTTGGGGTAGATTAATGTGGTGTGGTGTGCTTTGTTATAAGTAAGAAATTAAATTTCCACTTTGATTTAGGTTAGAAAAAAATGTTTTCCTTGATTTTTGCATGTGCTATCAATTTCCAAGATATTCGCAGTGGACTAGGCCTTTAGCATATTAACAAAAAATATGACTTCCGCTGCAATAAAAAATGACTAGCTTTGAAAATGGTATTTCCACCCACATCCTCCCTCTTTTTTCTACAAAGCTAGTCATTTTCGACAGTTTTCCATGTCATAATTATTGATAATACGTGCGAAAAATAGTCAATTGCAGCACCTTTGATGTCAGATTGGGTGGTAAGAACACAAAAAAAAAAAGAAACAGGAATAAAATTTTTCACACCGAGATCAAAAGCATGGTGTGATGTAGAATGGTGTAGTTTGTTATGGTGTGGTTTGGATTGTTGTAGTTATGACATCGGAACCTATTGCAAATGATAGGTTTCCATGTTATATACATTGATAATGTGTAAAAAAATAGTCATTTGTGAGCACCTTTGATATCAGATTGGGTGGTAAGCACACACACACACACACACACACACACACACACACACACACACAGAAAAAAAAAAAAACAGGAAGAAAAATGTTCTCACTGAGATTAATAGCATGGTGTGATGTAGTATGGTGTAGTTTGGTATGGTGTAGTTTGATGTAGTTTAATGTGGTATGGATTTCCAATCTCCAACATGCTCACAGGCCCTATCATCTCATTTCTACAGCTGGGTAAACTGGAGCAATGTGAAATAAAGTGTCTGCTCAAGGAACCAACACACCACCTGGTCTGAGAATTGAACTCACAATCTTTCGATTGCAAGGCCAATGCTCTAACCACTAAGCCATGTGCCTCCATTACCATATTAACAACAAATATGACTTTCACTGCAATCAAAAATGACAAGCTTTGTGAATGTTATTTCCACCCACTTTCCGCCCTCTTTTTTCTACAAAGCTAGTCATTTTCAACAGGTTTCAAAGTCTTCATTGATAATATGTGCAAAAAATAGTTAATTGCGAACACTTTTAATGTCAGATTGGGTGGTAAGCACACACACAAAAAAAGCAGGAAGAAAATTTTTCACACTGAGTTCAATAGCATGGTGTGATGTAGTATGGTCTAGTTTGTTATGGTGCGGTTTGGTTTGGTGTAGTTTGGTATGGTTTAGTTTGATGTAGTTATAACATGGAAACCTATCATAAATTTACCAAGGTATGGTATAATCTGGTTTGGTGTAGTGTAGGTTAGTGTGGTGTGGAGTGTTATTGTGTTGCATCGTATAGCGTGATTCTCTTTAAATTAAAATCATTAAAATGTAATGCCTATCTTCTATATCTTAAAGAGTGACCTTAAATGTGATTGCAAATGACTTTTTTCTCTGGGTTAATGTTAGATTTAGGGTTAGTGTTAGGGTAAGTTTTACTGTTAATGGTAAGTTTATTGTTAGTGACTGTGTTACTGTTAGCATTACTGTCACTGTTAGTGTTACTGTAACTGTTACTCTTACAGTTACTGTTTGCGTTACTGTCTGCATCAGCGTTAGCATTTGCATAAGCGTCTATGTAAGCTTTTGTGTTAGTGTCTATGTAGACTGGTGTTAGCATCTGCGTTAGTGTTTGCGTAAGTGTGATAGTGATTGTGTCAGCATTTCCCTTAGTGTCTGAGTCAACATTAGTGTTTGTTTCAGTGCCTGCGTCTACGTCAGCATTATCATTAGCGTCCATTTCAGCACTTGTGTCAGTGTCAGCATTTCCCTGTGTCAGCGTTTGCATCAGCGTGCACGTCAGCATTTGCATTAGTGTTTGAGTCAGTGTTAGCATCAACGTTTGCATTTGTGTAGGGGTTAGCATTTGCGTCAGCATCTGCATCAGCATTCACATTAGCATTAGCATTTGCGACAGCGTTTCCTTTAACGTCTTTGTCAGCATTTCCGTTAGCGTCTGTGTCAGTGTTTCCATTAGCTTCTACGTCAGCATTTCCGACCGCGTCTGTGTCTCCGTTAGCTTCTACGTCAGTGTTTACGTTAGCGTCTGTGTCAGCATGTACATTAGCTTCTACGTCAGCATTTCCGTTAGCGTCTGTGTCAGTGTTTCCGTTAGCTTCTACGTCAGCGTTTCCGACTGCGCCTGTGTCAGCATCAGTATTTACATCTACATCAGCGTCAGCGTTTCAGTTAACGTCAGTGTTTACGTTAGCGTCTGTGTCAGCGTTTACGTTAGCTTCTACGTCAGCGTTTCCGTAACGTCTACGTCAGCGTTTTCCGTTAGCATTAGCGTTTCCATTAACCTTTCCTGTGGCGTCCGCATCAATGCAGCGTCTGCATATCCCATGTAGGCGTTAACTTCAGCATTTGCGTCAGCGTTAGCGTTAGCCTTAGCCCTAGCGTCCGCATCAGCATTTGCCTTAGTGTCAGCATACACGTCAGCGCCCGGCAATACTGCCTCAACATTTGCGTCAGCGTTAGCTTGGCTTTGGCTTCAGCAATCCGCATCAGCAATTGCGTTTTGGAGATCAGCTTCGGCGGTAAGGGTAAACGCTAACTTCTACGCCTGCTTCTACGTAACAACTACGTCAGAGTTTTGTTAGCTTCTACGTCAGCGTTTACGTTAGCTTCTACGTCAGCATCTACGTTAACATCTACGTCATCATTTACGTTAGCTTCTCCGTCAGCATCTACATTAGCTTCTACGTCAGCGCTTATATTAGTGTCTGTGTCAGCGTTTGTGTTAGCTTCTACGTCAGCGTCTGTGTCAGTGTCTGTATTTACATCTACATCAGGGTCAGCGTTTACATTTGCGTCATCGTTTTCGTTAGCATCTGTGTCAGCGTTTATGTTAGTGTCTGCGTCAGTGTTTATATTAGCATCTGCGTAAGTGTTTACGTTAGCATCTGTGTTAACGTGTGTTAGCGTCTGTGTCAGCATTTTCATTAGTGTTTCCTTTAGCTTCTACGCCAATGTTTACGTCTGCGTTCAGGTTCACATTAGCATCGCTGTCATCGTTTGCGTCAACATTTGCGTTTGCTTTAACATCTGCATCAACATTTGCGTCTGTGTTTGCATTAGTGTCTGCATTTGCTTTAGTGTTTGCATCAGCATGAGCATTTGTGTCAGTGTCCACGTCAGCGTTAGAGTCTGTGTAGCATTTACATCAGCGTGTGCGTCAGTCTTTGTCAGCATTCGCCTTTGCACCTGCATCAGTATTCACGTTAGTGTTTGTGTCAGCGTAAGCGATTGTGTCAACATTTGCGCTAGCGTTTGTGCCAGCATAGCCGTCAGTGTCAGTGTTGGCGTTAGTGTTAGTGTTTCCATTAGTGTTCCTGTTTGATTTTGTATTAGTGTTAGCATTTTTGTTAGTGTTCAGGTTAATGTTGACTTAGTTTTCTGGTTAGGGCTCGTGTTACTTTTAGTGTTAGTGCTCAGGTTAGTGGTTTATGGTAGTGTTAGTTTTAGTGGTAGTGTTAGTGTTCAGGTTAATGTTCGTGTTAATGTCAGTTTTAGTGTTAGTGTTTACGGTAGTGTTAGTTTTAGTGTTAGTGTTATTTTTTCCATTAGTGTTAGTGTTTTATTTTGTGTTAATGTTTGTGTTAGTGTTTTCATTAGTGTTAGTGTTAGTCTTTGTTTTTCTGTTAGTGTTTGTTTTAGTGTTGAGGTTAATGTTAGCTTAGTTTTCTGGTTAGTATCAGTTTTCGTGTTAGTTTTAGTGTTAGTGTTTGTGTTACTGTTTATGGTAGTGTTAAGTGCTAGTGTTTAGGTTAATGTTAGTTTTAGTGTAAATGTTAGTTTTAGTGTAAATGTTAGTTTTAGTGTAAATGTTAGTGTTAGAGATTGTGTTAGTGTTTGTTTTTGTGTTAGTATTATTGATGTTTCCATTAGTGTTAGTGATTGTGTTAGCGTTAGTCTTTGTTTTTGTGTTAATGTTAACATTAGTATTAGTATTTCTGTTAGTGTTAGCATGAGTGTTTGTGTTAGTGTTCAGGTTAATGTTAGCTTAGTTTTCAGGTTAGTGTTAGTGTTCAAGTTAATGTTAGTTTAAGTGTTAGAGATTGTGTTAGTGTTTGTTTGTGTTAATATTTGTGTTAGTATCTCTGTTAGTGTTAGTTTAAGTGTTCAGGTTAGTGTTAGTGTTCAAGTTAATGTTAGTGTTCAAGTTAATGTTAAGGTTAGTGTTAGAGATTGTGTTAGTGTTAATATTTGTGTTAGTATCTCTGTTAACATTAGTGTTTGATGTTTCCATTAGTATTAGTGATTGTGTTAGCGTTAGTCTTTGTTTTTGTGTTAAGGTTAGCATTAATATTTCTGTTAGTGTTAGCATTAGTGTTTATGTTAGTGTTCAGGTTAATGTTAGCTTAGTTTTCAGGTTAGAGTTAGTGTTCAAGTTAATGTTAGTTTTAGTGTTAGTGTTGAGGTTAGTGTTAGAGATTGTGTTAGTGTTTGTTTTTGTGTTAATATTTGTGTTAGTATCTCTGTTAGCGTTAGTGTTGAAGTTAATGTTAGCTTAGTTTTCTGGTTAGTATCAGTTTTCAGATTAGTGTTTGTGTTAGTGTTACTTTTAGTGTTAGTGCTCAGGTCAGTGTTAATGGTAGTGTTAGTTTTAGTGCTAGTGTTCAGGCTAATGTTTGTTTTAGTGTAAGTGTTCAGGTTAGTGTTAGTGTTTATATTAGTGTTTACGGTAGTGTTAGTTTTAGTGCTGGTGTTCAGGTTAGTGTTAGTGTCAGTTTTAGTGTTAGTGTTCAGGTTAGTGTTTGTGTTAGTTTTCTATTTAATGTTAGTTTTTAGATTTTGTGTTTGTGTTAGTTTTCATGTTAGCGCTAAGTTCACTATTAGAGCATGTGTGAGTGCAAGTGTTAGGGTAAGTTCGGTTTTAGCTTAAAGTTAGGTTTTCTACTTTCCATGAAAAAAGTTGATCCTCTCTAACTTGAGTGGTGTGATATAGTGTGGTAAAGTATAGTGTTTCATAGTCTTGTGTGGTGTTGTCTATTGTTGTATAGTGTAGTATGGTATATTGTTTCATAGCATGGTCTGATGTGAGGTCGTACAGTGTTTCGTAGTGTGGTGTTGGATAATATGGTATGGTATCATGTTTGTCAGTGTGGTGTGGCATGGTATAGGTTGATGTAGTGTGGCTTAGTTTGATTATAATAATACAAATAACAATAATAATAATAATAGTAATAATAATTGTTCTTCTTGTTCATTTTCTTTGACTTCTTCTGTGCCTTTGACTTCTTCTGTGCCTTTGACTTCTTCTGTGCCTTTGACTTCTTCTGTGCCTTTGACTTCTTCTGTGCCTTTGACTTCTTCTGTGCCTTTATCTTCTTATGTGCCTTTATCTTCTCCTCTGCCATCTAAATACCAAAAAACAAAGAATGTAAAACATATATGTTGCCTATCTCTCAAACTTTACAAAGTGCTGAGGAGATAAAGTTAATTTAAAGAGCAGTGTGCTCATGCACTGTGATCCTATAATGTAGCTTATAAGCTATTTCATAACTAAAAAACAATGTCAAACATAAAAGTATATACAAATATCTTTGAATGTTTAAGTTAAACCTAAATAGATTGTATCTACAGGTCATTAGGTTAAGGCTGAACTAAGATCATATCTATAAATCATTAGGTTTAGACTGAACTGAGATCATACTTTCTTCTTCTTCTTTTCGTCATCTTCGTTTCCCGTGTCTTCTTTGTCTTTGTTGTCATTTTCATTTTAGTCGTCTGCTTCATCGTCTTTTTCTTCTTTTCCATCTAAATATAAAAAAAAATTGTAAACAAATATATAGCTGATCTCTCAGACTTTCACGAAACACCGAGGAGATACAGTTAATATAACGAGTGGGGAGCTCATATATATATATGGTATAGCATGGTGTTATGTGGTCTGGTGGGGTACAACATGGTGTGATGTGGTGTGGTATGATATGGTGAGGCGGGGGGGGGGGGGGGGGGGACACAACGTTAGATTAATGTTAACAATACACATGTAGCATCCACATGTGATGAGAAGGGGGAAACAGTGTTTAACTAATTTTAACATTACATGTAGCATCCATCTACAGGTGATTAAGTTAAGACTGAGGTGTAATCACATGAAAAGGTCAATTTAAAACTACACTGAGATTCTGCTTAAAATGATGGTCAATGAAGTGTTTACTTACTCAGATCCTTTGAAATAACTTTCTCTTACTGTAACTGGACATACCTACGAAATAGAAAACAGTCGAATAGACAGTGGTGTGGTGTGGTGTGGTGTAGTGTAGTGGAGTGTAATTTAGTGTAGTGGACAGTGGTGTGGTGTAGTGTAGTGGAGTGTGGTTTAGTGTAGTGGACAGTGGTGTGGTGGAGTGGAGTGTGGTGGAGTGGAGTGTGGTTCAATGTAGGGTGGAGGATATGGTGTAGTGGAGTGTGGTGGGATGTAGTGTGGTAGCATGTGGTGTGATGGCATGTGATGTGATGTGGCGTGGTAAAATGTGATGTGATGAAATGTGGCATGGCGTGGCATGGTGAAATGTGATGTGATGTGATGAAATGTGGCATGGCGTGGCATGGTGAAATGTGATGTGATGTGATGAAATGTGGCATGGTGAAATGAGGTGAGATGTGATGTGATGTGATGTGATGTGATGTGATGTGATGTGATGTGATGTGATGTGATGTGATGTGATGTGATGTGATGTGATGTGATGTGATGTGATGTGATGTGATGTGATGTGATGTGATGTGATGTGATGTGAAATTTTTTCATTCTATTTTTCATGTGCTATCAACTAATCCAATCTCCAAGATGCTTGAAACTGACTTTTTCCCCCAGGAAAACGGCGGGGTGAGGTGGTTCCCCCTTCACCCGGATAACCCCTGCTTACTCGGAATTTTCTCTTTGATTCTATTTTCATGCGTTATCAGTGTATATGACTTCCAAACCAGTCAAAAACAACTAGCTTTGGAGAAAGAGGAGAGGGAAAGAGTTTTGCAGATCTACACCCAACTCACATGCTGTGGGACTTAATCATTTTCGGTATATTTCCTGTGCTATTTCCTGTGCTATTTCCTATGCTATTTCCTATGCTATTTCCTATGCTATTTCCTATGCTATTTCCTGTGCTATTAATTAATCTGACCTCCTAGATGCTTCCAAACAACTTATTTCCCTGGGTTAGGTTTAGGGTTTAGGGTTTAGTTTTAGGGTTGGGGTAAAGTTTAGGGTCTAGTTTTAGGGTAAAGTTTAGGGTTTAGTTTTAGGTTTGGGGTAAAGTTTAGGGTTTAGTTTTAGGTTTGGGGTAAAGTTTAGGGTTTAGTTTTAGGTTTGGGGTAAAGTTTAGGGTTTAGTTTTAGGGTTGGGGCAATGTTTAGGGTTTAGTTTTATGGTTTGGGTATAGTTTAGGGTTTAGTTTAAGGGTTGGAGTAATGTTTATATTTAGATTTAGCTTGGTTTGGTTTAGATTTAGAGTTTAGGGTTGGGGCTAGATTTAATTTTATGTTTAATTTAGTTTTAGTTTCCAAATCCCAGAAAAAAAAAATTGATTCAGAGCAACTAAAAGGTCAGATTAATTGATAGCACTCAAAAGGAGACCGAAGAAAAATCATTAGGGTATATATCTACAAAACGACAATGGTTTTTCCACCTGCTTTACCCCTCCTTTTTCCTAGAACAACTAATCATTTCCAACTGGTTTGGAGGTCATATTCGTTGATAACATACAAAAAATCTTAGAGAAAACTCTGGGGTTAAATGAGAGAAGTGCATCCACCTAAGTTTTCCATGAAGAGAGAGTCAATAACAAACATCTTGGAGTTCGGATTAGTTGATAACATATGAAAAAAAGATGAGGAAAAATTTTTGGGTGTTATGTGGTGTGGAGTAGTGTGGTGTGTTTTTATGTGGTGTCATGTAGTGAGGTGTGGTGTTGTAGTGTTATGTGGTGTGGAGTAGTGTGGTGTGTTGTGTTGTAGTGAGGAGTGTGTTGTGTTGTAGTGAGGAGTGTGTTGTGTTGTAGTGAGGAGTGTGTTGTGTTGTAGTGAGGAGTGTGTTGTGTTGTAGTGAGGAGTGTGTTGTGTTGTAGTGAGGAGTGTGTTGTGTTGTAGTGAGGAGTGTGTTGTGTTGTAGTGAGGAGTGTGTTGTGTTGTAGTGAGGAGTGTGTTGTGTTGTAGTGAGGAGTGTGTTGTGTTGTAGTGAGGAGTATGTTGTGTTGTAGTGAGGAGTGTGTTGTGTTGTAGTGAGGAGTGTGTTGTGTTGTAGTGAGGAGTGTGTTGTGTTGTAGTGAGGAGTGTGTTGTGTTGTAGTGAGGAGTGTGTTGTGTTGTAGTGAGGAGTGTGTTGTGTTGTAGTGAGGAGTGTGTTGTGTTGTAGTGAGGAGTGTGTTGTGTTGTAGTGAGGAGTGTGGTGTGTTGTAGTGAGGAGTGTGGTGTGTTGTAGTGAGGAGTGTGGTGTGTTGTAGTGAGGAGTGTGGTGTGTTGTAGTGAGGAGTGTGGTGTGTTGTAGTGAGGAGTGTGGTGTGTTGTAGTGAGGAGTGTGTTGTGTTGTAGTGAGGAGTGTGGTGTGTTGTAGTGAGGAGTGTGGTGTGTTGTAGTGAGGAGTGTGGTGTGTTGTAGTGAGGAGTGTGGTGTGTTGTGTTGTGGAGTAGTGTGGTGTGGAGTAGTGTGGTGTGTTGTGGTGTTATGTGGTGCGTGTGTTGTGGTGTGTTGTGGTGTGGTGTTGTGGTGGTGTGTTGTGAGTGAGTGGTGTGTGTGTTGTGTGTGTTGTGTGAGTGGAGTGGTGTGGTGTGATGTAGTGAGGAGTGGTGTGTTGTGGTGTGTTTTTATGTGGAGTGGAGTAGTGAGGAGTGGTGTGTTGTGGTGTTATGTGGTGTGGAGTAGTGTGGTGTAGTGTTGTATGTTTTTATGTGGTGTGGTGTGATGTGGTGCGGTGCATTGCGATGTGGTGCAGTGCGGTGCGGTGCAGTGTGGTGTTGTGCAGTGAGGTTCTTCATCTTTATCTTTATCTTCTTCATCTTTGTATTCATCTTCTTTGTTTTGTCTTCCATCTAAACAAAAAAAAAATATATAAAACATATGTAGTCAATCTCTCAGACTTTTACAAAGCTCCAGGGAGATAAATTTAATATAAGTGGTGTGTTCCTGAACAGAGATACTACAAAATAGCTTAAAAGCTATATATATATATATACATATATATATATATATATAAATAAATATACATGAGTGTGTATGATTGTGTATAGAAGATTATATTAATAAAAGGAATTCCAACTTTGTCTGATTTACTAGTTTTATTTACAATCCTTTAAAATTATAATGGTATTAGAATGAAATAGTATGGTAGAATATTAAGTGTTAAGTGTTAATTGAACAAGTAATTTCATGCTTTCGCAATCTTCAGGTTCATATTCTGTGGTGACAGTCAAGTTTACAATTTTCAACTGTAATGAGATGGGTAAATTTTGTACCTTATATACAGTGAAAAGCGGCTACAGAATGCTACATTTTGCAAACTGTATTTCGACCAATCGGTGTGTAGTTTCACTGGATTACTGAAGCTGATTGGTTTAGGCTACACGGTTGGTTAGGCATGTCTAATGACCTTTATTTGGCCCTATTCAAAGCATCAATTGTTTTGTTATTTTTAGAAATGCTGAAAATAGCATTTTCTAAGGTTTTTATACCCCTAAGAATTATTATTGTTCATTTAGCTTGGGTTGGAATTTTGAAAAATATTCCCAAATGCAAATATGAACTGCAAAAGCAGAAATCTAATTTACTGCATTAAATGCCCGAATTGTGAAGAACTATATGTCGGTCAAACTGGAAATGCACTATCGGAACGTGCACGGGTGCACCGACAGCAAATCAGAGACCCAAATGTCCGTCAGATACCTCTGAGTAACCATCTAGCAACATGTGGTCAGAAAATATTTATATTTCCATTCTACAAATTACACAGGCCAAGTGAAATCAAGAGAAAAATCAAAGAAAAGAATTTTATTGATAAATTCCAACCCAAGCTAAATGAACAATAATAATTCTTAGGGGAATAAAAACCCTAGAAAATGCTATTTACATCATTTCTAAAAATAGCAAAACAATTGATGCTTTGGATAGAGCCAAATAGAAGTCGTTAGACATGCTCAACTAACCATGACGCCTAAACCAATCAGCTTCAGTAATCCAGTGAAACTACACACCAATTGGTCGAAATACAGTTTGCAAAATTTAGCATTCTGTAGCCGCTTTTTACTGTATATAAGGCACAAAATTTACCCATCTCATTACAGTTGAAAATTGCAAACTTGACTGTCACCACAGAATATGAACCTGAAGATTGCGAAAGCATGAAAGTACTTGTTCAATTAATATTTAACACTTAATATTCTACCATACTATTCATATTACATCTATAAAATTCAGATTACATCTATATATATACACATACATATATATATACATTCATATATACACTTCTACGAAATGTAATATAAAAATACCATTTTCTTCTTGTCTCCCCACCCTTCGGTTCATTCATCCAGATATCTGTATAATCGCCCAGAATCCAATCCTACTTTCTCAATGCTATTCTATAATTCTGTCTGGCTGTTCTAAATAATCTTGTGTATTTTAAAATCCCAGTATATCGCTTGTTACAGTTATATGCTATATTTAAAACCTTCTCCTCGCTCGCTAACTACCCCGTACCCCTCCCGCCCGCCCCCACTCTCCACCATTATTATTTGGACCAATCATAAGTCAGCGGCCTATGCTATCACCTCTGGTTGCTTTTCGATATGATGGATGGACTAAGGAATTCGGGAGTCTGAAGAATCTGGACACTCAGAGACAATGCCAAAGATAACGACAAATTCACCTCATGCTGCCGGACATAACCCCAACCCCTCACCGCTCCCCACCCACCAAACGCAATCCAAAACTTCAGAGTTGGTACCATGAATGTAGGCACCTTAAAAGGTCGCTCTAACAAGGTTGTAGAAATGCTTGAACGTAAGGAGGTTGATGTTTGCTGTATCCAAGAGACCAGGTGGAGGGGCGGGTCTGCTAGATTCATTGTGGGTAAAAAACGATGCTATAAACTTTTATGGGGGGGGGGGTGACAATGAGCTGGGTGGGGTAGGAATCATGTTAGCAGAAAAATGGGTGGATAAGATAATAGACGTAAATAGAGTGAGCGACAGAATAATTAAAATAAGACTTGTTCTAAATAGAACTACTGTGACTAATATTTGCGTACGAACCCCAATCCGGACTGCCTGGCGCTATAAAAGACAGATTCTATGAGACTGATGCTCACTACCTCCCAAATAACCGACAATGACTATATAATTATTGCTGGCGACCTAAATGGTCACGTTGGACAACATTGTGACGGCTATGACGGAATCCATGGAGGCTATGGGTTTGGTACTAGAAATGAGGAAGGCTCCAGAATCTTGGAATTCTGTGACGCAAATAACCTAACTATCTGTAACACTAACTTCAAAAAGCGAGACAATCACTTGATCACCTACAGATCAGGGGAACATACCAGCCAGGTAGATATCCTTACCAGAAGACGTGACAGAGTGTCTATTGTAAACACTAAATCCCTCCCCCATGAAGAATGCACCTCTCAACATAAACTCATAATTAGCGACCTCATAGTCAGGACGAGACGTTCTCGACAACAGAAGAGGACTATCCTCAGGAGAAAAATATGAAAGCTAAAGGACCCCACAGCCAGTAATAACTTGATGCTTTCGAAAGTAAGGAAGAGCAATTAGAGTCTTACAATATAGAGGAACAGTGGGAATTCCTGAAAGCAAACCTGCTGATGGCGACAGATAAAGTCTGCGGCTGGAGCAGGCCTATAGGCAGGAGGAGAGTAACGTGGTGGTGGAACAATAAGGTGGAGGAGTCAATTAAGGCCAAAAAGCAGGCTTGGAAAGTATGGCGGGATGGGGGAAGTAGAGAAGACTATCAAGTGGCCAGGAGGGAAGCTAGGAGACAAGTGTACTTCGCAAGAAGGGAAGCAGAGGAAAGAAAGTTCAAGCATGTTCTACAACGCGAGGACCAAAAACGTGAGGTGTTCAGGATTGCTAGGCAATGTGTCAAGGAAAACCGTGATATTGTCGGGGAGAAGTGTGTCCTTAATGATGATGGTATACTTGCCATCACTGACGCTGATAAGAAGGTAGCTTGGAAGTGTCACTACGAAAGGCGACTAAATGAGGAGAATAAATGGGAGATAGACAGCCTCCCCCACATCGACCCAATAGAGGGACCAGCAGTGCTAGTTGAAGGTAGTATAATAAGTAAGGCAATCAAAGATATGAAGACGGGTAAGGCGGCTGGGCCTTCGGAAATAGTTGCTGAAATGCTGAAAGCATCTGGAACGGTGGGACACACTATGGTCACCAGGAGAGTAAACCAAGATATACAGAGTGGGGTTGTTCTGAAGAACTGGCTTAGCAGCATCATCATTAACTGCTACAAGGCTAAAGGAGATGCCCTAGATATGGGTAACTATAGAGGCATTAAATTAATCGACCAGGTCATGAAGGTCACAGAAAAAGTAATAGCACAACTAATCAGAGAGCGAATTGATCTAGATGAAATGCAGTTCGGGTTTGTGTCAGGTAAAAGTACCACAGAAGCTCTTTTCATTGTGCGACAACTACAGAAGTACCTAGCTAAAAGTAAACCCCTATACTTAGCTTTTGTCGACTTGGAGAAAGCCTTTGACAGAGTCCCCCGTTCCATTATCTGGTGGGCTCTTAGAAAACTAGGTGTTGATGAATGGCTTGTGAGAGCTATACAAGCCATGTATAAAGAAACAGTCAGCAAGGTTAGAATTAACAATGAATATAGTGAAGAGTTTAACGAAAAAGTTGGTGTTCATCAGAGCTCCGTTCTTAGCCCCCTACTATTTATTATTGCCCTTCAGGCTATAGCAGTGGAGTTCAAGACCGGCTGCCCATGGGAACTCCTATACGCAGATGATCTAACGCTCATAGCTGAATCAATGGCTGAACTAGAGAAGAAATTCCAAACATGGAAGCCTTACCTAAGTAGAAAGTGAAACCTACCACAGTCAGTAGGCACCTCTCACAAAAATACAGCCCCGTCCCACTACCCCCACCCCTTTTAATGTAAAGTTATGTTGGTACCACATCATCCAGTCCGAAACAAATGAGGTCGTGTAGGTGACACGACAAAAAAACACAGTCCACGCTGTAATGTGGCCGCGTAGGTAACACGGTAAAAACTCCCCAGTCCACACTGTAAACGTGGTTGGTGTTAGGAAGGGCATCCATCCGTAGAAAACCCGCCAGACAGTCCTATACGAGCAAGACAACCACTCTTGCCTCAAGTGGGGAAACTCCCGTCCAAACCCATGCAAGCGTGGAAGATGGACGTTAAACGATGATGATGATGATATACATACATACACACATATACATATATATAAATACACATATACATATATATACATGCATATATATATATACATATACAATATGTATAGGATTCCTTTCCCTTTGAGCACATAGTTTACAGGGAATAACGCGACTCTATGGCTCCGTTAATTTACCTTCATATATATATATATACATATATATATACATACACACACATGCATACACACACATATGCATACACACACATATACATAGATATACATACATATATATAGATTCATACATACATACACACATTATATATATATATATATATATTATATATATATATATATATATATATATATATATATATATATATATATATATATAAATACTTGACGATGAGCATTCTAGTTGTTCAATAAACTGATTGAATAATACAAACGATGTTTTAATATACAGATTCATTATTTGTGTATATATCTGTTAGAACACGAAAAGTGTGAAACACAGAATGTTCACTTTTCGTGTTCTAACATATATGCCTAGCTTCTTTAAAAATTTTTCGGGGATAGCCGTGGTGGTGATCGTATGTGATTGGCTAATTTTCAACCAATCAGAGTACCTCTCTCTATATCTCTTCCACTGTTACTTACGCCTGTTTCTCTCTATCTGTTCCGTCTCTATTTATATCTCTTACTCTTTCGCTTTGCACTCCTCCCCTTCAATACCATCTCTCCCCCTCTCTATATATTTGTTACTCTATCGCTGCACGCTCCTCTCCTTCAATATATCAATTACACACGCTTTACACTCCTTTATCCCCAGCGCCCCTATATATACACCCCCTCTCCCGCATCTATATTTTAATGTACCGTTGCACCGTGAATACATGTGTCTATATATATATATACATATATATTGTATATACACATTCATGTATGTGTATACACACTCATGTATGTATATACACTGGTTTTATGTGTGTATTGTAAATTTGTACTGTTAAAACACGAAACTAACATTCGATTGACACTTTGATTACCTGTACAGGCAATAGTTATTAGAATGCTGTTGAAGTGTGTATATATTTTTGGGGGACATCCTGTATATACACACATTATATATAATACAATAAACAGATAAATACACACATATATATATGAGCTTATTTAATTATAAATATTGTGAATTTTTAACTCAGTTCAATTATATATATAAATGGCTTCTACAGGACTAGAACTGTTTCATTCGAAAGAAATCATCATAATATTGAGAGGGGGGACTAGATAAAATATTTCAAATCAAATGTGTATAAGTTATAAGTTAAAATGTATAAATAGAGACGATAGTGGAGGTATATCTGTTTAGTGGAACAGTAGACGATAGAATTAAATACAGACGATAATCTCCCTTTAATGAAACAGCAGACGATAGAATTAAGGCAATTTAAATTTTAAGCATTTGCATTTTTGCCTTTCATCGTTACGGGGTCGATAAAATAAAGTACCAGTAATACACTGTCACTAGACGACTTTCAAATTGAATTGTTGGTTCCATTTCTTTAGTATTTTCAATTGTAGTTATCTACTTAAAAAGCGTTACACGGTTAGAGACATAATTCGTAAGTTATATCTTCCCTATTAAACCATTGCATTATTTCGCCTACAGGGCGGTGAATTGGCAGTATCGGTAGAGGGTTGGACGCCATGCTTTCTAGCATAGTTACGTCCCTTTACAGTCTGAGTTCAAATCCCGCCGAGGTTAACTTTGCCTTTCATCCTTACGGGGTCGATAAAATAAAGTACCAGTAATGTACTGGGTAATTTGCTGGCCTTGTGCCTAAAGTAGAAACAATTATTTCGCCTACAATAGAACAAAAATGAAATGTTCTTTAAAGAAACAGGAATATAACTTTATAAAAAAAAAAGTTGCATCCGCTTCTTTTATCATTGATAATTTTTTCGTTTTAATATTAATTGTTTTTTGCAGTTGTTTATATTAAAAATCTTACTGTAATATTTACTTAAACGAAGGCAAACATCTAAACTTATAGATTAATCTTGAGCGAAGGACTAGATAAATCTCTCTCTCTCTCTCTCTCTCTCTCTCTCTCTCTCTCTCTCTCTCTCTCTCTCTCTCTAAACGAAGAATGATAAAATTTCAAGCAAAGAGTTTAATTAGGTATATTTTGTAATATTATTAACTAATTATTATAATTAACGCGCATATTTTGCTATCCTCAAACACGTTTACACATGGCATGAAATATAACTAATCCGAGATGGCTAGGTTTCATCTTCTAACTGGATAAACGAAATCCATTATGTCTTGACAACAACATGAGGTAACATTATGTTATTCACAGACACACTTTGTACACTGTTCCATATCAGAATGTATTTCCTTCGTCACATTCACAAACAGTATTGAAAATATGTTCTTCGGCAAATAAAAATGTTTTGTTCATAATATTTCAACTAGCGATTGCTCTACTCCACGCACGACCACCATAAATTAATGACCAGCTCAACACAAGTATTGGTAGAGCGTCAGACACCATGCTTTGCAGTATTGTTATGGTCCTTTGCATTCTAAGTTCAAATCCTGCCGAGGTTAACTTCGACTTTCATACTTACTAATTCGATAAAATAAAGTACCAGTAATGGACTGCCGTAATGGATTTGTGCCGAAAAATAGAAACACTATTAATGTGCAATAAGAGCAAAATATAACGACATTGCTCAATTATTTTATCTAATGTTGTAATAACACAAGGAAATGTTGTTTGTGTATTTTTTTTTATATTTGCTCATAGGCTTTTACAATTTCGCTCAGCCAACAACTATTAAAAAGTGAGTTGCTTAAGATAACAATTTAATCACAAATTGTTGCTATCTTTTAATACACTCCAACAAGTCATCAAATTATGTACAATAAAAACAAATCTTATTAATTTGCTCAGGGAATATAAAGAAAATGTATATACACTGATAATTGCAATTGTATGTAAATATTTTGTTTTTGTATTGTATATTTTATGTTTTCTATTATGTATAATATATTGATTTAATATTGATTGTTTTTTGTAGTTGTTTATATTAAAAGTCTGAAAATATTTTTATACATCTTACACTAATATTTATAAGATAATTTA
>OZ024740.1:63378750-63458750 GCA_964016885.1 Eledone cirrhosa | reverse complement strand
TGTTGTCATTTGCGTTAATCCTTGGAGAAAAATGGCGCCAAACTTTTCCTTTTGAAAGAATAATGTGATTGTGTTCACGTGATATATAGCTGTCAGTCGTGAAAGCAGGCGAAGGTGACGTCATTCGTTATCGTTTATTTCCGTATTACTACCACCAAGTAACTCCACTTACGCGTGGTAGTAATACGGAAATAAACGATGTTTTGCTTTCATCGGCTGCTTTCGACTGACACCTAATAGCGTTGTAGTACCCAAACTTTCTCATTATTTATTTGGTATTTGGATCATAACTTAACTAATGTTCTTATATAAAACTATGATGGAAGATTTTTAGATAAATAAAAACATTTTAAAATAAACAGTTTCATATGATAGTACTTTAAAGGCCAATTCAAAAACGTTGCTTCCAAACAAAAATATCAGACGTCTTCGGAATAAAAAAAAACTTAAAAATCAAATAAAGCAATTAGGCAAAACGGTTCGTCAAACAATTCCCTGGGGAATAAATGCATACATAGATACATACGCAAGTGACAAAGAAGGCAGTGCTTGAATTTGAACAGTGCATAGCAACCAATCCTGACAGTAAGGTGTTCTGGAAATATGTTCATTCAAAGCAGAGACCTCACTCTCCAGTTGGTCCTCTTCGCAATCCCCACACAAGCCAGATCACTAACGATCCCAAAGAATGTGCAGAACTTATTGCTGAGTGCTATGCAAGTATTTTTACTGTTGAAAACCAGAATGTACCATCTCCATCATCTCTAACATCAAATTCCATAACAACTATGGAATTTACACCTGCAATGTTGCAACGTCACCTTAAGAATAAGCGCAACTATGCCTCCCCTGGTCTTGATGGTGTTACATACCTGCTTCTCAAACGTGGCGGGTATTTCCTTTTGCGCCAGCTTTCTTTCTTCTTTCAATACTGTCTCAACAATGGTGTTACTCCGGAGCAGTGGAAAACTGCCAGTGTCATTTCCCTGTTCAAAAAGGGCAACCGCATGTCACCTGTCAACTATCGTCCAGTCAGTCTTACTAACTGTATGGCCAAACTGATGGAATCCTGTGTCAGAGAAACACTTTGGAACTTCTGGAGCTCTCACAGCCTCATCTGGCCCTTACAGTTTGGATTTATCCCTAACTCCAGCTGCTGTGATCAGCTCATCGAGTTCCTTGAAGACATCACCCGGATCACTGACAGCAGCTCATGGGTGGATGTTGTTTACCTTGACTTTGCTAAGGCTTTTAATTCTGTGCCACACAAAAGACTTATGGCAAAACTCTCTACAATGGGTGTGAGGGATGATCTTTTCGACTGGTTGAAATCCTTCATTCTCAGCCGAAAAGAGGTAGTCACGGTTCTAGGACAGCATTCTTCACCATATGAGATGTCATCTAGTGTACCACAGGGATCTGTTCTTGGTCCCCTTTTGTTTGTGGCATATATTAATGACATAGATGCCAACTTACAGAATGCCACGGTACTGAAATATGCAGATGAGATCAAGCTGTACCTTGAAATCAAAAGGACTGATCCTGAAATCTACAACTCTTTCCTACAATCAGACCTGGACACAATGCAGCAATGGATCACAGACTGGCAACTGAAGCTGGCTGTGGACAAGTGTACCACCATGCATTTTGGGAGGAAAAATCCAGCATCCACATACTCCCTCCACAACACTGATATCAAGAAGTCCTCTTGTGAACGTGACCTGGGCATTACTGTCAGCAGCGATTTGTGTTGGACAAAGCATGTCTCTAAGATTGTCAAGAAGGCTGAGGGTGTCTTGGCATCACTCAGCAAGGGCTTTGTTAGCCGCTCTCCAGCCATCTATTTAAAACTGTATACAGCTATGGTACGACCACACTTGGAATTCGCATCATCAGTCTGGAACCCCTATCTTGCTCAGAACATTAACCTCCTGGAAACTGTTCAGAGACGTGCAACCAAGCGCACACCCTCCATCAGACACCTACCATACTCTGAACGCCTTGCTTCCCTGGGCATGGATTCATTGAAGCTCCGACGTCTGGCAATGGACTTGGTAAATACCCACAAAGTTATTAACCATCTCACCAACAACAACCCTGAGCACCTTTTTGATCTCCATGTGTCTAACACACGTGGACATGCCTACAAAATCAGAAAACAGCACAGCTCCCATGACTTTCGTAGACATTTTTTCATGCTCAGAGTTGCTGAAGCATGGAACAAACTGCCTGCGTCAGTTGTTAGCTGCCGAGACACTCATGCTTCCCGAAATACGCCAAAACTACACCTGATGTACCCCATCCATACACATGCACACATGTGTGTATCATGACTCATGCACTGTTCATTTTCCAGCCGTTTGTACATTACCCTATGTACTATACATACACTTTTTGATGAGTTGTAGTGCACCTGAGCACTGTACACAATATTTCATTATTATTATTATACAAAAAGTACTTGATTTGACCTACACAAACGCAATGTTATTTATCTTTTAGTACACACACACACACATATATATAATCATCACCATCATCATTTTACGTCCGCTTTTCCCTGCTTGCAAGGGTGGGACGGGTCTTATTCAGCATCTCTCCACTCGTCACGGTCCTTCGTCATCTCCACAGTGAGCTTCAATGATCTGAGGTCTGTTCTCACCACCTCCGCCCATGTTATTCGTGGTCTACCTCTACCACGTCTTCCTTCAACTGGCATTTCCTGGCACTTCTTCACCCATCGGTCATCCTCCATGCGCATCACATGTCCATACCTCCTCAGTCTCCTCTCCCGTACACTACATTCTATCCCTCTCAGACACAGTTTCTCTCTCAACACATTTATACTGGGTCGTTCACGCACATATATGTATATATTCACGCACATATATATATATATATGTAAATATGAGAATAAACGTGCTGCGTGGTTAACAGCATCACAACCACTAGCAACACCACCACAATCACCATCAATACCATCACTAACAGCGTCACAACCACTAGCAACACCACCACCATCACCATCAATACCATCACTAACAGCATCACAACCACTAGCAACACCACCACAATCATCATCAATACCATCACTAACAGCATCGCAACCACTAGCAACACCACCACACTTACCATCAATACCATCATTAACAGCATCACAACCACTAGAAACACCACCACACTCACCATCAATACCATCACTAACAGCATCACAACCACTAGCAACACCACCACACTCACCATCAATACCATCACTAACAGCATCACAACCACTAGCAACACCACCACCATCACCATCAATACCATCACTAACAGCATCACAACCACTAGCAACACCACCACACTTACCATCAATACCATCACTAACAGCATCACAACCACTAGAAACACCACCACCATCACATTAATACCATCACTAACAGCATCACAACCACTAGCAACACCACCACCATCACCATCAATACCATCACTAACAGCATCACAACCACTAGCAACACCACCACACTTACCATCAATACCATCATTAACAGCATCACAACCACTAGAAACACCACCACACTCACCATCAATACCATCACTAACAGCATCACAACCACTAGCAACACCACCACCATCACCATCAATACCATCACTAACAGCATCACAACCACTAGCAACACCACCACACTTACCATCAATACCATCACTAACAGCATCACAACCACTAGAAACACCACCACCATCACATTAATACCATCACTAACAGCATCACAACCACTAGCAACACCACCACCATCACCATCAATACCATCACTAACAGCATCACAACCACTAGCAACACCACCACACTCACCATCAATACCATCACTAACAGCATCACAACCACTAGCAACACCACCACAATCACCATCAATACCATCACTAACAGCATCACAACCACTAGCAACACCACCGCACTCACCATCAATACCATCACTAACAGCATCACAACCACTAGCAACACCACCACCATCACCATCAATACCATCACTAATAGCATCACAACCACTAGAAACACCACCACACTCACCATCAATACCATCACTAACAGCATCACAACCACTAGCAACACCACCACCATCACCATCAATACCATCACTAACAGCATCACAACCACTAGCAACACCACCACCATCACTAACAACATCACAACCACTAGCAACACCACCACCATCACCATCAATACCATCACTAACAGCATCACAACCACTAGCAACACCACCACCATCACCATCAATACCATCACTAACAGCATCACACCCACTAGAAACACCACCACAGTCACCATCAATACAATCACTAACAGCATCACAACCACTAGCAACACCACCACACTCACCATCAATACCATCACTAACAGCATCACAACCACTAGCAACACCACCATCACCATCAATACCATCACTAACAGCATCACAACCACTAGAAACACCACCACAGTCACCATCAATACCATCACTAACAGCATCACAACCACTAGCAACACCACCACCATCACCATCAATACCATCACTAACAGCATCACAACCACTAGCAACACCACCACCATCACCATCAATACCATCACTAACAGCATCACAACCACTAGAAACACCACCATAGTCACCATCAATACCATCACTAACAGCATCACAACCACTAGCAACACCACCACACTCACCATCAATACCATCACTAACAGCATCACAACCACTAGCAACACCACCACACTTACCATCAATACCATCAATAACAGCATCACAACCACTAGCAACACCACCACCATCACCATCAATACCATCACTAACAGCATCACAACCACACTCACCATCAATACCATCACTAACAGCATCACAACCACTAGCAACACCACCACACTTACCATCAATACCATCACTAACAGCATCACAACCACTAGCAACACCACCACCATCACCATCAATACCATCACTAACAGCATCACAACCACTAGCAACACCACCACCATCACCATCAATACCATCAATAACAGCATCACAACCACTAGCAACACCACCACCATCACCATCAATACCATCACTAACAGCATCACAACCACAATCACCATCAATACCATCACTAACAGCATCACAACCACTAGCAACACCACCACACTCACCATCAATACCATCACTAACAGCATCACAACCACTAGCAACACCACCACAGTCACCATCAATACCATCACTAACAGCATCACAACCACTAGCAACACCACCACACTCACCATCAATACTATCACTAACAGCATCACAACCACTAGCAACACCACCACACTCACCATCAATACCATCACTAACAGCATCACAACCACTAGCAACACCACCACAATCATCATCAATACCATCACTAACAGCATCACAACCACTAGCAACACCACCACACACACTATCAATACCATCACTAACAGCATCACAACCACTAGCAACACCACCACAGTCACCATCAATACCATCACTAACAGCATCACAACCACTAGCAACACCACCACACTCACCATCAATACCATCACTAACAGCATCACAACCACTAGCAACACCACCACACTCACCATCAATACCATCACTAACAGCATCACAACCACTAGCAACACCACCACAATCATCATCAATACCATCACTAACAGCATCACAACCACTAGCAACACCACCACACTCACCATCAATACCATCACTAACAGCATCACAACCACTAGCAACACCACCACAATCACCATCAATACCATCACTAACAGCATCACAACCACTAGCAACACCACCACACTCACCATCAATACCATCAGTAACAGCATCACAACCACTAGCAACACCACCACACTTACCATCAATACCATCACTAACAGCATCACAACCACTAGCAACACCACCACCATCACATTAATACCATCACTAACAGCATCACAACCACTAGCAACACCACCACCATCTCATCAATACCATCACTAACAGCATCACAACCACTAGCAACACCACCACACTTACCATCAATACCATCACTAACAGCATCACAACCACTAGCAACACCACCACCATCACATTAATACCATCACTAACAGCATCACAACCACTAGCAACACCACCACCATCTCATCAATACCATCACTAACAGCATCACAACCACTAGCAACACCACCACAGTCACCATCAATACCATCACTAACAGCATCACAACCACTAGCAACACCACCACCATCACATTAATACCATCACTAACAGCATCACAACCACTAGCAACACCACCACCATCTCATCAATACCATCACTAACAGCATCACAACCACTAGCAACACCACTACAATCACCATCAATACCATCACTAACAGCATCACAACCACTAGCAACACCACCACACTCACCATCAATACCATCACTAACAGCATCACAACCACTCTCAACACCACCACCATCACCATCAATACCATCACTAACAGCATCACAACCACTAGCAACACCACCACACTCACCATCAATATCATCACTAACAGCATCACAACCACTAGCAACACCACCACACTCACCATCAATACCATCACTAACAGCATCACAACCACTAGCAACACCACCACACTCACCATCAATACCATCACTAACAGCATCACAACCACTAGCAACACCACCACCATCACCATCAATACCATCACTAACAGCATCACAACCACTAGCAACACCACCACACTCACCATCAATACCATCACTAACAGCATCACAACCACTAGCAACACCACCATCACCATCAATACCATCACTAACAGCATCACAACCACTAGCAACACCACCACCATCACCATCAATACCATCACTAACAGCATCACAACCATTAGCAACACCACCACACTCACCATCAATACCATCACTAACAGCATCACAACCACTAGCAACACCACCATCACCATCAATACCATCACTAACAGCATCACAACCACTAGCAACACCACCACACTTACCATCAATACCATCACTAACAGCATCACAACCACTAGCAACACCACCACCATCACCATCAATACCATCACTAACAGCATCACAACCACTAGCAACACCACCACACTCACCATCAATACCATCACTAACAGCATCACAACCACTAGCAACACCACCATCACCATCAATACCATCCCTAACAGCATCACAACCACTAGCAACACCACCACACTTACCATCAATACCATCACTAACAGCATCACAACCACTAGCAACACCACCACCATCACCATCAATACCATCACTAACAGCATCACAACCACTAGCAACACCACCACACTTACCATCAATACCATCACTAACAGCATCACAACCACTAGCAACACCACCATCACCATCAATACCATCACTAACAGCATCACAACCACTAGCAACACCACCACCATCACCATCAATACCATCACTAACAGCATCACAACCATTAGCAACACCACCACACTCACCATCAATACCATCACTAACAGCATCACAACCACTAGCAACACCACCATCACCATCAATACCATCACTAACAGCATCACAACCACTAGCAACACCACCACACTTACCATCAATACCATCACTAACAGCATCACAACCATTAGCAACACCACCACACTCACCATCAATACCATCACTAACAGCATCACAACCACTAGCAACACCACCACCATCAATACCATCACTAACAGCATCACAACCACTAGCAACACCACCACACTCACCATCAATACCATCACTAACAGCATCACAACCACTAGCAACACCACCACCATCACCATCAATACCATCACTAACAGCATCACAACCACTAGCAACACCACCACACTCACCATCAATACCATCACTAACAGCATCACAACCACTAGCAACACCACCACAATCACCATCAATACCATCACTAACAGCATCACAACCACTAGCAACACCACCACACTCACCATCAATACCATCACTAACAGCATCACAACCACTAGCAACACCACCACACTCACCATCAATACCATCACTAACAGCATCACAACCACTAGCAACACCACCACAGTCACCATCAATACCATCACTAACAGCATCACAACCACTAGCAACACCACCACACTCACCATCAATACCATCACTAACAGCATCACAACCACTAGCAACACCACCACACTCACCATCAATACCATCACTAACAGCATCACAACCACTAGCAACACCACCACAATCATCATCAATACCATCACTAACAGCATCGCAACCACTAGCAACACCACCACACTCACCATCAATACCATCACTAACAGCATCACAACCACTAGCAACACCACCACAGTCACCATCAATACCATCACTAACAGCATCACAACCACTAGCAACACCACCACACTCACCATCAATACCATCACTAACAGCATCACAACCACTAGCAACACCACCACACTCACCATCAATACCATCACTAACAGCATCACAACCACTAGCAACACCACCACAATCATCATCAATACCATCACTAACAGCATCACAACCACTAGCAACACCACCACACTCACCATCAATACCATCACTAACAGCATCACAACCACTAGCAACACCACCACAATCACCATCAATACCATCACTAACAGCATCACAACCACTAGCAACACCACCACAGTCACCATCAATACCATCACTAACAGCATCACAACCACTAGCAACACCACCACACTCACCATCAATACCATCACTAACAGCATCACAACCACTAGCAACACCACCACACTTACCATCAATACCATCACTAACAGCATCACAACCACTAGCAACACCACCACCATCACATTAATACCATCACTAACAGCATCACAACGACTAGCAACACCACCACCATCTCATCAATACCATCACTAACAGCATCACAACCACTAGCAACACCACCACAGTCACCATCAATACCATCACTAACAGCATCACAACCACTAGCAACACCACCACAATCACCATCAATACCATCACTAACAGCATCACAACCACTAGCAACACCACCACACTCACCATCAATACCATCACTAACAGCATCACAACCACTAGCAACACCACCACACTCACCATCAATACCATCACTAACAGCATCACAACCACTAGCAACACCACCACCATCACCATCAATACCATCACTAACAGCATCACAACCACTAGAAACACCACCACAGTCACCATCAATACCATCACTAACAGCATCACAACCACTAGCAACATCACCACCATCACTAACAACATCACAACCACTAGCAACACCACCACCATCACCATCAATACCATCACTAACAGCATCACAACCACTAGCAACACCACCACCATCACCATCAATACCATCACTAACAGCATCACAACCACTAGCAACACCACCACACTCACCATCAATACCATCACTAATAGCATCACAACCACTAGCAACACCACCATCACCATCAATACCATCACTAACAGCATCACAACCACTAGAAACACCACCACAGTCACCATCAATACCATCACTAACAGCATCACAACCACTAGCAGCACCACCACCATCACCATCAATACCATCACTAACAGCATCACAACCACTAGCAACACCACCACCATCACCATCAATACCATCACTAACAGCATCACAACCACTAGAAACACCACCACTGTCACCATCAATACCATCACTAACAGCATCACAACCACTAGCAACACCACCACACTCACCATCAATACCATCACTAACAGCATCACAACCACTAGCAACACCACCACACTTACCATCAATACCATCACTAACAGCATCACAACCACTAGCAACACCACCACCATCACCATCAATACCATCACTAACAGCATCACAACCACACTCACCATCAATACCATCACTAACAGCATCACAACCACTAGCAACACCACCACACTTACCATCAATACCATCACTAACAGCATCAAAACCACTAGCAACACCACCACCATCACCATCAATACCATCACTAACAGCATCACAACTACTAGCAACACCACCACACTCACCATCAATACCATCACTAACAGCATCACAACCACTAGCAACACCACCACAGTCACCATCAATACCATCACTAACAGCATCACAACCACTAGCAACACCACCACACTCACCATCAATACCATCACTAACAGCATCACAAACACTAGCAACACCACCACAGTCACCATCAATACCATCACTAACAGCATCACAACCACTAGCAACACCACCACACTCACCATCAATACCATCACTAACAGCATCACAACCACTAGCAACACCACCACAATCACCATCAATACCATCACTAACAGCATCACAACCACTAGCAACACCACCACACTCACCATCAATACCATCACTAACAGCATCACAACCACTAGCAACACCACCACACTCACCATCAATACCATCACTAACAGCATCACAACCACTAGCAACACCACCACACTCACCATCAATACCATCACTAACAGCATCACAACCACTAGCAACACCACCACAATCATCATCAATACCATCACTAACAGCATCACAACCACTAGCAACACCACCACACTCACTATCAATACCATCACTAACAGCATCACAACCACTAGCAACACCACCACAGTCACCATCAATACCATCACTAACAGCATCACAACCACTAGAAACACCACCACAATCATCATCAATACCATCACTAACAGCATCACAACCACTAGCAACACCACCACACTCACCATCAATACCATCACTAACAGCATCACAACCACTAGCAACACCACCACACTCACCATCAATACCATCACTAACAGCATCACAACCACTAGCAACACCACCACACTCACTATCAATACCATCACTAACAGCATCACAACCACTAGCAACACCACCACACTCACCATCAATACCATCACTAACAGCATCACAACCACTAGCAACACCACCACAATCATCATCAATACCATCACTAACAGCATCACAACCACTAGCAACACCACCACAGTCACCATCAATACCATCACTAACAGCATCACAACCACTAGCAACACCACCACACTCACCATCAATACCATCACTAACAGCATCACAACCACTAGCAACACCACCACACTCACCATCAATACCATCACTAACAGCATCACAACCACTAGCAACACCACCACCATCACCATCAATACCATCACTAACAGCATCACAACCACTAGAAACACCACCACAGTCACCATCAATACCATCACTAACAGCATCACAACCACTAGCAACACCACCACCATCACTAACAACATCACAACCACTAGCAACACCACCACCATCACCATCAATACCATCACTAACAGCATCACAACCACTAGCAACACCACCACCATCACCATCAATACCATCACTAACAGCATCACAACCACTAGAAACACCACCACAGTCACCATCAATACCATCACTAACAGCATCACAACCACTAGCAACACCACCACACTCACCATCAATACCATCACTAACAGCATCACAACCACTAGCAACACCACCACCATCACCATCAATACCATCACTAACAGCATCACAACCACTAGCAACACCACCATCACCATCAATACCATCACTAACAGCATCACAACCACTAGAAACACCACCACAGTCACCATCAATACCATCACTAACAGCATCACAACCACTAGCAACACCACCACCATCACCATCAATACCATCACTAACAGCATCACAACCACTAGCAACACCACCACCATCACCATCAATACCATCACTAACAGCATCACAACCACTAGAAACACCACCACAGTCACCATCAATACCATCACTAACAGCATCACAACCACTAGCAACACCACCACACTCACCATCAATACCATCACTAACAGCATCACAACCACTAGCAACACCACCACACTTACCATCAATACCATCACTAACAGCATCACAACCACTAGCAACACCACCACCATCACCATCAATACCATCACTAACAGCATCACAACCACACTCACCATCAATACCATCACTAACAGCATCACAACCACTAGCAACACCACCACACTCACCATCAATACCATCACTAACAGCATCACAACCACTAGCAACACCACCACAGTCACCATCAATACCATTACTAACAGCATCACAACCACTAGCAACACCACCACACTCACCATCAATACCATCACTAACAGCATCACAACCACTAGCAACACCACCACAGTCACCATCAATACCATCACTAACAGCATCACAACCACTAGCAACACCACCACACTCACCATCAATACCATCACTAACAGCATCACAACCACTAGCAACACCACCACAGTCACCATCAATACCATCACTAACAGCATCACAACCACTAGCAACACCACCACAGTCACCATCAATACCATCACTAACAGCATCACAACCACTAGCAACACCACCACAGTCACCATCAATACCATCACTAACAGCATCACAACCACTAGCAACACCACCACACTCACCATCAATACCATCACTAACAGCATCACAACCACTAGCAACACCACCACACTCACCATCAATACCATCACTAACAGCATCACAACCACTAGCAACACCACCACAATCATCATCAATACCATCACTAACAGCATCACAACCACTAGCAACACCACCACACTCACTATCAATACCATCACTAACAGCATCACAACCACTAGCAACACCACCACAGTCACCATCAATACCATCACTAACAGCATCACAAACACTAGCAACACCACCACAATCACCATCAATACCATCACTAACAGCATCACAACCACTAGCAACACCACCACACTCACCATCAATACCGTCACTAACAGCATCACAACCACTAGCAACACCACCACACTTACCATCAATACCATCACTAACAGCATCACAACCACTAGCAACACCACCACCATCACATTAATACCATCACTAACAGCATCACAACCACTAGCAACACCACCACCATCAATACCATCACTAACAGCATCACAACCACTAGCAACACTACCACACTCACCATCAATACCATCACTAACAGCATCACAACCACTAGCAACACCACCACCATCACCATCAATACCATCACTAACAGCATCACAACCACTAGCAACACCACCACACTCACCATCAATACCATCACTAACAGCATCACAACCACTAGCAACACCACCACAATCACCATCAATACCATCACTAACAGCATCACAACCACTAGCAACACCACCACACTCACCATCAATACCATCACTAACAGCATCACAACCACTAGCAACACCACCACACTCACCATCAATACCATCACTAACAGCATCACAACCACTAGCAACACCACCACAGTCACCATCAATACCATCACTAACAGCATCACAACCACTAGCAACACCACCACACTCACCATCAATACCATCACTAACAGCATCACAACCACTAGCAACACCACCACACTCACCATCAATACCATCACTAACAGCATCACAACCACTAGCAACACCACCACAATCATCATCAATACCATCACTAACAGCATCACAACCACTAGCAACACCACCACACTCACCATCAATACCATCACTAACAGCATCACAACCACTAGCAACACCACCACAGTCACCATCAATACCATCACTAACAGCATCACAACCACTAGCAACACCACCACACTCACCATCAATACCATCACTAACAGCATCACAACCACTAGCAACACCACCACACTTACCATCAATACCATCACTAACAGCATCACAACCACTAGCAACACCACCACCATCACATTAATACCATCACTAACAGCATCACAACCACTAGCAACACCACCACACTTACCATCAATACCATCACTAACAGCATCACAACCACTAGCAACACCACCACCATCACATTAATACCATCACTAACAGCATCACAACCACTAGCAACACCACCACCATCTCATCAATACCATCACTAACAGCATCACAACCACTAGCAACACCACCACACTCACCATCAATACCATCACTAACAGCATCACAACCACTAGCAACACCACCACACTCACCATCAATACCATCACTAACAGCATCACAACCACTAGCAACACCACCACCATCACCATCAATACCATCACTAACAGCATCACAACCACTAGCAACACCACCATCACCATCAATACCATCACTAACAGCATCACAACCACTAGCAACACCACCACACTTACCATCAATACCATCACTAACAGCATCACAACCACTAGCAACACCACCATCACCATCAATACCATCACTAACAGCATCACAACCACTAGCAACACCACCACACTTACCATCAATACCATCACTAACAGCATCACAACCACTAGCAACACCACCACACTCACCATCAATACCATCACTAACAGCATCACAACCACTAGCAACACCACCACCATCACCATCAATACCATCACTAACAGCATCACAACCACTAGCAACACCACCATCACCATCAATACCATCACTAACAGCATCACAACCACTAGCAACACCACCACACTTACCATCAATACCATCACTAACAGCATCACAACCACTAGCAACACCACCACCATCACCATCAATACCATCAGTAACAGCATCACAACCACTAGCAACACCACCACCATCACCATCAATACCATCACTAACAGCATCACAACCACTAGAAACACCACCACACTCACCATCAATACCATCACTAACAGCATCACAACCACTAGAAACACCACCACCATCACATTAATACCATCACTAACAGCATCACAACCACTAGCAACACCACCACACTCACCATCAATACCATCACTAACAGCATCACAACCACTAGCAACACCACCACAAATATATATATATATATAAACGGAAAAATGAAACAAAATTTCATTTCCCACTCTTAGTACGGCTGTTACTTAAATATAAGTATGTACACGTACATACATATATGTATACAGACGTACAGTAGTATGTATATATATATATACCAGTAGTATGTATATATATATATACATACATGCACACATATATATATGTACCTATGGATTCACCAAACATTTATTATAATGCTCGGTGTGTTTGTAAACAAACATCCCGTATTAAGCTGTAGTGTCCAGCAACCATCGTTGCTCGTTTGTTCAACACTGACAAAGGAACGCTGTACTAGTTTCAAGGTTATTAGCTATCGTCAGCAACATATACCTTCCTGCCAGATTGTTGAACGTATATACTTACCTTATGCATATTAACGGCTGAGTAGCCCAATTTGCATATCGAGTGGGTTAATCGGCCGGGTGCACTGAAAACGATAAACAGAAAAAATGAAACAAAATTTCATTTCCCACTCTTAGTACAGCTGTTACTTAAATATAAGTATGTACAAACACACCGAGCATTATAATAAATGTTTGGTGAATCCATACGTACATATATATGTGTGTGCATGTATGTATATATATATACATACTACTGTACGTCTGTATACATATATGTATGTACGTGTACATATATTTAAGTAACAGCCGTTCTAAGAGTAGGAAATGAAATTTTGTTTAATTTTTTCCGTTTATCGTTTTCGGTGCACCCGGCCGATTAACCAACTCGATATGCAAATTGGGCTCCTCAGCCGTTAATATGCATAAGGTAAGTATATACGTTCAACAATCTGGCAGGAAGGTATACGTTGCTGATGATAGCTAATAAGCTTGAAACTAGTACAGCGTTCCTTTGTCAGTGTTGAACAAATGAGCAACGATGGTTGCTGGACACTACGGCTTAATACGGGATGTTTGTTTACAAATACACCGAGCATTATAATAAATGTTCGGTGAATCCATACGTACATATATATATGTGTGCCTGTATGTATATATATATACATACTACTCTATGTCTGTATACATATATGTATGTACGTGTACATACTTATATATATATCATCATCATGATCATCATCGTCATCGTTTAACGTCCATATTCCACGCTCGCATGGGTTTGGACGGGAGTTTTCCCACTTGAGGCAAGAGTGGTAGTCTTGCTTGCATAGGACTGTCTGGCGGGTTTTCTACGGCTGGATGCCCTTCCCAATACCAACCACATTTACAGTGTGGAACTGGGAGGTTTTTACCGTGTTACCTACACAGCCACATTACAGCGTGGACTGTGTGTTTTTTTGTCGTGACACCTACTGGACCTCGTTTGTTTCGGGCTGGATGTTGTGGTACCAACATAACTTTACATTGAACGAGGTGGTGTGGATGGGGTGGGGATAGTGGGACGAGGGTGTATTTTGTTAGAGGTGCCTACTGACTGTAGTAGGTTTCACTTTGCACTTAGGTAAGGCGGGTCTTCTCTATTACTGTGTAGTGCCAAAGATCTCAGTCCAGTGACATTGTCTTGGAGAGGTGTGTGTGAGGTCGGAATTTATCAAGTCGTCCCAGGTTTTTCTGGGTCTGCCTACTCCGTGGCTACCGTCTATTTTTATTACCCTGCACTTTTTTATACAGCTGTCGTCTTTCATGCGCATCACGTGACCATACCAACGTAGTCTTCTCTCGAGTAAACAGCATCTGATCCCTCTTATTCCTAATTTCTCCCTTAGTTTGTTTATGCTTTGCCGTTCACGTATATTACTATTACACATCCAGCGGAGCATGCAAGCTTCGTTTCTCTCCAGTCTGCGTATATCCTCTGCACACAATGCCCAGGTCTCACTGCCATGTAACATTGCTGTTCGTATGCAGGCATCATACAGCCTGCCTTTCATTTTTAGAGAGAACCCTTTAGCGGCAAATAGTGGTATAAGCTCTCTGAACTTTTTCCATCCCGTTCTGACTCTAGCTACTGTACTTTCAGAGCACCCGCCCCCACTGCTGATTTTGTCACCCAGGTAACCAAAGCTGTCCACTATTTCTATAGAACCATCTGTGCAATGGAATGAGTTAGTATTCTGTGGGCACTTGCTACTACTTATTGCACCAGAGCATATATATATATATATACAAAAACAGGAACTTATCCAACTGCATAATAGACAGCATGGATGTGGTATCACTGTACCCATCCATTAACATTGATTTTGCTGTGGAAAAATGTGTGATGATTATTGAGAGTGAGGTGGAGTTCTACGACGTCGTCACAGACGAACTGGGCCTCCTACTTAGACTGACCTACGACACTGACTACCTAGACACCCATGACCTTAGACGTTTCTGCCCCAGTAGACCCATAAGAGGTAGACCCCCCACCATAACCTCAATGGCTAAAAAGACTCCCATGGGAAGGTCGGTTGGGTGGACCAAAGCCATACGGACCCCCCCCAAAACAATGATCAAGTAAGAAAAATGGTCGCACATGCAATAAGGGCTAGTATCAAAACTACCCTAAAGGGCCACATATTCAAGTTCAACGAGATCTACACCCAAAATGAGGGAGCAGCCATTGGCGTCAGCATAGCTGGTGACGTTGCCAACCTTTTTTATGGTATGGTGGGAAAGGAGACTTAAAGATCTCCTTAATGAGAGCTCCATAGACCTCATCATGTACTCTCGTTACGTAGACAATATCAATATAGTTATAAGAACATCCTCACAAGAGAGCACTAACAAGTTTGATTTAGAACGTAGCACAATGGAAAGCATCCAGCAGATAGCTAATTTCATACACCAGAGTATAACTGTAACTATCGACTACCCTTCCAAACACCCTAACAATAGACTACCTGTATTAGACATGAACTCTGGATTAACACTATAGATGAGAGAGCCCAAATTCTCCACTCACACTATGCTAAACCCATGGCCTCCAAATACCTGATACTCAAAAACTCAGCAATGACCAGTAGTGCTAAGTTTAATATTCTGATCGCAGATTTGGTACGAGTGATGAAGAACGTGTCCCGCATGTGCGACCCAACAGAAATGGAAAGACACATCCAACACTTCATCAACCGCATGCAGTTCTCTGGCTACAACCAAAGAGACAGAATCAGAGTATACGAAGGAGCCACGGAGAAGTATAAGACCCTCATAGAACTGGACATGAAAGGAATTTTCCCATTATACAGGAGCAAATCATGGAATAGCTTAGATAGGGCTAGACATAAGATAGGGAAAGCCACCTCATGGTACGACAACCAGAGATACCAGAGTGTCATGTTTGTGGACGCTACCCCTGGAGGGAAATTAGCTAACCAGTGTAGAAAGGCCCTGAGAAAGACCCACTTAAAGATTAAGATGGTAGAAAAGCCAGGAACCACCATAAAATCCCTGATCAGCAAAACCTACCCTTTTAAGAAAACCCACTGTACTAATAGGAAATGTATCATATGTAAGGTAAACCGCCAGATAAACTGTAAAACTAGAAACGTAGTCTATAGCATAAGATGTACAGAGGGTACTTGCAGAAACATGACAACAACATACATAGGCGAGACAGCTCGTAGCATAGGTGAAAGGATAGACCAACACTGGGGGGAACTAAAAGGACGAAAAAACGGTTCAGTACTATACGAACATGCCAGACAACACAACGGTAACATAGACAACATAGAAATTAGAATAATATCTAAACAGAAATGACCCAGCAGATAGGCAAATCAGAGGCCAGTGAAATAGAACTTAGAAGGCCAAGGCTAAACAGAAAAAATGAATGGAATAACAACAACACCCAAACAAACAACACTGACCTAAGATAAGTATAAATTAATAAATAAATAGATAAATAAATAAATAAATAGATAAATAAATAAATAAATACATACACAAGCACAATAACAACAAACACATATAAACACACACTGGTAAAGATAGAATACATTAAACCAATACACAGCCACCCAATCACGAACACACATCAAACAAAACACTATACACACACGCAAACGCATGCGCAAAGAAGACAAAATGAAATAAACAAATAAATAAATATATAAACAGACTAAATAAAGATGGTGTAGAAAAAAACAATGCAACGGGAGGAAACAATAGCACCACTGACGATGTTGCATATGTGCAACGAAAGAACTTTGATAAACTATATATATGTGTTTGTGTCTATATTGTATCTGTATTTTTGACCGTTGGTCAGTCAATGGCAACATTGAGGACCGAATAAATTAGATTACCGATATAAAGGACACAGAAGCGAAAAGCGAAAACCAACCAAACAGTGAGTGTGTTCTGTTATTAATTCTGGCAATATTACACAAATATGACCCTCCCCAAGTATAACAATATATATATATTCATATGAAGAAATTTGTTCCCAAATATAAAAACTGGAAAGGTGTAAGTAAATTAAATCATGATATAAATAAGTGTTTGGTAACATATTTTAATATATACATATATATGTGTGTGTGTAAGTATGCATACGTACACACGCACACACACATATATACATATGTACGTATGGGTTATATCGAACATTGATAATAATAATATTCGATTCGTTTGTAAACAAACGGCCCGATTAAAGCTGTGCCGTGCCGATGACAAATCGTCATCCGTTTGTTCAACAGCGACATTGCGGAACAATCAACATGTTTCTGGGTATTTACCCTTCATCAGGACTGCCGCTTTTTAAAAAAAATTTCGAGAATTTGGTTATGCAGTTGGCATTTTGTGGAACCAATGAAGTTGGCTCCGCACGATTGTTCAACTCATACATTACATGGTCTTTCAGGGATATTGGTTCTATATTTTTGCTGCTGTTAATTCATGAAAGGGCATCTTCGAAGGTCTGCATGAGGTATTATCTCAACATCCTCCCATGCTTTATTACTTACACTGAGAGGCCTGATCTTTTGGTGCAGTTTCGCAGACGATTTTCTGTCTGTTCTTCTAGCCCTTTAGCATTTAAACAGGCTGTGTCCAACCAGAATTCTCTCGCCTCTTTCTTTTCAACCCGGATATAACCAGTCACTCATACTGATGTTAAGGTATGGCTCTCAAAATAAATATCAAAATCTCAAAGATTCGATATTATATGAGATAATTATGCAAGATAAAGCCTTAACTGCAAAAATACAATAGTATATATAGAGCAATGTGAATGCTAAAGGGTTAGGCATGGCAGATCAATGTAGACCCAGGTTCTATCTGTTTCTCTTGTTTCTTCATGTTGGTGTTGTAGTGTCTTTCGTCGTTGTTGATGGCCTTCGAGTGGTTGTGATTGCTATTATGACTAAGGGTGGTGGTTGATGTTAGTGTGTGATGTTTGTGGCTGTGTTCTCCTCATATATTCTTAACGTTTCGTACAAAGCGTTGCTCATAGCCTCTCTTTAACAGCAGTTTCCGAAAGTTGTTTAACATGGATCTTCCTTGGGTGGCTTCGTCGCATCTGTCTGTGCAGTGTATAAGATCGTTCTTGGCCACAGGGTGTTTTAGACTTTGTGGATATGCTGAGTCTTGGTGGAAGATATCCCTCTTGGCTTCTTTCTCATAGAAGCTGATATTAGCCTTTCATGAAGCTAGGGATATGGTGAAGTCAGGTAGACTTAGGAAAAAATCAGCTATTGGCTGTTCAATGTTGAACTTGGTGTTGCGTAGTTTATTAAATATTTTATATATTTCCTCCGCCTCGTTCCTGATTATAATCCGAAAGCCCTCTCTATCAAGTGAACAATACTAACCCAGCAACAAGGCTTGTGGACAGTCACGTGACTGTTCACGGTAACTATACTAACACTAATCCTAATTCTAACCCTAACACACTCATCTTTCTACACCTCTACCTTCCCATGAACGAACAACAAAACACAAAATGTAAACCATTTTTAACAAGTTTTATATCGTTTATTGTATTTTATTATATTCTAGCTTCTAGGGCAGCAGATTGGCAGCATCGGTAGAGCGTCGGACAACATGCTTTCAGCCCTTTACATTCTGAGTTCAAATCCCGCCGAGGTTAGCTTTGATTTTCATCCTTACGGGGTCGATAAAATAAAGTACCAGTAATGCACTGGTGTCGATTTAATCGACTTTCCCCTCTCCTGAAATTGCTGGCCTTGTGCCTATAGTAGAAATCATTATATTCTAGCTTCTCCCTCTACTTACTTTATCTTGAACTGCACATTCTACAAACAAACTACACAATCCACTATACATACAAATATGATGCTTGAGATACATTCAATGCTTTATACATACATGAGGATTGCAGCGTCTTTACAGTCGATTGCCGTCTCATTGATTTTTCATTGTAGACCAACTGTAGATCTGCATGGTTTACAACACAGGTGACAGAAGAGAGTTGTGCTTTCCACAGGACCAGTGGGGTCACCGTATGGGACACACATACATACATAAGTATGTAAAACATTTCGAAACTTCTGCACGTAATAACTGCATGTACAGATACAAAGCATATACACATGCACACATATAACTCAAAACATATACATCTATATCTACCTAGTTGATGTTGTCTAAATTCCAATGAAAGAGTCTTGTTTCGTTTTGTTTCATTTTATGTCCGCTATTTCCCTGCTTGCAAGGGTGGGACGGGAACTGATTCTGGCTTGATTTCTACAGCTGGATGCCCTTCCTAACACCAACCTCATTTACAGTGAGTGCTGGGCGTTTTTTTTCGTGGCACCTACACGACCACTTTGCAGTGGAATGATATGGACCCCAGTCCCTATCATCTCATTTCTACAGCTGAGTAAACTGGAGCAATGTGAAATAAAGTGTCTTGCTCAAGGAAACAACACATCACCCAGTCTGAGAATTGAACTCACAACCTTTCGTTTGCAAGGCCAATGCTCTAACCACTAAGCCATGTGCCTCCATGTTTCTATGTTAGAAACCGACTCTCTATATTGGGAAAGATTTATGAAATTATAAAAGCAGAACATACATAGTGTGAGAAGATATGGTGATGTTAGTTAGTATTGTGATTCTTGTTCCTTTGTGATGTGGTCAACTTTGTGTAGCATGTAGGCAAAGGGAGATTGATGTGCCTGTACGTGTGTGACCAGAGATTGCGGGTGTACATGTGATCAAGTGTTCACTATGATGATGATGTGATGATTTCTTGGGTAAGTGATTTACCCTGACCACATAGGCAATGAAATAAAAACCAAATTGCTACTTAAATATATATATATATATATATATACTAGAAATAACCGAAACATCGTTGCAGAAAGTGGTTATGGAATGTTAGGAGCATACTTAATTTTGCTGACACCCCAAAAAACGAGGCATGGAGTGCTATTATGAGAGCTTTCTGAATGAGGAGAATGTGTGTGTGAGTGAGGGCCTAACTCCAAGAAGACCAGACAGACGAACCAGTCATCCAAGTTAACAGCATTATACAATTGCAATTAAGGACATGGAGGTAGGAAATGTAGCTGACCAATCTGAGATAAAATCTAAGATGATTAAGTTATTCAACCGAGTAGGGAAGAAGCTAGTCACTTCCATAGTACATAAAGATGTCATATCCAATAACTGGCATAGCAGCATTATCATCAACCGCCAAGGTTAACTTTGCCTTTCATCCTTACTGGGTCAATAAAATAAAGCACCAGTAATGCACTGGGGTATTTGCTGGCCTTGAGCCAACTGCTGCAGGAGTAAAGATGATGTACTAGGAAGAAGTTATAGTCATTGAATTGTTGGACCAAGTTATGAAGGTGTGATAGCATAACTAATTAGGAACAGAAATAGCCATGACAAAATGCAGTTCAGTTTTGTGTCAGGGAGAGGTACTACTGATGCCACATCTTCTTAATGAATCAACAGCAAGAGAAGTATTTAGCTAGGAGTAAGATTCTTTATTTAAAATTCATTGACTTGGAAAAGACCTGTCTGCTGCTGCTATACATCACTAGCTCTCTTCCACCATGACACATCCCTACTAACAATCAGCATGTAGCTACTATTATCTTTCTCCATTACAATCCTAGATCTATGTTTTTGTTTCACACAAATATTCATACTCTACTCATTTAACTAACTGGCTGTCAATCTCTTTCAAATTACATTGCCTTGCAAGAATGGACTAACTACATTACAGAGTGCACTCAGTGATGTAGTTGATTGAATGGAGACAATGTAGGGTAAAGATGACTCCTTAATCTTGTCAAAGACCATACTTCCCAAAATTCGCCAACACTACACCTGATACCCCCCCCCTCCTCCCCATATATATATGCACGCATGTATCTGTGAGTATATCATGACTCTTACACTGTTCACTTTCCTGACATTTGTGCCTTATTCTATGTACTATACATGCACTCTGATGAGTTGTGCACTTGAGCACTGTACACACTAATTTTCATTATCATTATAACATCTCTAGTGCTGGTGACAATAAAATGCACCAAGTACTTCTGTTGGTGTTATGAAGGTGATCCAGCCATAGAACCTATGCAAAAAATTGGAATGTGCAAGTGTGATGTCGTCCTCCATCATGACTAGGCAGGCACTAATATTTTAAGTGCCAGGACATGCAAAAGGAATCCTGATAGGTTGAGATGATTGATGAATTCCATTAAATGTAGAGTTTCATTGCCCACTTTGTTAGAGCTTTCATAAAGTCTCTCCAAGACTGGAAAAAATGGTATCATGTACTTGTCATATTTTGCTGTACCTCATTAGTAGGACATATGATGGCCTGATTACCTAAATAGGTTTTGGTGTTTCTCTTGCAAATCTTTCAAACATACTCTCACAGGCCTGACAGTTGTAGATTGTGAGTATCTCAACTTTGATGTCTCACTCATTTAATTTATCCATTTCCAAGGTCTTGTATGATTGACACATCTTCAGCACTATGAGCTGTAATCATTCACTCATGTGCATTAGCTCCAGAGCCTCCATTATGAATTTCTTTAGTGTCACCTGTACAAACTTTGCCTTGGATCAAAGCTTAAACACACAAAACAATCTGTTTCCAGTCAGCTATAAGTATTCTGATATATCACCATTTTAATTTTATGTCAAACTCCAATTATTTTACATTAGAATATGATGCATTAGACAATGTAGTTCTATATATAAGAAGAAACAACATATATATATTACATAAACCAGCAGAAAACAGACTTGAGAGATTCTGTTAGTATATATAAGTCATAGATAGAGCCAACTAAAACACAATGTTACCAAATAAAACTAATGTAAATTGCCCTTGTAACATAATTAAAATTTCAAAGAAATACTTTCACCCAGGATAAACTTTAAAAACAAAGAAAAGACTAGTTTTTCAATATTATCAATCTGTTTTAATTTAAAAAATATATGAACGCAAAAAAGAAAAATGTATTATTTATCACAAAAACAAAACAAAAAAAATATCTAATTTTGATTATACAATAACCATGATTTTTTATAATTTAAATGAGAATATTTAAAAACTGAGTAAACCAAAAATTTGGAGTGTAATAGTCTCACATTTGGAGCATGATTAGAAAGGACAGTGGCCAGAAAGATATACTTGTGAAGGAGCTTTGCAGGCAAAATCTTGGTCAATAGTATATCTTACTGGATGTAAGAATCCACATTATAAAGAAATTAATCAGTCATTATTATCATTAATATTTTAGCAAATTAAAACGAAGATAAACAAAGACAGAGACTAGAAGACAATTTAATGTGGGACTTCAAGTGTTTTGAGACTCTTCTGTTTTCTGTTAAAAACAGTAAGTTTTCACTGGGCAAAAGGCTTTTAATTTGTTTAATTAGAAAAACAAAACAAAACATGAAAATGTTTAGAGTATCATTTGTTTGATAAGTGGTGCTGCTGTACATTGATAACTGAACAGCAGTTTTAACAACAAAGAACAATCAATATCTTCTTAAATATATTCTTATCAAGTTTTATTATCGTGATACCATTGGAGCACGGGCTAGTTCTTCTTTTTCGAGACGCTCAAAATGTTGCCGGGCATTCTTGATGTTTAACAATGTGGCTGCTGAAGCTAGAAGAAAATATAAGTTATTTTTAGATTTTGTCACAAGGGTGATTAAGAAGCAAACATTACAATATTACATATACATATGCACCAAGTTGAATAATACAACCATATCTCTCACCAAATTGTCTCAAGCTTATAAAAAGAAACCACTTATTTATAAAAGTAAGCTGATCAGGATGTAGGCTTCTTGAAGTTGAAAATTACTTCTGTAATTAAAATTCTTCATATCACAGCCTTTTAGAAAAAAGAACTTTCTAGAATAGTGTTTCCTAAAATGAGTTCTACAAGAAAGAAACAATTGTGGAGTTTTACAAGATAAGGTGCTTTTAATAAATTTCAATAAAAATTTATATATTGTTTTTTTTTTAATGAAACAATTTCTTTCCGAAAACAATTTTTATTTCGTTTGATGTATTATTAAATCTAAAATGGTTGGATCTCTCAGTAAAAGGTAGGTAGGGGTTCTGAGATTTAAAAAAAAATCATATAAGGGTTCCATGATAAAATATGTTTGAGAACAACTGTTCTAGAAATAACTATTTTAGTTTAAAATGTTGAAGTTTTTCTTAAGCCTAGAAGCTTAGGCTGGCACTTATTCCAGTTTCATATGGTTTTAAGTGACTGAGAGTCTGTTGCAAAGTTAATCCCCTAATGTTGCAATGTGAAATGAAGGACACAATGTGCCAACCAGTCAGGGAATTGAACAAGTGAAATTAAAATCATGAGCTCCACACTTTAACCACATATCCGGCCAAAATGGCGACAAGGAAGGTCGCTTGACCACGTCTTGACCAAACAAAATATAATATTTTCACAAAAAACTGCCCTTTAAACACATGTCAGATGGATTACAATATTCATTATTACAATTACTTTGACTGTTCCCTGACAACTAGTACCAGTTTCAAGATAGAATTATCTTAACGAAGTATATATAATTTGACTTGATTTTCGCCAACAAACCACGTGTGGACATGGACGGGGTAAAAGGAAAAAAACAAAACAAATCACTACATCCCTTAAGGATCGCAGTAAGTACTCCACAAAACATATAAACAACAATATACACACAGATTTATATACAGATATATACCATATGCATATACACACACATGAAAAGAAACCACACTATTTCGTGTGAGACACTATACCGTCCAATTTTACCAATTTACATTGGTAAAATATTTCTGAACATTGACTTCGCTTCTAACCCACATACACCTTTTAATTATATATATATACTAGCAGCTGAAAGTTAATAATTTGAAAAAAATATTATTGAAAGTTTATTATAAAGAAGCAGTATCAGGAAAAAAAAACGTTATTTCGCTGTTAATAAACAATTGCCTTCTACAGTACGTTTCATTTAATTTACGCAGCATATTTATTTGTTTACATGCACAGACTCTTCTGTACACACACAACATTTAGGAAAACGGAAACAAAATACACAAAAAAACAGACATTTTATTTCTATCGTAATCAAGTGGGCTAAACCTATATTGTTTACATTCTGTGTTTTTCTACGGATGGGCAGAAATAACAAAATTGCCATGGTGATATCCATCGATGAAGTATGCGACAAAACTGGTCGATGTTCCAAAATAGAACATTGCCCAGAAGATCACACCTGCCATATCTGTACGGAACCCGAAAACTCGTTCCGTAATCGTTGGGTCGAATGTGGAACCTGTCGCATCTCTGTCTGCCTTCAATGCGCCACAGGCTTCCGGAAGATCCCAGGCCAAAATAAGAAACATCATATTGCTACGATGGATAGACTCTGGAAGATGGTCCAGCTAACAAACTGGTCCTTTCAGTGCCTGGTCTCCCATTGCTGCGGAACAACAACAAAGACCGAAGATCGTGTCTTCTACCATTGTTCCCGAACAACAACAACAAAAACCGAGGATCGTGTCTTCCTCTACCATTGTTCCTGAACAACAGCAAAAACCAACGACTGTAGCTTCTGCTACTACCCCCGTTGAAGGACTTCATCAACAACAACCGACAACTGTGTCTTCTACCATGCCTGTTGAAGGAGAAGAACAACAACAAAAACCGACCGTCAATACAGAGTTTGAGGAAATACGGCAAATGATTTCCGCTTTAAGTCAAGAAATAGTGGAAATAAAATCAAGCGTTCGTGTAGAACCCCACAATGAGGGATCTTACCGGAGTGCCTTGTTAAAAAATCTCCGCGTACCTCATGTTGAACCTAGACACATTGAGAATGCCACTGAATCTGCAAACCACGAAGTGATTGCCATTGGTGTGCCGGAAGACATAGTTGATCTTCAGGCATTTGCTGCCAGTTCATCCAAAGACCTGGGCTGTGCTCCCGCAAAGGGTGCTCTACGCCTTGGCCGACCAGGCCCGAAACCCAGGTTAATTAGACTGTCGTTTTCAAACTCAACTGAGGCATGTTCATACCTTGCAGCCTCTGATAAAGCTAGGCGTGAAAGTCGGATTGCTTTCCGAACACGCCCTGGTCTTCCACCTGATGTCCGGCCAAAGTTGCGTGCTGCAGCTTCCTTAAACTGCAGCTCGGCAGAACATGAAAGCTTCAGCCTACGAGATGATGGGCAGATATGGAAGTTTGTTAAGGCTGGCGAATCATGGAAAAGAGACACCAGCTGGTCTGAAAACACTGTACCCACAACAACTGACAATAAAGAAACTGAAAAAACTCTGGGAAAATAAATCAGAACAACCTGCCACCCTCTGCACATAATCATAGACTGGAATCAAGGTACAAATTGTTGTCCTTGAATGCACGCAGTCTATGCAATAAGATTCATCTTTTTGACTCCTACGTCAAAAGTATCAACCCGGACTTCATTACAGTCACGGAAACTTGGGCACATCCCTTACTCTGTGATGGGGTTTTCAGCATGAATGGCTGCAACCTGTTTCGTAAAGACCGCATTAATCGTCGTGGTGGTGGTGTAATGGTCTACGTTCGGACAAATCTGTCGGCAATTCCTTGTGCTGATTTGAACCAATCACAGCAGGAAGTTTTTTTCTGCGATATACGTATGACCATGTCAACACTGCTACTTGGAGTCGTTTACCGTCCCCCAAATTACCATCAGGACACTCAACTTTGTGATATCCTCAGAGCTGCTGCCAGGAAGACAGCCACTTGTTTTCATTGCAGGTGACTTCAATCGCCCTGAGATTGACTGGGAGACCTTTCGTTGGCCGCCAAGTGCAAATGACTTCCTTGAGCTGGTGCTGGACTCGAGTTGGTCCCAAGTGGTCACCTCCCCAACGAGAGGTGACAACACTTTGGACCTACTCTTCACCACTACTCCTGAAACGGTCATTAGTGTTACTGCTGAGGAACCTTTAGGTGACTCTGATCATGCTATGATCATTGCCAATCTATCCCTCATGGGCAGTAACAAGAACCACAACCATCTCCAAACTGCTCACTTTGACTGGAATAAAGCAGACTGGAACTGTTACTGCACCGAGTTGCAACGGCCAAACTGGCTCGAGTTCTACGACTCTGGAGATGTCAACACTGTACTCCAGAACATCCTGAGCTCAATATGGACAGCATATGCAGCATCGGTGCCACGTAAGCGGAAAAAACATCCCAAAAGCGCAATTTGAGAGACTGCAGCAGTCCGTCTTGCCAGAAAAGAACGGCGCAATGCTGAACGTGAGTACAAACTTCACAAATCAGACATTAATAGGAAGAGGCGAAATAAATCATCCAACCACCTCAAACAGGTGACAAAAAAGGCAGTGCTTCAATTTGAGTAGCGCATAGCAGCCAGCCCTGACAGTAAGGTGTTCTGGAAGTATGTTCACTCAAAGCAGAGGCCTCACTCTCCAGTTGGTCCTCTTCGCAATCCCCACACAAGCCAGGTTACTGACGACCCCAAGGAATGCGCAGAGCTCATTGCTGAATGCTATGCAGGCATTTTCACTATTGAAGACCAGAGTGTACCATCACCACCTATGACACCGGACTCTATTACAACCATGGAATTTACACCTGCAATGCTGCGACGTCACCTAAAAAATAAACGCAACCATGCCTCTCCTGGTCTTGATGGTGTTACGTACTTGCTTCTTAAACGTGGTGGGTACTTCCTTCTACACCAGTTATCACGCTTCTTCCAATTCTGTCTGAACAACAGTGCTACTCCAGAACAGTGGAAAACTGCCAGTGTCATTCCTCTGTTCAAAAAGGGTGACCGCACATCACCTGTGAACTATCGGCAAGTCAGTCTTACTAGTTGCATCGCCAAACTGATGGAATCCTGTGTCAGAGAAACACTTTGGAACTTCTGGAGCTCTCACAGTCTTATCCGGCCCTCGCAATTTGGATTTATCCCCAACTCCAGCTGCTGTGATCAACTTATAGAGTTTCTTGAGGACATCACCCGGATCACTGATGGCGGCTCATGGGTGGATGTTGTTTACCTTGACTTTGCGAAGGCCTTCAATTCTGTGCCACACGAAAGGCTTATGGCAAAACTCTCTGCAATGGGTGTGAAGGATGATCTTTTTAACTGGTTGAAGTCCTTCATTCTCAGTCGAAGAGAGGTAGTCACGGTTCTGGAACAGCATTCCTCACCATATGAGATGTCATCTGGTGTACCACAGGGATCTGTTCTTGGCCCCCTTTTGTTTGTGGCATATATTAATGACATAGATGCCAACTTAAGGAATGCCACAGTTCTAAAGTACGCAGCCGACATCAAGCTGTACCTTGAGATAAAAAGGACAGATCCTGAACACTATAGATCTTGCTTGCAGTCTAACCTGGACACAATGCAACAATGGATCTCAGACTGGCAACTCAAGCTAGCTGTGGACAAGTGCACCACCATGCATTTTGGGAGTAAAAACCCAGCGTCCACATACTCCCTCCACAGCACTAATATCAAGAAGTCTTCCTGTGAACGTGACCTGGGCATTACGGTCAGCAGCGATTTGCGTTGGACGAAGCACGTCTCTAAAATTGTCAAGCGGGCCGAGGGTGTCTTAGCATCACTCAGCAAGACCTTTGTCAGCCGCTTTCCAGATATCTATTTAAGGCTGTATACAGCTATGGTGCGACCACACTTAGAATTTGTATCACCAGTCTGGAATCCCTATCTTGCTCAGGACATTGACCGCCTGGAAACTGTTCAGAGACGTGCAACCAAGCGAATACCCTCCATCAGGCATCTACCATACTCTGAGCGCCTTGCTTCCCTGGGCATGGATTCATTGAAGCTCCGACGCCTGGCAACTGACTTGGTAAACACCCACAAAATTGTTAACCATCTTGCCAACAACAACCCTGAGTACCTTTTTGATTTCCATGTGTCTAACACACGTGGACATGCCCACAAAGTAAGAAAACAGCACAGTTCCCATGACTTTCGGAAACATTTTTTCATGCTCAGAGTTGCTGAAGCATGGAACAAACTACCTGCATCAGTTGTTAGCTGTCGAGACACTGCATCCTTTAAGGCCTCCATGCTTCCCGAGATCCACCAACACTACAGCTAACACACACACACATGTACTTCCCTGACATTTGTGTATTATTCTATGTACTATATTGACGAGTTGTAGTGCACCTGAGCACTTTACACAATAATTTCATTATCATTATCATAGGCTATGTACTTTCATAGAAATGAAACTGTTATGATTTAGGCATGATGCTATATTCTGCTCTGTGTATCCAGTTTAGAATAGGTACACTATATCTGTGTGTGTCGTAAGAGGTGCCTAAAAAGGTTGGTGCCAGGAAGTGCATCTGACCATAAAACATTGCTCCAAAAATACACCATGATTGCTATGAAGCTAGTCACAAGACATGCAAGGCTAACCTCTGTTTTTTCAGGTAGCATGGCTTAAAATACTTGATAATGACAACTATACACATGCATGTAAGTGTACTAAAAGGAATCTAACAAAAGACAAAAAGATGATTGCTTACAAAAAATCAAAGCGGTTGTTTAATACTTACTGATTGAAGAATCAGCCATGATGACCATTACGTAAGTGTTGGAAGTGAAAGCGTCAACAAAAGCAGCAAAGCGTGAATTACGTACTTCCATACTTTGAAAAGAGGCAGCAACCTTCGTACAACTCAACTTAAATTGTTTGATTATATTGCTGATTTTCTCAAACCTGTGCACATCACGGTGAGGCTTCCTCTGCCAATAAGAGATCACCTACAAAAGCAAAGTTTATTTATTAATCCTTAGAGCTTGCATATTGGTACCATCAAAACTGATGGTTATAATAATCATAGCTCGTTTTTTTTATCGTCTCCTCTTTTTTCTTGCAAGTGCTACTCTTCTTTCCCCCACTAAGCAGTTAAGGAGAAACAATAAAACAATAAACCAAACAATACAAAAAACATGGTAATATGAAAAAAATATCATTTGATATAATTATCCCCATTAGATATTAAAACTACCATATATGCCAGCGTACAAATCGACATTTGGAGCCTAAAAATATCTCTCCAAAACCAGGGGTCGACTTGTCTGCCGAATATAAAATGTGACCCTTTACCACTGAGGGGTAAACAGTGAAACTGCCTGCCTAACACTTGTTGTACACCACTTACAATAATTCTAGTAGCCCATCACAATTATTTCCTACTGAATCTCATATTTGTTAAGTCTATTTAACGTAGAGATTATAATAATATCAATGACTTGCCGTAGCTCATAGGGTAGGTTATCATAGGTTTGTTAAGGTTAGGCTAGGCTGGTTTACTCAGTGAGTTAGAATTCACTTGCAACTGAAGTGTTCTAGACGAAGTGTTTTAGCCTTTAGCGCGCCACTAAATTTTCTGAATTATTTCCCCTGCAATTGCGTTATTTGGGGGGGGGGGGGTATCTTATCCAGCAAATATAGACCTAAACCTGAATTACACCTCAGAATTTTAGAGGTCGACCTATGCACCGGATTGACTTGTACGCCGGTATAAATGGTATATCAATTTTGCAGTACTCAAAGTTTCCTTATGAACAACCTTTATGAAACTCATTGTCAGAAAAAGCAGTGATCCTTCTGGACTGAAGAAAGAAATAACTGTGGAAGGTGAAGTCAACAGGATAGGATCATCATCATCACCGTTTTACGTCCGTTCTTCCACGCTAGCATGGGTTAGACGGGTTGTCCTGTTGTGGGCAGTGTCTGGTCGGCTGACCATGCCTTGCTCATACAGGAACTGATCTGGCTTGATTTCTACAGCTGGATGCCCTTCCTAACACCAACCTCATTTACAGTGAGTGCTGGGTGCTTTTTCGTGGCGCCTACACGTCCACTTTACAGTGTGGGCTGGGTGCTTTTTTGCCGTGGCACCTCCACGACCACCTTGCGGTGGGGGGAGTGGGGGCATATTGTTTATATGCTTCAGCATGTACCCATGGGAGGTCGGGTACCCTGTATTACTGCGTGACGCCAGAAGTCACGGTCGTGTGTCATTGTCTTTGAGAGGTGTAGTTGGGTAAGGTCGGCTTTTATCACCTCATCCCAAGTCATCTTGGGTCTCCCCACTCCGCGGTTTCCATCAACTTCTAGTGCTCTGCACCTTTTTATGCAGCTGTCATCCTTCATACGCATCACATGTCCATACCAGCGTAACCGCCTCTCCTGCACGCAGCATTTGATTCCTCTTATGCTCAGTCTCTCTCTCAATTCATTTATGCTTTGTTGTTCACGTATATTACTGTTACACATCCATCGGAGCATGCAGGCTTCGTTTCTCTCTAATCTACGTAAGTCTTCCACCTTCAGCGCCCAGGTCTCACTACCATGCAACATCGCTGTTCGGATACACGCATCATACAGTCTGCCTTTCATTCTGAGGGAGAAGCCTTTTGCAGCTAGCAGTGGTAGTAGTTCCCTAAACTTCTTCCATCCCGTTCTTACCCTAGTTATTGTACTTTCTGAGCACCCACCTCCGTTGCTAATTCGGTCACCTAGGTAGCAGAAGCTGTCTACTGTTTCTACAGGGCCCTCCCAGAGATTGGTGATACTTGTTTCCTGTGGCTGTTTGCTTGCTGTTTCAGCACAGCTGCTGCATGTGAATCCTACATTCTTAATTAAGCTTCCTGAGATCCCGCTACATCTCTTGTGTACCCATTGTTTGCATTTGGGGCAGAGAATGGAGTTCCTACCTACACCTTTCCTACATACTGAGCAAGGCCATTTCCCTGAGGGGATCTGGGTTCTGTTTTCTCGTCTACTTATAAGGACCTTAGTCTTTGTCATGTTGACTTTGAGGCCCTTTCTCTCTAGTCCCTGCTTCCAGGTTTGGAATTTATTCTCTAGTTCTACCATAGATTCAGCTATGAGTGCGAGGTCATCAGCATACAGGAGTTCCCATGGGCATCCGGTCTTAAACTCCTCCGTTATTGCCTGCAGGACTATGATGAACAGGAGAGGGCTAAGAACAGGGCCCTGGTGGACCCCAACCTGTACGCTAAATTCCTCGCGATACTCATTGCTAATCCTAACTTTGCTGACTGCTCCCTTATACATGGCTTGTACAGCTTTCACAAGCCATTCATCTACTCCTAGTTTTCTAAGAGCCCACCAGATTACTGCACGTGGAACTCTGTCAAAGGCTTTCTCAAGGTCGACAAATGCCAAGTAGAGTGGCTTACTTTTAGCTAGGTACTTTTCCTGTAATTGCCTCACAAGGAAGAGGGCATCAGTGGTGCCTTTCCCTGGTACAAACCCAAATTGCATCTCGTCTATATTCACCCGGTCCCTAATCAGCTGTGCTATAACTCACTCTGTTACTTTCATGACCTGGTCCATCAACTTTATACCTCTATAGTTTCCTCTATCTAGTGCATCGCCTTTACCTTTGTAGCAGTTGACAATGATGCTACTGCACCAATCTTTTGGTATGGCCCCCTCTAGTATTACCTGGTTAACGATACGTGTGGTTATAGTGTGACCTACAGACCCAGATGCCTTCAGCATCTCGGCAGCTATACCCGATGGACCGGTTGCCTTCCCTATCTTCATATCTCTGATTGCCTTACTTACTACGCTGCCGCTGACTTGTACTGCTGGTCCCTCTATAGGGTCTACGTGGGGTAGGGTCTCTTCTTCCCATGCATTCTCCTCATTTAGTATTCTATCATAATGACTCTTCCATGCATCTTTCTTCTCAGCACTTGTGAGGGCAAGCTCACCTTTATCATTCCGGATACACTTCTCTCCAATGACATCACAACTATCTCTGACACACTGCCTCGCAATCTTGAATACCTCCTGTTTCTGGTCCTCACGTTGTAAAACATGCTTGAATTTTCTATCCTCTGCTTCCCTCCTAGCTAAGTATACTTGTCGCCTAGCTTCCCTCTTGGTCTCTATGTAATGTACCCTGCTCCCCCCGTTCTTCCATTCTTTCCATGCCTGTCTCTTGGCCTTGACTGCTTCATCTACCTTATTGTTCCACCACCAAGTCACTCTCCTGCTGCTTGAGGTCTTACTCCAGCCACAAACCTCATCCATCGCCTCTAGTAAGTTATTTTTTAGGAACTCCCAGTTCTCTTCTACGTTAAATGTCTCTATCTGTTCTTCTTTACTGTCGTAGGCGTTGAGTAAAATATCTTTAAATCTGTTACTGGTTGAGGGGACTTTCAGCTTCCAGATCTTTCTTCTCCAGGTTGGCCTCTGTTTCCGGGTTCGTCTAGTTCTGACCGTGAGGTCGCTGACAACTAAGCTATGTTGGGATGTACATTCCTCACTAGGGAAGGCTTTTGTGTTTACGACCGTCCATCTGTCACGTCCTCTGATGAGGATAAAATCTAACTGACTAGAGTGTTCCCCTGATCTATAGGTGATCAGGTGGTTGTCGGGTTTTTTAAAGTTTGTGTTACATATCGACATGTCATTGGCGTCGCAGAATTCTAGAAGTCTGAATCCTTCCTCATTCCTTGTGCCAACTCCATGGCCTCCATGTACTCTATTGAAGCCGTCGCAGTGTTTACCTACGTGTCCGTTAAAATCTCCTGCAATGATTAGGAAGTCCTTGTCGTCTGTTAGAGCAGTAGTGTGTATTAAGGACTCGTAAAACCTATCCTTAAGTTCGTCTGGCAGCCCCGATTGGGGTGCGTAAGCTGATATTATTGTGGTAATTGTCTTATTCAGGACTAGTCTGAGTTTAATGATTCTTGCATTTACCCTGTACACTGAGATTACTTTATCTACCCACTTGTCAGCTAATAGTATACCTACACCACCCATCCCATCGTCATTTCCCACCCAGAAAAATTTGTAGCACTGGCTTTTTCCTACAAGGACTCTAGCAGACCCTCCTCTCCATCTAGTCTCTTGCACACAGCATACATCAACACAGGATAACACAACTAAAAGTTTAACAATTTCTTTCTGATCAATATCACTATGATGGGTACATGAGAAAGAAATTTAGGCTCTCAATGACACAATCTACTTTACTGGAAGCAGGTATCACTGAGTCGTATAATTCTATGCTGGTAGCAGCAAAAGAACTATAAATTTGATAAATGATCTGTTGACCTACAGGTTTTAAGTCTAATTCCATTCAGAAAAAAAGTAGACTGCACTGCAGTGCTCTTCCAGAACAGATTTATCAGTCATTTACTTAAAGTTACAGAAATAGATAAGCATTGGCACCATAAATGGTGGGGGTCAATGAAAAAGAAATGAAATAAAAATAATATTAATACTAATGCCTGGAAGATATGTTGAGAATAATTAGTGACAGAGGAAGTATGTTCAATTCTCAGACTATGTGGTACACTGTCTTTGAGCAAAGAATGCCTTTTCAATGTTGCTTCAGTTTACTCAGTTCAAAATGAGTAGCTAGAAGGGATTCTTATACTTTCAGTTGCTTAAAGCTACATGAAACTGAGATAAACTCTAGCCTAATGAGTTTCAGGGTCCGCAAGACTTTTCCCTAAAACTTATGTGTTCATTTTACATTAAGACATATTAGCCACTTAAACCACATATGGGCTTTATTTATTCACTTTGGCAAATGAATGCTCTATTGTTGGACAAATGCTTAGCAATATTTGTTTCAGTTCTTTGCGTTCTGAGTTCAAATCCTGCTGAGGTTGATAGAATCAAGTACCAGTCAAATATTTGGGGTTGACATAATCAACTTTTCTTTCTCCCCAAATTGCTAGCCTTGTTCTGAAATTAGAAACAATTCCATCCGCTTTTGTCATTATCATTAGTTGCAAAATTTTTTGTTGTAGATTTTATGACTTAGCCAATGACATTCCATTAGGGAGCAGGTCATAAAATATGATAAAAAACTGACCCTAAATTATGTATACTTATAGTCGAAAAATATAGAAAAAGTGAACAAAATAGCGTATGTTTAAAATTTATAATACAATTGTAGAATGATGCAACTCAACATGGAGGATGAGAAGAAGCCATTAGGGCAGTCAAATTTACTCTTAATACTTTCGTGGCCATATTTCTAATAAAATAACTATTTTAATTAATTAATCAAGAATTTGAACTTATTAAAATTATTAATTATTTCCTTATTAACGAAGAGTTTTTACATCAAATTATATTGGAAGATTTTAATTTAAATAAGAACCCTTTAAAAAGTGGTTTTGTTTCACCAGACCAGAGGTGTTTGGGGCAAAAAGAGAGAGAAAGGGTGGGGAGGAAGACAAGAGAAAAAGAGAAGGATAGTGGCAATAGAAGAGAGAGGGGAAGTAAGAGAAAAAAATAGGTTTGTCTTACAAGGAATGTTGCTCTTTCAAACAGCAAAATTTCTTCAGCATCAATAGCATCTGCAAAATGGGCTAAATTGGTTTCAAGCTGGTGTACATTTGGAATTAATTGGTAAACTATTGATGACCATGCCTGTAAAGATCATGACAGGAGATATTAATATTTGCTTAGCATTAATTAAAATATATTCAACAAACTGAAAAATGTGTTCATATTTCTAGAAACTATAGCAAGTTGGAAGAAATTTATAAGTAAAAAAAGGTACATGATACATTTTACAGGATTACTACATATAGGCTGCAAAATAGCTAAATGTGTTTTGAGTTGAAATCCTATAAAGGTTAACTTTGTCTTTCAAAGTCACTAAAATACAGTACCAATCTTTGTATTTAAATCTAACTGGATCCACTGTGCCTATTATTTTACTGAATGGGTATTTTTTATTTTTTATTTATTTTTACTGTTTAGTCAGGGAGTGAAGAGCAGTGACCATGGCTCTTTAAATGCCCTACAATACAATATTGTTAGAGTAATAAATAAAATGTTTTGTGGTATTTGTTCAGGCTTTTTGTATTCTGAGCTCAAATCCAGCTGTGGCCTACTTGGGTGGTAGACTTAACCTGTTGCCCAGTTTAACACCAGCAATTGAGATTTGAGTGGTCTTAGCAAAGCCCACAGAGTTCCAGTTTGAGGATACATTGATCTTTCCTTACACCTATATTGGAGGCCTTATAAGGGCCATGGACACTGCTCTTCACTCTCTGACTAAACAAAATGTAAAATTGCAGCAAGCTGAGTAATATAAAATATTGAGCTACTGATTTATGGTTTCCATGTGAAATAAAGTGATTTAACCCTTTAGCATTTAAACTAGCTGTATCCAACCAGAATTCTCTCACCTTTTTCTGTTCAAACCAACCATAACTGGTTGCTCATACTTATGTTATGGTATTGTTCTTAAAATAAATAATACCAAAATCTCTTTGATACTATTTATGTTAAATAAAGTGTTTACTGTGAAAATACAATAGTAAATATAGAGTAATGTAAATGTTAAAGGGTGAACCTTGTCTATAAACAATCCATCGGAGCATGCAGGCTTTGTTTTTCTCTAATCTACGTAAGTCTTCCACCTTCAGCGCCCAGGTCTCACTACCATGTAACATTGCTGTTCAGATACACGCATCATACAGTCTGCCTTTCATTTTGAGGGAGAAGCCTTTTGCAGCTAGCAGTGGTAGTAGTTCCCTGAACTTCTTCCATCCCGTTCTTACCCTATAGTACTTTCTGAACACCCACCTCCGCTGCTAATTCGGTCACCTAGGTAGCAGGAGCTGTCTACTGTCTCTACAGAGCCCTCTCAGAGATTGGTGGTACTTGTTTCCTGCTTGCTGTCCCAGTACAGCTGCTGCATGTGAAGCCTACATTCTTAATTAAGCTTCCTGAGATCCCGCTACATCTCTTGTGTACCCATTGTTTGCATTTGGGGCAGAGAATGGAGTTCCTACCTACACCTTTCCTACATACTGAGCAAGGCCATTTCCCTGAGGGGATCTGGGTTCTGTTTTCTTGTCTACTTACAAGGACCTTAGTCTTTGTCATGTTGACTTTGATACCCTTTTTTTCTTGTCCCTGCTTCCAAGTTTGGAATTTCTTCTCTAGTTCTACCATAGATTCAGCTATAAGTGCGAGGTCATCAGCATACAGGAGTTCCCATGGGCATCCGGTCTTAAACTCCTCCGTTATTGCCTGCAGGACTATGATGAACAGGAGAGGGCTAAGAACAGAGCCCTGGTGGACCCCAACCTGTACGCTAAATTCCTCACTATACTCATTGCTAATCCTAACTTTGCTGACTGCTCCCCTATACATGGCTTGTACAGCTTTCACAAGCCATTCATCTACTCCTAGTTTTCTAAGAGCCCACCAGATTACAGCACGTGGAACTCTGTCAAAGGCTTTCTCGAGATCGACGAATGCCAGGTAGAGTGGCTTACTTTTAGCTAGGTACTTTTCCTGTAACTGCCTCACAACGAAGAGGGCATCAGTGGTGCCTCTTCCTGGTACAAACCCAAATTGCATCTCATCTAGTTTCACCCGGTCCCTAATCAACTGTGCTATAACTCACTCTGTTACTTTCATGACCTGGTCCATCAGCTTTATACCTCTATAGTTTCCTCTATCGAGTGCATCACCTTTACCTTTGTAGCAGTTGACAATGATGCTACTGCACCAATCTTTTGGTATGACACCTTCTAGTATTACCTGGTTAACAATACGTGTGGTTATAGTGTGACCTACAGACCCAGATGCCTTCAGCATCTCGGCAGCTATACCCGATGGACCGGTTGCCTTCCCCATCTTCATATTTTTGATTGCCTTACTTACTACGCTGCTGCTGACTTGTACTGCTGGCCCCTCTATAGGGTCTACTTGGGGTAGGGTCTCTTCTTCCCATGCATTCTCCTCATTTAGTAATCTATCATAATGACTCTTCCATGCATCTTTCTTCTCAGCACTTGTGAGGGCAAGCTCACCTTTATCATTCCGGATACACTTCTCTCCAATGACATCACAATTCTCTCTGACACACTGCCTCGCAATCTTGAACACCTCCTGTTTCTGGTCCTCACGTTGCAAAACATGCTTGAATTTTCTATCCTCTGCTTCCCTCTTGGTCTCTATGTAATGTACCCTGCTCCCCCCGTTCTTCCATTCTTTCCATGCCTGTCTCTTGGCCTTAACTGCCTCATCTACCTTATTGTTCCACCACCAAGTCACTCTCCTCCTGCTTGTGGTCTTACTCCAGCCACAGACCTCATCTGTCGCCTCTAGTAAGTTATTTTTTTTAGGAACTCCCAGTGCTCTTCTACATTGAATGTCTCTATCTGTTCTTCTTTACTGTCGTAGGCGTTGAGTAAAATATCTTTAAATCTGTTACTGGCTGAGGGGTCTTTCAGCTTCCAGATCTTTCTTCTCCAGGTTGGCCTCTGTTTCCAGGTTTGTCTAGTTCTGACTGTGAGGTCGCTGACAACTAAGCTATGTTGGGAGGTACATTCTTCACTAGGGAAGGCTTTTGTGTTTACGACCGTCCTTCTGTCACGTCCTCTGATGAGGATAAAATCTATCTGACTAGAATGCTCCCCTGATCTATAGGTGATCAGGTGGTTGTCGGGTTTTTTGAAGTTTGTGTTACATATCGACATGTCATTGGCGTCGCAGAATTCTAGAAGTCTGAATCCTTCTTCATTTCTTGTGCCAACCCCATGGCCTCCATTGAAGCCGTCACAATGTGTACCTATGTGTCCATTAAAATCTCCTGCGATGATAAGGAAGTCATTGTCGTTTGTTAGAGCAGTAGTGTGCATTAGGGACTCGTAAAATCTATCCTTAAGTTCGTCTGGATGCCCTTCCTAACACCAACCTCATTTTACAGTGAGTGCTGGGTGCTTTTTTGCCGTGGCACCTCCACGACCACTTTGCAGTTGAATGATAGGGACCCCAGTCCCTATCATCTCATTTCTACAGCTGAGGAAACTGGAGCAATGTGAAATAAAGTGTCTTGTTCAATGAAACAACACATCACCCGGTCTGAGAATTGAACTCACAACCTTTCGATTGCAAGGCCAATGCTCTAACCACTAAGCCATGTGCCTTCAGAAAGAACTGGTCCCAAGTCTTTTGGAACAATTTATGACAATGTATTGGCAGTGAACGGTGTCTATAAACCAACTTGATGAAAGCAATGAACATGTTTTGACCTTATTAGATATCTAATAAGGTCAAAACATGTTCATTGCTTTCATCAAGTTGGTTTATAGACACCGTTCACTGCCAATGCACAATGCATTGTCTTAAATTGTTCCAAAAGACTTGGGACCAGTTCTTTCTTTCGCTTGCTTCCTACAATATAAACATCCCGGAGAAGAGAGTTCAAGTGTTGAAATTAAACTGGGCTCAGGCTATAGAAGTTATCTCCCTGCTTGCTTCTTATTACCTGAACTGTCTTGAAATTATGAGGATTGTCTCAGTTGATTGAAGTTTTTCCCCCACTTGCCATATTCAGACTACAAGACTCTATTGGTATGTGCCCTTGATGCAGAGCACTTCTCGCAGGCATTTTCACCCCTACTCTTTGTTGAAATATATAAGTAATAGAGATGTGATTCCATTGCTACCAGTGTAATTGTTATTCTTTTTGAGCTCAAAACACAGTATATAATGTTTATTAGTGCTTATATTAAAACATTAACCAACAATTTCTAATTTATTAGCATATTTATGTGTGTGTGTGTGTGAGGGAGAGAATTAGACCAATACAATGTTTAACATTAAATATAGTGGTTAGAGCATTGGGCTTGCAATCGTGAGGTGAGTTTGATTCCTGAACTGGGTGATGCGTTGTGTCCTTGAGCACAGTACTTTATTTCACATTGCTTCAGTTTACTCAGCTGTAGAAATGAGTTGTGACATCACTGCTGCCAAGTTGTATCAACAATTGCCTTTCCTTTGGACAACATCACTTGCATGGAGATGGAAGACTGGTATGCATGGATGACTGCTGGTCTTCCACAAACAACCCTGCCCAGATTTGTGCCTCGGAGAGGAACTTTCTAAGAACAAATCCCATAGTCATTTGTGACTGAAGAGGGTCTTTTCACTTTTTTTTTATTCTGGGCTTGAATGTAAAACAGATCAGAATAACAAAACAAGTTTAAATACCTTATACAATGTTTCGTCCCATATTGAGGTTGCAAAGCAGGTACACTGAAGAGGTTTTGATAATCGTTTTAAGTCATCTTCTCTTTCATGAAAAATCTGTGTGAAAGAAAAACATGAAGAAAGTTTTATACCTGTTATTTATTTCTCTTCAAAACTTATTTCATTTAAGTATAATTATCTAAATTGTTACTGCTTGCATTTTAATTGAATTGATGATGAGGATGAAAATTATAATGAGGTAGGCCAAGGAAGACCTAGACAGAAGTAGTGAATGTTAATCTCAGGAAGCTAAACCTCAAAAAGGAGATGACAAAAAAAAGAGACAAGTGGAGGGAAACTACTGGAGAGGACTCCACTAACGCATTCAAGCATGAAAAAAAAAGAACAAAAATGATGAAAATAATGGTTTCTGATTTAGGCACAAGACCAAAAAATTTTCTTTTGGTCAGGGTGGGGGGACGGAGGGTAGCAGTAGATTAAATCAAACCCCAGTGCATTACTGGTACTATAGTTTATTGATACCGTAAGGATGAAAGGCAGAGCTAGTTTTGGCGGGATTTGAACTCAGAACATAAAGGGACATTATTATATGCCACAAAACATGATGCTCTGTTGATACTGCCAATCCACCACCATTGATGATGATGAAAATAATGAAATACAATCAAAATAAGAATATGTTATCCAAATTTAGATACATGCATCACTTTCTCATATCAATACCAAATGACCTACAAGGTCTTTTGACATATACTTAACCTGCCAAATCTCCATCATTGCACACCCTACTGATTAAAAAATTGAAGGACACATCAAATCATACAGTCCACAATAAACTGTTTCCATGCTAGTGTGGAAAATGGTTGGTGGTGGTGGTGATGATGATGATGGTGGTTGGAATGCTTTTGATTATAAGTGTGTTTGATCCGGGCTGAACTGGAGCAAAACAATCATCATCGTTTAACGTCCATTTTTTCCCTGCAAGCAAAGGTTGGACGGGTTTACATAGACCAAGTCAGTATGGAAGCAAGGCTACTGACCTCCCAGACAGGCCAGAGAGTCTGTATCTCAAATGATTGTTTCAAGTTCTACCGAGTGCACAAGAGAGGTTGTCATGTCTTTGACTGAAAATATTGAATAATGTACACCATTTTTACCAGTATCACAAAAATACTGGTCCATCCACACACACACACACACGCACACGCGTACACTAACATACAAACAGACATATACACACACACATTTCTCTGTATAAGACAAGAGCTGAAAAATATCTTTCAACATGTTAAAATATCCCCCACACACGTACAGACACATTCCTACTGACCGAATCCCTCTACCACGAATGACTCTGCTACATACACATACACACACACACACACATATTTGTCTTAAAAGACTTATTTTTCAGTGACTTCTCAATCAGGTGAAAAAGGACACTTTTCGACAAATCTACATTTGGCGCAAAATCAATTTTTAACAATCATGTGACCTCTACTGACCAATCAAAATTGTTTTGACTACAAGAATTTTTGCAACACGAATTGGCACAAAATTTATAGTACTCATTCACGTGACATTCAACAACCAACCAAATCTTAATACTTCTGGAGCCACCTTTTTCACATAAAACAGGTAGAATTTTTAAAACTGATCAGATTAGAGCAAACATCATGGGCGCTCTATCTCAAAATTATTTTTGAAAAGCATTAGAAATGCGCAACCGGTAAAAACTTAAAACTAAAACTGAATACTAACCAATACTTATTACTAATTTATACTTATTCCTAATTAAACTATTTTTCACTGGGAAAAATTTGTCACCATTTCCTTTTCCTTTTACTAATATATCACAACTCGTGTGTTACACCTCTATTCTTTTAAATATATATATATATCATCATTCATCATCATCATTTCATTTTACGTCCGCTTTTCCCTGCTTGCAAGGGTGGGACGGGAACTGATTCTAGCTTGATTTCTACAGCTGGATGCCCTTCCTAACACCAACCTCATTTACAGTGAGTGCTGGGTGCTTTTTTGCCGTGGCACCTCCACAACCACTTTGCTGTGGAATGATATAGACCCCAGTCCCTATCATCTCATTTCTACAGCTGAGTAAACTGGAGCAATGTGAAATAAAGTGTCAAGTAAACAACACATCACCCGGTCTGAGAATTGAACTCACAACCTTCCGATTGCAAGCCCAATGCTCTAACCACTAAGTCATGTGCCTCCATATATATATATATATACACACACACACACTTATATGTAGCTCTGGGGTGGTCCTGGACTTCATAAGCCACTTGGACGGCAGCCAATCTAGGAGAGCAGTTATTCCTAATAAATAAGAATCTATGAGGTAGATGAGGGCTCCGTAAGCCATGGTGAAGGCAACCTGTCTATGAATGCAGTTATTTCAAATAAATATGACTGCATGAGGCAGATGTGGCCTCCATAAGATGCGGTGAAAGCAATCCATTTAGAACTGATTATGAAAAAAAAAATGATACAGACTAGAGAGCACTCTTAAGTCTTGTCAGACAACCAGACAGAAAACTAATTTTCAACTTAACAACAAAAGACAAATATTTAACTACTGAAATGTAATATCATCTGGTATGTATTTCAGTCCAAAGTTTAAATTTAAACACTTTAATAGAGGCATACAGTGGAGGCATATGGCCTAGTGGTAAGGATGTTTGACATACAATCATAATGTTGTGGGTTCAATTCTTGGGCTGGGTTGCATGTTGAGTTCTTGAGCAAAAGACTTCATTTCACATTATACTGAGCTGAAAATGAGTACCAGCAATAGCTGGGGTTTAACCCTGCAATGGACTGGCATCCTGTCCAGGGGAAAGTCTTGTACTCTCACTTGCTTCATGCCACGAAACCGGGATAAGCATTGGTCTAACAAGCCTTCTGGCTTGAGACAAACTTTAGAGATTTAAACTTAGTTTTAGATTTAAAGGTTTAACAAGGGGTTTGTTTACCACTTCTACTGAATTGTCTTAGCAGTCCATGACCTTTAGACTTTTGCTGATTATATTATTTGAGCTGAACCTAATGTATCAATCTACCTCTTCAGAACTCATTGAAATGTAGTGATTTCTGATCATTTACTCTATTCTGTTAGCCTTGGCCATATTCATTATCAGGGGCAAGCTCCATCCTCTGGATTTCTGTCAGTCTGTCAGTGTGTGTGTGCATGAGTGCTTGTGAGCATGTTTAGTAGAATATCAAATACTTAAATTTCAAGTAATACCAGCTATAAAAACAAAATTGTGAAGAAGATGATTAATGATATTAAGGCTAATGAGGAAAAAATGTTAAAAAACACACACAAAAAAAAATTAAAAACAATATACAAGAACTTACAACATCTCTCTGATCTTCATGAACCAAGTCCATTTTGTGAATTAAGCAGAAAACCTTTGCCTCTGGGGAATTCTGTAGTATAGCTTCTAAGCATGACTGATAGTAATGCATATCTTTTTCCAATTCACGACTTTCCACATCAAACACATAAATAAGAACTTCAACATTCCGGAAAATATTGTCTCTTTGACTTGCAAAGTAATTCTCCATAAAAGCCTCCTGTCTTAAAAAGAGAAAGTTCAAAATAACAATTTCTATTTTAACCAAGCACCAGATTAATTTTGTAATATAAGTATAGGATAGTGAACTGAATTGATCCAGTGCATTATTGTTTATTTTATCAACCATAGCAGGTTGAATGACAAAGCAGACTTTAGTAAGATTTGAAGACAGAACTGAGCAAATCTAAACAATAGATTACAGTTATTTATTTTAGAGGAGGGTAACAAATAAAGCTGAGCCTAGTGCATGAAAAAAAAAATTAAAAACAAAATTAGTTCCACTCTAACATAGCAGCATTCTTGAGTTTTTTTATCAAATAATAAAAATGATATTCAATTTCTTTGCAAGCAGACAACTTCATTATGCTATCTGTTTTAGACGGCCATCGCCATCCTTTTGTTCTAGCGGTGACAGAGAGAAACAATCGACAATGATATTGTTTCTGGGTTATTGCCATTTGTCAAGATTGTGTATCTCTCTTCTGTCACTCATTAGAGCGTTTAAGAATATATAGTATTCTCTAAAGTAAACATCAGCTGATTAGCCTAATTTGCATACTGAGCGATTTTTCAGCTGGCTTTGCTGAAAATTAAAAACAAAATTAGTTTCGCTCTAACATAGCGGATATGTAAATGCATTCCTGAGTTTTTAATTTGTCATAACTTTCATATTGATATCTAACCCTTTTGTTACCAAATTGCCTAAAACCAAAATGATAGACTATTAATTTTAAATGCTTATTTAAATATTTATCTAAAACTTTCCATCATAATTATGTGTAAGAACCTTTAATATATGTGTTTCAAATACCAGCTTAACAAGAACATTAGTTATATTACTAAATCCCTCTAAATTCTTGATTATTTTCAAAATGATTTGCAAAAATTACAAGCAGTCTCTTTCATCAGAAATATGGTAGCGAGAGGATGCACATAAGGAAAAAGCTGTAATTATTATAAAATAATACTTTTCTTAACAGAATCACTGAAAACTCTGAAATGAATACAATTCTTCATTATTCTGATTCATACTGTGTGTATGTTTATATTTGAATATGGGAACTTACCCACCACAATCCCATAGGTTGAGAACCAGGTTACCGAGAAAACGGATGTGAGAATGTTCAACATCAACTAGAAGAATGAGAAAAATACATGCAAATGATACAGTGCAAACCAATGATATATAACATGGAAAACCAATGTCAAATGATGATGATGATGATATACACAAACCAACAAGAGACCTTGTGCTAGAAATGGTAGCCAAATTCCTGTCAAATCATATCCTACTCTCTTAAAAGTGGTCACATTGAATAATGTAATCTTAGATACATGTGTGACTAAAAGATGGTCTGCACATAGCTGGAGTACCTTTGGACATAGGTCTAGTGAATCAAGGTTGATCTGGAGCTAAACAACAGTATTTTAGCAGAGTCCCAACAACAAATAAACTTGCCTGAAATATTTGATATATCTCCTCATACAGTATACCAAGGGATTATGAGCCAACAAGGGAACCTCCAAATAGCTACTTGATCTGCTAGAAATAGCAGTCATATTTCCAACAATTCACACCACTCCTACTGTCATGAGAAAGGAAATGGCACACCGAATATTCCACAATGCCATTAAAAATTATGGATAGACATGGATGGAACGTCTGTGGTCATTTTGGAGAGGAGCACAATCTAATAGCTGCAACAAGATTTGAATTTATGACTGTGGGCAAGAATGCAGCACTAAAATTCTCAATAATTCTATATTATGAAAACATATATATATTTTTATAAAATGTATTCAATTTTAATATGCAATTTTAATTGATTCACTATGTGGTACCAATCCATTTTAAGAGGTTATTAAAAGGGTTAGCACCAGGAAGAGCATCCAGCAACATAGTTGAAATGTAATATTTAATATCAATAAAATTTAAAATCGAAACATTGTATTATTTAACAAATAATCTTATACAAAGTAATGTTGTTAGAAAATGTTTTTATTAGTTTACTGATACCGGGCCAGATTGGCAAGTAGCTTAACTGTTGCATAATTGTTAAATTAGTGGGTTACACATTAGTACTGTTGTTTAATTGGTTAATTTTGAAGAGACAAACCAGGGAATGGCAGATATGCTGATGAAATATTGCGATTGTGAACTAGGATATCACAATGAAAGTTTGAACGTTAATGTAACTTAACCTTATTGATATTCACACAGTTGAAACCTTTAGCATTTACATTACTCTATATTTACTATTGTATTTACATGGTAAACACTTTACCTCACATAACTATCTCATATAATATCGAATCTATGAGATTTTTATATTATAAAAAATACCTTAACATCAGTATGAGCGGCCAGTTACAGCCAGTTTGAACAGAAAGACATGAGAGAATTCTGGCCAGACTCGGCCAGTTTAAATGATAAAGTTTCATATTCAAAGTAGTTAAAAAATAAGAAATCATCTTATATTTCAAACATATGGAGGCACATGGCTTAGTGGTTAGAGCATTGACCTTGCAATTGAAAGGTTGTGAGTTCAATTCTCAGACCGGGTGATGTGTTGTTTCCTTGAGCAAGACACTTTATTTCACATTGCTCCAATTTACTCAGATGTAGAAATGAGATCATAGGGACTGGGGTCCATATCATTCCACTGCAAAGTGGTCGTGGAGGTGCCACGGCAAAAAAGCACCCAGCCCACACTGCAAAAAAAACCCTAGCACTCACTGTAAATGAGGTTGGTGTTAGGAAGGGCATCCAGCTGTAGAAATCAAGCCAGAATCAGTTCCCGTCCCACCCTTGCAAGCAGGGAAAAGCGGACGTAAAATGAAATGGTGATTATGATGATGAACTCCACTGAAGTAACAATGGAAGAACCCAAAACCTTACAATAAAAATAAACAACAACACAAACATACAAACAAACCGTGAAGAATTTTGTTTTTCAGTTATACTTCTATATAATTACAATTAAACAACTGGAAATGATCACTTACTTGTAGCACCGAGCCTACGTGTATCTCTTGCAATGTAGTTAGCAAATATAATTGAGCGCATACTGGTTTTACCAGAGCCACTCTTGCCCATCAAAAGGACCTAATTTATAAAAAAGAAAATACATAGATAAATACAACAGTTTAGGAATAAATAAAAATAAAAGAAACTTCAAAATATAATATCCAAAATTTTGAATAAATTTGAGGCAGAAATAAAATAACCAGTTGGTAACACAAAGCTAACACATTAAATAAATATATAGTTGGAAATAATTCAATGTTACTGATATTAAAACAACAAAGAATGATGACTGACACAATTAAAGGGCCCATATTTCTAATAGATGTTAAAATAATGAAAATTGAACTGTTACTGCTTTAATTGATAAAAGAATAAATTAACAAAATACCTGTTTTCTGACTAATGACCGCCTTGATTTGCGTGCATATTCTAAATAAGACAGCGGGCTTACAGAAGGGCTGATTTTTGGGAAATCTTTCTCTTTATCAGTAATAGATATTTCATGGATAGGTACATGATAATTCTTAGTAGTTGATCGAGGTGGACGACGGCGCTGGTTTCTCTTTCTTGGGTGGCATTTTCCACAATATAGATTTTGACATTTAGGTAGGGGCTTTGGATTTACCCTCACATCATTGACAATTTTAGTAATAACATCAGAGGAATTAACTATCTCCACATTGACCATCTTTCAAACTTTGTAAACTGATTACTATAAACACTTATGAATTTAAGAATCTGAAACACTGAAGCGATGTCTCGTCTTCGATGAAATCATTCAAACTAAATGGGCTCTATTCAATAGTTTTATTTAAAATGTCTTCTCTAGACACTACTGTTTTGAAGAGGACTTTGACCCTACCAAACTAAAAGACAATAAATGTATTATGATGCTAATACATTACAAAGTTGGTAAACATTGCTAGTACCTAAGCGATTCCTGAACCTTGAACAGATGTTAAAAAATTAGAAAAAGCAAATATGAATAATACTATAGAACTATATAAATTAAGTATTTATGGAAGTATGAAATGACACAAAAAATTCTTAATGATGTGAAAATTTCCCTTCAAGCTGGAGAAAGAAAACAAAAACTGACATTTGTTAAAGACATACAAAAAAATTAAGAACGTCTGAAGAAAGGGCCCTGTGAGATGGGGTGGCTGTTGAAGCGTGTGTTGCTGGCCATTGTCCGTGGAAATGCTTTTGCGGTCTTGTCCACAGGGCACAGCCCTAGGCTTGAGCCTCCCTCTCATTCTTCTGTGACTCAAGAGCCGTAGTTTTTCCCTTCCTTTTTCGTTTTTAAATATTAATAAAATTACAACTTTTATTATTTATACTTTTAAAAAAAAAATTTGCTAAATTTATCTATGCTAAAAAAAATTTGTAATGTCCTTACTATATTTATTATACAGTGATTAACAAAGACCGCAGTTTTAATTCCACTGAGATTCTACCTATAATAACAAATGATGTGTTATGTTTATAGTATTTTATTAATAACAAATAAACACAATTTATACAAAAAAAAAAGAAGACACCCACACTCAATCATATGCTACAAGACAGTTCCCTTCTAATAATGTTTGAAGTAATCCAATGCATACAGCATTGCCACAGGTCATAGCAAGACCAAGATGCTAGAATAGACAAACACCCTTATAGGTATCACCATATACATTAGTAAGGTGAGCTGCCAACAATAAGTATCTTGTCAGCAACCTAACTCCCTTATGTGGCTTGAATGTCATAGGCTGAAAAAAGTAATTTGCTGATAATTCCTGGTATTTTAGAATGTTATTCCATTCAGCTATAGATACCGTGACTTTCACCATCACTGCAGGATCTCAAATGAGACATTTACCTATCACCCAGGTGTAAAAGGTAAAACCATCTGGTTTTTTCCCATCAACACTGGAGAATATGGTTGGTTCCAAAATTGAGGGGATACTGACTCAAGCCAAAGCCTTGGTTTGACAAGCAAAGCGACCTGCATTCAGATGTCAAGACAATCCATGTAGACCCATGTAGTCAAGGGGCTTATCACAACATTGAAATCCTCACAGACATCAGCTCCCACTCTGAGTGCAATGGAGCTTATCCAGACTGAATAGATCACCAATGTATCTGGTCTATGATATTATGTTAAAGTTGTAGTGTTGCATGCATTTTGCATATGTATGAAGCTGTAACTCCTGGTGTGGTATTTTGTTATTTTAAACCTGCATGAGCCCAAATCTCTCTAGATTCAGGAGTAGCATATGATATCAAGTAGCTTAACAGCTACACAAATATAATAAAATAAAAATAATGAAAATTATTATGTACAGTGCTCAGGTGCACAACAACTCATCAAAGGTGCATGTATAGTACACAGAATAATGTACAAATGTCAGGAAAGTGAACAGTGTATGAGTCATTATATACACAGACACACATGTGTGCGTGTATATCGAAGGGGAATATCAGGTGTAGTGTTGGCGAATTTCAGGAAGCATAGAAGTTTTGAAGGATGGGTTATCGTCCTTGTATTCTGATTTTGTGATTGATAGTATGTTTCAAAGTTGTCCATGGGTTTTTTGTTTAGAATAAGAACGTGTCCTGGAGCAGAAGCATATCAATTTGGGTGGTGAGTGGGGGAATCGATTATATTGACTCCGTTATGTGACTGTTCATTTTATCAATCTCTTAGGGATGAAAGTAAAGTTGACTTTACCGCTATTTGAACTCAGAATGTAAAGCAGATTGACTTTGTTAGTTTCAGAAGATCCCGTTAAGGGTGAAAGCAGCGATTCTTTGCTTAAACTTTAATCTGTTATTTTAATAAATATATATATATATATATATATATATACATATATAAATATGTATATATATATATATGTAGATAAATCTACCAAAATATACGGTAGTGTCCAATTCGTATGAAGAACTCAATGTAATCCAAATATCATGAAAAGAGAAGATGTATTCAAAAATTTTTTCAATGAAAATCACAGGAAAACAGAGTCAAGATAAATTAATAAAAACAATGAATAAAAACAAAGAAACAGTTCCTCATATTAAAAAATTCATCATTTTACGATCGTTTCTAGGATATATATGTGTGTGTTGGTATGTATATCATATAGATCTATGTAAAAATTTTACAAACTATCAGAGGAAATATACATACCTACACATATAATAATAAAATAATAATGAAATTATTGTGCTCAGGTGCACTACAACTCGTCAAAGGTGTATGTATAGTACATAGAATAATACACAAATGTCAGAGAAGTGAATAGTGTATGAGTCATGGTATACATGTGTGTATGTGTATGGAGGGGGAACATTAGCTGTAGTGTTGGTGGATCTCGGGAAGCATGGAGGCCTTAAAGGATGCAGTGTTTCGACAGCTAACAACTGATGCAGGTAGTTTGTTCCATGCTTCAGCAACTCTGAGCGTGAAAAAATGTTTCAGAAAGTCATGGGAACTGTGCTGTTTTCTGACTTTGTGGGCATGTCCACGTGTGTTAGACACATGGAAATCAAAAAAGTACTCAGGGTTGTTGTTGGCAAGATGGTTAACAATTTTGTGGGTGTTTACCAAGTCAGTTGCCAGGCGTCGGAGCTTCAATGTATCCATGCCCAGGGAAGCAAGGCGCTCAGAGTATGGTAGATGCCTTGGTTGCAGGCGGTCAATGTTCTGAGCAAGATAGGGGTTCCAGACTGGTGATGCAAATTCTAAGTGTGGCCGCACCATAGCCATGTACAGCCTTAAATAGATATCTGGAGAGCGGCTGACAAAGGTCTTGCTGAGTGATGCTAAGACGCCCTCGGCCCTCTTGACAATTTTAGAGACATGCTTCGTCCAACGCAAATCGCTGCTGACCGTAATGCCCAGGTCACGTTCACAAGAAGACTTCTTGATATTAGTGCTGTGGAGGGAGTATGTGGATGCTCGGTTTTTACTCCCAAAATGCATGGTGGTGCACTTGTCCACAGCTAGCTTGAGTTGCCAGTCTGAGATCCATTGTTGCATTGTGTCCAGGTCAGACTGCAAGCAAGATCTATAGTGTTCAGGATCTGTCCTTTTTATCTCAAGGTACAGCTTGATGTCATCTGCGTACTTTAGTACCGTGGCATTCTATAAGTTGGCATCTATGTCATTAATATATGCCACAAACAAAAGGAGGCCAAGAACAGATCCCTGTGGTACACCAGATGACATCTCATATGGTGAGGAATGCTGTCTCAGAACCGTGACTACCTCTCTTCGACTGAGAATGAAGGACTTCAACCAGTTAAAAAGATCATCCTTCACACCAATTGCAGAGAGTTTTGCCATAAGCCTTTTGTGTGGCACAGAATTGAAGGCTTTCGCAAAGTCAAGGTAAACAACATCCACCCATGAGCCGCCATCAGTGATCCGGGTGATGTCCTCAAGAAACTCTATAAGTTGATCGCAGCAGCTGGAGTTGGGGATAAATCCAAATTGCGAGGGCCGGATAAGACTGTGAGAGCTCCAGAAGTTCCAAAGTGTTTTTCTGACACAGGATTCCATCAGTTTGGCAATGCAACTAGTAAGACTGACTGGACAATAGTTCACAGGTGATGTGCGGTCACCCTTTTTGAACAGAGGAATGACACTGGCAGTTTTCCACTGTTCTGGAGTAGCACTGTTGTTCAGACAGAATTGGAAGAAGCGTGATAACTGGTGCAGAAGGAAGTACCCACCACGTTTAAGAAGCAGGTAAGTAACACCATCAAGACCAGGAGAGGCATTGTTGCGTTTATTTTTAATGCTGTCTTCAGAAATAATTGTTTCTACTTTTGGCACAAGGCCAGCAATTACCCAGTACATTACTGGTACTTTATTTTATCGACCTCGTAAGGATGAAAGGCAAAGTTACCCTCGGCGGGTTTTGAACTCAGACCGTAAAGGGACGTAACTATACTGGAAAGCATGGCGTCGGACTCTCTACCGATACTGCCACAGAAATAATGATATTTGTTTATTGAAAAAAACCAACAAAGATTTAATATTATAGGTAGGTCTGTTTGGGAACAGGTTTTGAATTGACCAATAGAAAAGTAGTAAGTGGTCAAGTTGATAGAATAGTAGTAGTAGAAATTTAATTTAGGGGTAGAGGAATGCAGACTTAAGTTTTGAATGTAAAGAATACTTTGAATGAAAAGATTACGTTGGGGATGAAAAGAGGTCAAGCCGGTGAAAGGTACACGAAAATTTGATGTTATTAAAGAATAATGCTAATGTTAAAATCGAAGGAGAATAAAAGTTTAGGGTGTGTTAGTGAGAAATACCAATCTTATTTAAAACACAAGGAATTTAGATCTATAACAAGAAATTAAATTAATTTAATTGATAGGTATACTTATAGGGATAAATTTATATTAATTCATATAGATGTGATAAATAAGAGTTAGATGTTATTAAAGAATGTTGTTAAAAACGAATGAAAAAAAAAAATTGGGAGATAAATGTATTAGTGAGAAATAACAAACTTATATAGACTACAAGGAATTTAGATTCAAACAGGAAATTAAAATGGTTTATATGTATACTTATAGGTATTAATTTTAGGAAAAGAGATCTGTAAAAGGGAAATAAAATTATGAAGTTCTCAGTAGTAAAATACTAATTATAGGTTAACTAAATTAAAAAACTAATTATAATAATTTGTAAAAAATATATGTAAGGTGTATATTAATTAGGTTTATAATATTTGAAAGTTCTTCTAATTCTATGATTGCACAATATAATTAATTCTTGTCGCTTATTTAATCGGATATCCTTAGATTTCATTATTTCAATCCAGCATAGTTACGTCCCTTTACGGTCTGAGTTCAAATCCCGCCGAGGTTTACTTTGCCTTTCATCCTTACGGGGTCGATAAAATAAAGTACCAGTAATGCATTGGGTTATTACTGGCCTTGTGCCTAAAGTAGAAACAATTATTTCAAAAAGTTCCTGGGAACATAATCTACACTCATATCTGTTATTTTGATAAGGGATGGCCCTTTTGAGCACACTCCAGGTCAGGTTATAATCGATATTCTTTTTTCTATAATTATTAATTATTTCAGCCAAGGATGTTGTATTGGCTAATGCGGCATTTTTAAAACTATGTTTGTGGGTATTAAATCTTACTTTAAATTGGTTAGAAGTAGCTCCTATATATGAATAAGTTGAGTCCTTAGTGGTAATTTTACATTTATATACTATGTTATTAATAAGACAATTTCCTTTGTTTCTACAGCTACAACCACTCGTGAATATTATATCAGGGGAGTTAGTCAAATTTGGTGTGGAATTTACTCGACTTGTTATATGTGAAGGAGATGGTGGTTTGTTGCGGTTTATTTTAGTATTATGGTTAGTTTGATGTGTTGGTGGTATATTCATGGTTTTTTTTACATTTATATGCATTGAAGGCACTTATATTTTGTTGTATATTTTTGGTAGTGGAGTAGGAAAATTTGACCTATAATTAGTATTTTACTACTGAGAACTTCATAATTTTATTTCCCTTTTACAGCTCTCTTTTCCTAAAATTAATACCTATACATATAAACCATTTTAATTTCCTGTTTGAATCTAAATTCCTTGTAGTCTATATAAGTTTGTTATTTCTCACTAATACATTTATCCCAAAATATTTGTTGGTCTACAGTTAGATAAATGGCGCACAAAGGGTTAATGTTTATTGGCAAGAAGTTTTTTTAATAAGACGGGTTAAAGCGACCTACAATGTATCTGTGTGTATATATATATTAATAAAAGGAATTCCAGCTTTGTCTGATTTACTCGTTTTATTTACAATCCTTTAAAATTTATAATGGTATTAGAATGAAATAGTATGGTAGAATATTAAATGTTAAATGCTAAGTGTTAATTGAACAAGTACTTTCATGCTTTCGCAATCTTCAGGTTCATAATGTGTGGTGACAGTCAAGTTTGCAATTTTCAACTGTTGAAAATTGCAAACTTGACTGTCACCACACATTATGAACCTGAAGATTGCGAAAGCATGAAAGTACTTGTTCAATTAACACTTAGCATTTAACATTTAATATTCTACCATACTATTTCATTCTAATACCATTATAAATTTAATTCGAATATTTAATACTGCCGGCACTAGTATCGAGCACCTTTGGCATACGCTACTTGGCAAATAACTATATGTATCACCTATCCTCCCCTTTTTTTCTCTCTCTCGATACGTAAATACTGTATATATATATATATATATATATATATATATATGTATATATGTGTGTGTGTGTGTATATACATATATTTTTATGTGTATCATCATCATCATCTTCGTTTAACGTCCATTTTCCATGCTAGCATGGGTTAGAGGGTAGTTGTCCCACTTGAGGCAAGGTTGGTCTGGTGACCGTGTCTCGCTCATATAGGACTATCTGGCAGCTTTTCTATGGCTGGATGCCCTTCCTAACACCAACCACATTTACAGTGTGGAACTGGGAACTTTTTACCATGTTACCTACACGGCCACATTACAGCGTGGACTGTGTGTTTTTTTTCTCGTGACACCTACACAATCTCGATCTCATTTATTTGGACTGGATGTTGTGGTACCAACTTTACAGAGAGAGGTGTTAGGGTAGGGGTAGTGGATTGGGGTGTATATTTGGTTAAGAGGTGCCTACTGACTGTAGGTTTCGCTTTGTAGATAGGCAAGGCGGGTCTTCTGTATTACTGCATGGCGCGAAAGATCTCGGTCCAGTGACATTGTCTTAGAGAGGTGCAAGTGTGTAAGGTCGGAATTTATCAGATCGTCCCAGGTTTTTCTAGGTCTACCTACTCCGTAACTACCGTCGATTTTGATCGCCCTGCACTTTTTTATACAGCTATCGTCTTTCATGCGCATCGCGTGGCCATACCAACGTAGTCTTCTCTCAAGTAAACAGCATCTGATCCATCTTATTCCTAATTTCTCACTTAGTTCATTTATGCTATATGCTATGTGTATATTTATATATGTGTATATATGTATATCTATATATGTGTATATGTTTTTTTATATATCTATATATATATATGTATATGTGTATATATGTGTGCGTATATGTATATATGTGTATATATCATCATCTATATGTATATATATGTGTGTGTGTGAATGTAGTGAAGAAAGGTGTAGGTAGGAACTCCATTCTCTGCCCCAAATGCAAACAATGGGTACACAAGAGATGTAGCGGGATCTCAGGAAGCTTAATTAAGAATGTAGGATTCACATGCAGCAGCTGTGCTGAAACAGCAAGCAAACAGCCACAGGAAACAAGTACCACCAATCTCTGGGAGGGCCCTGTAGAAACAGTAGACAGCTTCTGCTACCTAGGTGACCGAATTAGCAACGGAGGTGGGTGCTCAGAAAGTACAATAACTAGGGTAAGAACGGGATGGAAGAAGTTTAGGGAACTACTACCACTGCTAGCTGCAAAAGGCTTCTCCCTCAGAATGAAAGGCAGACTGTATGATGCGTGTATCCGAACAGCGATGTTGCATGGTAGTGAGACCTGGGCGCTGAAGGTGGAAGACTTACGTAGATTAGAGAGAAACGAAGCCTGCATGCTCCGATGGATGTGTAACAGTAATATACGTGAACGACAAAGCATAAAGGAATTGAGAGAGAGACTGAGCATAAGAGGAATCAAATGCTGCGTGCAGGAGAGGCGGTCACGCTGGTATGGACATGTGATGCGTATGAAGGATGACAGCTGCATAAAAAGGTGCAGAGCACTAGAAGTTGATGGAAACCGCGGAGTGGGGAGACCCAAGATGACTTGGGATGAGGTGATAAAAGCCGACCTTACCCAACTACACCTCTCAAAGACAATGACACACGACCGTGACTTCTGGCGTCACGCAGTAATACAGGGTACCCGACCTCCCATGGGTACATGCTGAAGCATATAAACAATATGCCCCCACTCCCCCCACCGCAAGGTGGTCGTGGAGGTGCCATGGCAAAAAAGCACCCAGCCCACACTGTAAAGTGGACGTGTAGGCGCCACGAAAAAGCACCCAGCACTCACTGTAAATGAGGTTGGTGTTAGGAAGGGCATCCAGCTGTAGAAATCAAGCCAGATCAGTTCCTGTATGAGCAAGGCATGGTCAGCCGACCAGACACTGCCCACAACAGGACAACCCGTCTAACCCATGCTAGCGTGGAAGAACGGACGTAAAACGGTGATGATGATGATGATGATGATGATGATAATACGTCAGCAATGACGTGTTTGTCAGAATGTCGTTATGCAGACATACAGACAGATATTATAAGGGTTTGACGGAGATCGATAACCGGTGCCTAACACCCCTTTAACAACAGAAAATTGAAAAATAAAAGCTGCAGTTAATATCTTTAGACCGCAAGGAATATATAAATGCAAGTTTGAACGATGATATATATATATATATATATATATATATATACGAGGGAGGGCTGAAAAGTTCATTGGCTGACTATGAAGGAATGATTCTAGGGTTGTGAAATCTTGCATGCAGTAATTTCAACTCTTCTTATTAATAACTGTATTGTTTCTGTCGAGGTAAACTGTCATCTGACTGTTCAAAGAAGACTTCAAAAGTAACTAGTAGTGACTTCTCTTGATAATGAACAAAATTTGGCATTGTGGTGTTATCAAGTACCTGCAGAAAAAGGGTTTAACCTCCAATCCAAGGACATTCATACTGTCATGATTGCTACATTAGGAGATGATGCAAAAATGGGCAGTTGAATTTAGAAAGGAAAGGAAAAGTCTTGAAGGTGACCCATGGTCTGGACGTCCTGCAACTGCTACCACAGAGGAAAACATTGTTTGTAATCACCATATGGTGATGGATGACAGGCGTTTCACTATAAATCAAATAGCCAACCCTATTAGCATATCCCGTGAGAGTTCAGAATATTCAGCAATGATCTTGGCATGACGATGGTTTCTACTCAGTGAGAACCACATCTTCTGACACTTGTTCAAAAGCACACCAGGCAGACAACATAATGAGAAAATCTGACATTGTCTGAGGCAATTCCAGCTGGTTTCCTTGAATGTTTCCTAACCCAGGATGAGTGTTGGGTTTATCACTTTGAGCTAGGGATAAAGAGACAATCCATGCAGTGGAAACAGTCCTCCTCACCTGCTCCAAAGAATGCCAAGGTCATTTCATCTACAGGAAAGGTGATGCCCTCGGGTTTTGTGGATGCAAAAGGTATTGTGTTTATTGACTATCTTCAAAAGGGCCACACCATCAATAGAGAGTACTATGCCAACTTGCTGAGGCAGCTATGAAAGGCTATCAAGACCAAATGCCAAGGAAAACTGACAAAAGGGGTTTTGTTTCATTAGGACAATGCTCCAGCACACAAGTCTTTGGTTTCAATCGCTGCTGTGTGTGACTGTCGTTTTGAACTGGTTAATCGCTCTCCTTCATTTCATCATCATTTCATTTTACGTCCGCTTTTCCCCTGCTTGCACGGGTGGGGCGGGAACTAATTCTGGATTGATTTCTACAGCTGGATGCCCTTCCTAACACCAACCTCATTTACAGTGAGTGCTGGGTGCTTTTTTGCCGTGGCACCTCCACGACCACTTTGCAGTGGAATGATAGGGACCCCAGTCCCTATCATCTCATTTCTACAGCTGAGTAAACTGGAGCAATGTGAAATAAAGTGTCTTGCTCAAGGAAACAACACATCACCCGGTCTGAGAATTGAACTCACAACCTTTCGATTGCAAGGCCAATGCTCTAACCACTAATCCATGTGCCTCCATTATTTGGCAGATTTGGCCCTTTCAGACTATCATCTGTTCCCCAACTTTTTTCCCAACAGTATGAAAGCTTCTGACACAACACACAAAAACAAGATAGTGTACGACAGAACAAAGGAGAGACAAAATAAATTAGTCACTGAGGTTACAGAATGTGTGATGAAAATCTTTGACAATAAATAAACAACCATCCGGTTTTTAAACCAACCAACTGGAAATCTCTATATATAAAATTGAGGATGTCTGTCTGTGTGTGTGTGTGAGTTCGAATCCCTAAAATTCGAGAAGCACCCAACCGACTGTTTTCAAACTTTACACATGTAATACTTATTTCAGGGAGTGTTCTGAGCAAAAAAAATTTTAAATTTTCCATGCCCCAGGGTCCACATTAGGCGATTTAGTGATCTCGCTCTATAATTCTTAGTCTTTCTCTTTTTAGATAGATACATACTTATAACGTTGTGCCCTTATAATATCTGTCTGTATGTCTGATGTCTGCATTATGTCACTTCCTTGAGGATGTCTGTGTGTGTGTGTGAGTTTGAATCCCTAAAACTCGAGAAGTACCCAACCGATTTTTTTCAAATTTTACATGTGTATTACTTATGTTTCAGGGAGTGTTATGCACATAAAAATAAAAAAATTCAACTTTTTGATCTCCTAGGGCCCGCATTAGATGAAAAACTGCGTTGTTTAACATTTTTAGGGGTTTTTTGAGGTGTTACGTCAGACTGATTTCCTTGAAATTGTAACTATGTATTAGTCAGTCTCTTCTTCATACTGTAAGCAAAGAAAATCCAACTTTCTTATGGCCTAGGGCCCGCATTAGGCGAAAAACTTCATTTTTTTTCAGCTTCTTAGGGCTTCATTTTTTTCAGCTTCTTAGGGCGTTACATCTAGCCGATTTTTCCCGAAATTTCGAGGCATATTATGCACATAAAAAAAATTCATTTTCCTGCTTCATCGAGGAAAATCCTAAAGATTATCCAGCCATCAGAGTATTCGGTTTATTCTCTTTACATATTGTCCAGGTATGCAGTTTTTAGGTCTATTGGCGGCCCGCATTCCAAAATACCTTATTGAAGTGAAAACTAACAGGTGCGTGTGTTTTTGTTGGCAGCAAGACCCTCCCAAAGTATAACAACATATATATATCTTAGTCTTATGTTCTTCAATGCTGTTCAGCGTATCGAGCAGTAAGTAGTTGCTAACAGTCATGATCAGCAGCGGCTTTTTCCTGTCCGTGCCAAGTAATGTTGGCTGTCATCAGGTCTTTTTGGAATGTTCATCTCCAGGTGATCCTGGGGCTACCCCGCCTCCGTTTGCTGCCAGGTGGAGTCCAGTTCATCGCTGTTTCCAAGTGTTGTTTGTTGGGCAGGCGCAGAATATGGCCAGCCAGGCGATACCGGCGCTCCATGACTCGGCTCTATGCAAGATTTCCTAGTTACACACTCGGTTGCGCCAGGATACACAAAGGATTATTTACTGGCACCACTGGTGGAAACCATTGAGCTGTCTCTATCTTTGCTGTGCTCTTCGATTGCTTGCCAGGATGCTGCCCAGACAGGTGAAGTGATTGACTTCTTCCAGGCCTTGTTGGTTGACTGATTGCTGGACCTGTGTTGGCTGTTCTCATCACCTTGGTCTTTTTGGTGTTGATTCTCAGGCCGATCTTTTCTGCACTCTCTTGCAGGGATGTTGTTAGAGCTTACAGATCTGCACTGTCTTCAGTGATCAAAGCGAGATCGTCGGCGAATGCCACATCCCTCAGCCTCGACTGGTCTCTCCATGGGATTCCTTCACCGGGTCCTTCATCTGTTCACATATATATACACACATATTTATTCAATTAAAGAAAGTTGGTTGATTCAAAATCTGCCAACTTATTCTTTAACAAACATGAAGCACTCCACGATTTTCATTCAACTGGAGTTTTATTACAATAAATAAGAGAGACTGTTTTATTCGTTATACATATTTCGAAGATGTAAGGTAGTTAGATATTAACTCTCAGACAAACATACAAACGAGATGTAAAATTCCATTGATATGTTACCAGTCGGACGTGTTATCACCGACCAATACACATGCATGTTTGTCTGAAGAGAACGCGTAAGGCAGTCATTATATAACTACCTTACATCTTCGAAATATGCATAACGAATAAAAACGTCTCTCTTATTTATTGTGTGTATATATATATATATATATATATATATATATATATATATATATATATATATATACAGTTGTTCTCGGTATTTGCAGGGGTTACATTCCTAGAGCACCCGCGAACAGTGAAAAACTGCAAATATTGGAGATCGTTCATAAATCATCATCATCGTTTAACGTCTATCTTCCACGCTAGCATGTGTTAGACGGGAATTGTCCCACTTGAGGCAAGATTGATCGGGTGACCGTGTCTCGCTCGTATAGGACTGTATCTGGCAGGTTTTCTGCCCATAGAAAACTTGCCTATAAACGTCAAAATATAACGTAAAGTGTAATTTAAAAAAAGAGAGAGCGTCTTAGGCGAAGGGGTGTCCAATAGACCGGCAAATACGGTACATTGTTATTAATAATTTAGCATTAAAAAATATATATATTGTTTCTACTTTTGGCACAAGGCCAGCAATTACCTCAGTGCATTACTGGTGCTTTATTTTATCGACCCCGTAAGGATGAAAGGCAAAGTTAATCTCGGCGGATTTGAACTCAGAACGTAAAGGGCCATAACTCTATGCTGCAAGGCATGGTGTCTGACGCTCTACCGATACTGAGTTCGTTAAATTGATACAGCCAGTTTTCGAGATATTTAAATGAAATATTTATCAGTTATCACATCCTTAATTTATACTAAATTTGCTACTTATTCACTCGTGACTATCCCACTAATCAAATCATCTCAAATATTTCCGCAACCATTTATACGGTGGCATTCGACAAAATCTTTGAGTATTATTGAAAAAAATGAAAATATTTTGTCTGATTCACCAATTCATTTTATAGTTGCTCCGCTACAGGAGCTCGAACGAGATATTTTCATTTTCTTCAAAGGAGTTCTGTCAATGATACCCAAATCATCTTTCTGCTATTTTTCAGGATTGACAATAACTAGAATTGGTTGTCATTCGCGTGAATCAAGTCAGAAAGATTGTGTTGACAGTCTGTGAAAGTGAAAAGGAGACTAAAGTTTAAAGCGAGATGGAGGAGTGGTATTCGTACAGGTCTCGTATAACGGGAGTGTTCGTACGAATCTCAAACAACAATAAACATTATAGAAGTATATTCGGTTGTAAAGTTATAAAGCCCATCGAAAAGGTTTGTAAATAGCAGTATGTAAATGTTCAAAAGCCAACCTTCTTATCAAGAAAAAAAAAACCGATGGAGAACAGTAATAAAGAAGAAGAACTCATTTGAATAATGAAACCATTACACAGAATAAGGGAGATAATTCAGTATAAGTCAAGTCGAAATAGTCATAGGCGGAAATAAACTATTAAATGTAAACAGAAGGGTGGTTAACCAAAGAGAAAGATTTTATTACAAAAATTTCTCTATAGGCTTCGCAACCACGTGCGTTCGGGTTCAGTTCCATCACCTGGCAGTTTGGGCATGTGTCTTCAACTAGAGCATTGGATCAACCAATGCATATGGATTCAATTTGGTAGACAGAAACTGCGCTGAAGTCATTCGTGGGACATAAACAAACAGTAAATGTAAACATATATATGCGAGTATGGAGAAACAGACGTAAAAATGACGATGGTGATGATGATGGTTATATATGTGTCAATTTCATTTAATGTCTCGTAATCTAGTGGTTAGACAAAAAACGGTGTCGATAAAATAAGTACCACATTTTAGAAATATGATCGACTAAATTTCTTCGAGGCAGTGCCCCAGCATGGCAACAGTTTAATGACTCAAACCAGTAAAAAATAAAAAAAATAATAAAAATTAACTACTAAACAAAAGAATCTTTTTTATTCCTTATGGAACATTGAGCGACTTTTGTCGTTCCTGTAGCAGTTTCGATCAATGGGGGTAAGGTTGGTAGCGGAGACTGAGCCAACTTTAAAGTTTACGCATTAGTCATGCTTGTGTAGTTTCATTTGACTATACCCTCATGCATACAAAACGTGACCGGATGTCATGGGATAAAATGCCTAGCATTCTGAATTCAAATTCCACTGTTGTAGCCTACTTGTGTGGTAGACTTGATCTGTCATCTGGTTTAACACCACAATTTGGGTCTTGGGTGCCCTTATTGAAGTCAACTGTGCAATAATTTTGGCAAAGTCTCTGATATAAGGAGACTTTCCTCACTGCTTATCGGTCTTGGGTACCCAGGAAAGATATGTATTTACCACCAACCAGAACAGTGGAAATTATTCATTGACTCATCCAAAGTTGGCCTTAAAGGAGTAGCAATAAGCTACCATCAATTCCAGTTGGACTTGTTGATATGAAGGAAATAAATGAGAACTTGAGGGGACTTCTGATTTGTATAAATTACAATAAATACCAGTGGCAGATTAGAAAAGATTGATCACGCTGGAAGTCACTAGAAGCTTGGGTAAAAAGTGTTAACAATCTGCCACTTGTAGATAGTGAGAAAATTTTACTGCCACTATTGCACATCAAACTATAGTGGATAAAAATTTAATAAAATCTTGAGATAAGACAGGAAAGCCTTTTCAATATCTTGGAAGGAAATTTCCAAATTTAAGTGAAGCGAAAATTCATGAGGGCATGTTTGTCGATCCCCAAATTCGCGAAATATTAAAGGACAAAGAATTTGACAGAATTCTTTCAGAAAAAGAAATGGTAGCTTGGAACAATTTTCAACTGGTGTTACAGAATTTTCTAGGAAATCACAGAGCAGAAAAATTACCAGGCATTGGTGTAAAATCTATTGCTTTTCTACCAGCAAGTGGGCTGTAATATGTCCTTGAAGATACACTTACTTCATTCATACTTGGCTTTCTTCCTATCAAATTGTGGTGCAGTGAGCGACGAACACAGACAGTGCTTTCAACAAGATACTGCAGCTATGGAAAAATGCCATCAGGGTAAATGGAGCCCAAATATGTTAGTAGATTTCTGTTGGTCAGTTACAAGAGATGTCCCTGAACTTCAATACAAGAAGTGGACTAAGAACCACTGCACAATCAACACGATGTGTCGTCATCACTTAAAAAAATCTCAAATATCTAAAAACTTGGTCCTAAACCCTAAATTATTTTGTCGTTTTCAAGTTCAGTACACCAAAAATGCACAATGAAAGTGATAATTGAGTTCCAAAACAGAATTTTAAAAAATGTTGTAGGCCTGTGTTATTTCTAAGTTTTATAAGAATTTCAATACAATGTGAATATTTGAATCTTCAACTGAAATCACAATGATGACAATGACAATGCCTACAACTACCATAACCACTACAACCACCACCACCACAATCCCCACCATCACAACTACCATAACCACTACAACCACCACCACCACAATCCCCATCATCACAACTACCATAACCACTACAACCACCACCACAATCCCCACCATAACCACTACAACCACCACCATTACAATCACTACCACTACCACCACCATCACAACTACCATAACCACTACAAGCCCCACCATCACAACTATCACAACTACCATAACCACTACAACCACCACCACCACCCTCCACCATTACTACAACAACCACAATCACTACAACTACCATTACTGCCACCTTTACAACCACCATCATATTGACAAGGAAGCAACAATTCCTGTCAACAATCTTTTGGGGAATACTGTACCAATGCAAAAAAAAACAACAATTTAAAAAAAAGTATAAAATAATATTTAATCCTTGGACTGAAGACTAAATATTCACATGAGAAGCCTTTTAAAATAATTGATAGGTTATGTCATCTATGTGAACTAATTAATATTACTCATATGATAAGCAATGGTGTGTTGTGATAAGAGAGTTGAGGCTGTAAACAGCAAGGCTAGAAAATTTCAGTCTTTGTCAAACAAAGGAATCTTATGATGAAACCTGATCAAACAAGACATGATAAAACGGACTCCAACAATGACTATCCCATCTTATGATTGGTTGTTATTTCTAGCAAGTCAACAAGCTATGTAAAGGCTTCCTTGTTGGCTGGTGTTTGAATTCACTGCTGAGAAGAAAGTTGGTAATGATATCATGTGATAGAAAGAATGAATACAATATCAATGAAGATAACATTGTAGCTGTCAAGTGGATTCTTTTATTGCTTTTAGCCATTGGAATATGGGTGCGCTGGGGCAAAGGGTTTAGTGATCATATTAATTACTTAACCCTTTGGCATTTACATTTGTATTTTCATTTACTATTGTATTTTCATGGTAAAGGCTTTATCTCACATAATATATAATCTATGAGATTTTGATATTTATTTTGAGAACAATACCTTAACATCAGTATGAGTAGCAAGTTATGGCTGGTTTAAACAGAAAGAGGTGAGAGAATCCTGGCTGGTTTGAACAGAAAGGGGTGAGAGAATTTTGGCCAGATATGGCTGGTTTAAATCCTAAAGGGTTAATACAGTCTGGTACTTATTTTATCAATCTTTATTTGTCGAACAATGAAGTTATAGGACATAAAAGGAGACAACATAAACAGACACACCCAGTCATCCCTAGCACTATATATATAATCTCAGCCCATGTCAGTATAGAAAGCAGATGTATGATAATGATTGAGATGAAATCACTTCACAATCACATGGTTTCATGTGATAGCCCACTGCATGGTACTTTAGGCAAGTGCCTTCTACTACAGCCTCGGGCTGACCTATATCTTGAGTCAAATTGGTAGATGGAAACTGTATGAAGCCTTTCACATATACAGGGTGTCCCCAAAAGATGCATAGACATTTCAACAGCATTCTAATAAAAGTGTGTATACATTTTTGGGACACCCTGTGTGTGTGTGCATGCGCGCATGTGTCTGTATATGTGAGAATGTCTATACAGTTTTCATCAAGCAAATTCCATTCACAAGGTACTAGGTAAACTTCTGCACCTAAGATGAAAACGAAAATTAGGACAAAACAGCTTGAAATAAAGTAGTTTGGTTTAATTTGAGAGAATCAGCAGCTAAATGACAAAGATGATTAGCTGGAAAAGAATGTTATCAAAATGTCTAACAAATCAATGTTAGTAACATTGATTTGCTTTTACAAAGTTTTTGTAAGGGAGCTAACTCAATGACAGTATCATCATCATATGCCTGTTTTCCATGCTAGCATAGGTTGGACGAGTCATAACAGTCTGAGACTAGATGAGTTGGAGAACCATATCTTACTCATAATCCATAATTTTGCAGAGTTTCTGCAGATGAGTGCCCTTCCTAACGCCAACCATTTGTGTATTTTATTGTAATACCAACACTAGAAAGGTTGTTACGTTTTTACCAAAACCAAAGGACCTTCACTACTCTATGTTGTCTCAGTTCATTTGTCAGCCATTTTACAAGGAGTACTGAGTGAACTTTATCATGACACTAACACTAGAATGAGAAGCAGGTGTATCTAACAGGATTGCTTGAAATATCTTCTTTGCTCTTATTCGATGGGATGGGTCATCCTAGGTCAGAGGTGTCATCATGCATAGAGCCATCTAGAGGCATCATCATGCATCGAGCCATCCAGAGGCGTTATCATACATAGAGCCAACCAGATCCATCAACACCCTACATCACTGGCAGTCCTGTGCAAGACCCTCTGCAACCTCCAAAGTGACATCGAGCTTCTGGAGATCTTTGTTAATCACATCCAGCCTTCTGGTGCAGGGCCTCTTCAGCCTGCAGCTGCTGTGTGAAACGTGAGCAAGGCTCTGGTAGGATGATCTGGCAGGAGGCAGAGGACATGTCTGTACCAGCAACTGTGGTGGATGGCTATGAGGTAGGAAGCTGTGGGTTGATGCATTCACGCAGCTCTTTGTTGGAAACATGGTGGTATCCTAATGTTTTAGATGGTCCTCAGGGCTCTGCTATCAAAGCTGTCGATCTTCTTCATGAGGGGCCACATTTCTGCTCCATAGAGGAGATTGGCGAGAACCAATGCATTGTAGATATGGAACATTGTCTTCCAGCGATAAAGCAGTGGCACTAAAGGGGCTTCCACGGAGTGCATGACCTCAGCGACTAGATCATATCTGCAGTTGATCTCTGAAGTCAGGTCTCCATTGTTGGTGACTGTGGAGCTTACAACTCTAAGTCAGAGCCAAAAAAACCATGTGGGAGAGGATCCGGTCCATCACTGACATACATCAGCCTGGTCTTTGCCCAGCTCAACTGAAGGCCAAGCTTTGCTGATTCATAAAGGTATGTGGCCAATGCACCCCTGAGCTGATTGATCAAGTTGTTGAATAGGGTGGTGTTGTCTACGTACGCCAGGTCAGCAAGATGGTAGTTCCTGAAGGTAATGCCAGAAACTCGCTCACAGACCTTTGTCATCAGATAGTCAATGACATAGTTGAAGACATCGGGGGCAGCCATGTAATCCTGTCTAACCCCACTGTTGATGAGGAACCAGTTAGATCCTTCCCCATTCACCTGCATGTAGCTCTTAGCACTGCTATAGAGCTGTTGGAACAGAGTGGTGATCTTGGGAGATGCACCAATGAGCTTAACATCGAAAGCTGCCTTGAGATAGATGAAGGCAATGTAGAGATGGTGATCTTTGCAGAACTCCTGCAATCTTTTAATAACAAGATAAAAAGCAGAAATGTGGCCGGTTGTAAATCGATTTGGCTTGTGGGCAATGTCTGCTTCTAATGGCAGGATGAGCATGACTGAGGAGGATCTTGGTGAAGAGCTTGTTTGAGATGGAGAGGAGTGTGATGCCCCTATGGTTGCTGCATCATCCTGCGCCACTTCCATTTCCAGGGGGGGCAGGATGATGCCCCATGTTCAGCCATTTGGGAGCCGCTGGCACCCATACATGCTTGATGATGTGGGCAAGCTACTGGATTGTGTTATCTCTGCTCACCTTCAACATTGCAGTGATAGTGCAGATTCTAGGGGCTTTGGAGTTCTTTAGAGCAGCACTTACTTTGTTGGGAGTGCCAGTATCATGCCTGCAAGTGTTGTTGGTTGCAGTTGTGTCAACGGTGATAGTTAGGTAGGAATCGATTGGGACAGGTGGGTGATGAAGAAGGCTGAAGTGGTCCTTCTAGTGTTTGAGGCAAGCAGTAGAGGGATGAATTCAAATGCTGAAAAGCATTTAATTGCAGCCCACTGCTCTACCATTTCTGTTAGCTCATGAATAATGTGTATGTTTATGATTTAAGGGAAGATATGGAGGCCTGTTTTTTTGTTAATTAGAGCAGGCCTTTCAGAATGGTGATGTTTGTAAGTAAATGATGTGAAGGAGATAAGTTCAAGGGTATTAGAATTTTAAAAAAAATGAAATTTACAATTCACACCTAGGTTTAGCCAGCCTTCTATGAGATTGTATTACATAGGGAGTTTCTCGGGTGTTTTAATGATATGAGTCACAATGCTATCAAGAAACATGAAATAAAGCATCTTGCTTAAGAATACAACAGTGTCCAGTCCAAGAATTAAACCTACAACCTTATGATCGTGTATCCAACATTCTAACCACAAGGCCATACCAGAAGTATTGGTATAAAATGTTTCCTCGGGAGGGTTTGGATGAAGTGGTATGCAGCTTGAAAAAACGAATGGTTTATAGCTTAGGGAAAGTAGATTATACTGAAACCCATTATAATAATGGTAGAAAGGATAAAAAGAAGAAACAGTATATCTATGGGATAATAGTTGCAGAGAGCTGGTGAATGAATCTTTTCAAATTATAAAGACGACCTTTGATTTAAGATGTCATCTACATTTATCTATATATGTATGTAAAGCAAAGTAGTAATGCCATCAAAGATATGTGAGTAGTGCTCATGTGAGTTACATTTGTTTTTTATAGGTTAAGCAGCTGATCAGTGCTGAACTATTTCCTGGCCCTGGCCATGAACCTAAACATTAGGATATATGGTTTGTAACATGTGAACTGTACTATTTGTAATGGCTAAAACGTTGAATATTGTTTATAGCAATGGTGTGACATTGTAAGATTGTTTCTTTCATATTGATAGTATTCATGAACCCATCAGAGCACATTTTAAAAGTCTCTGTTGATGGAAGCAGTGCAATTTTGGCATGAGACATCTTAGCTTTTATATGAATAATGTGTGTATGTTGTGCTAGTCATGGCTTTTAAGGCAGAAGTTTTCTGGCTCAACTGCATTACATTGTGGACTGGGTGCATTTTATCATGCCACAAACACTAGAAAGTTGCTGCCTTCTCTAGGATTTACGAAGTCCTCATCTATCCCATGCAGTCTTATTTATTTAGTGACTGCTTCCTAGACTGGTCAGGGTACAGCATTGTGTTCTTAAGTAAAACACTTTATTTCATGTTGCTTCAGTACACTCAGTTAGGAGTGAGTACCAGCAGTAGCTGGGAAGTTAATCCTGTGATAGACTGGCATTCTGTCCAGGGAGTGTCTTGTACTCTCAGTCACTGAGCACCAAGGAAACTGAGTATAAGCACCAGCCTGATGAGCCTTCAGCTTAGAACAGACAACTTTAACTAACTAAAAAACACTAGAATTGATAAAACACAGGGTAAAGAGAGTCCAGTCAACAGATGGCAAAATAGAGTAGTCCGACAAGAGAAAGATGAAGATCTGACACAGCATAATGTTCAGAATAAAATCAACTACTTGATATATAAACATGTTACCCTTTTCTAGTTATTCTACTGTAATCTAAGTGACTCTGCACTGCAGAATCTACCCTCTTTCCATTCTTAATTTACACTTGATTCTATCTCTTAACAGCACTTCTTTAGTTTAAAGCTAGGAACAAATGTGGCACAAACTGCTTCCTTTATGTAATGCTGCCATCTTGGATATCTACATTTCTCTACCAAGTACAACAATTGTAATCAAATGAATATTTTGATCTTAGAAGACCACTATGGGTCACACACAGGTGTATATATATCATTGTCATCATATGATAGACGGTCTTTTCCAGCACAGCTTCCCTTCACTCGTTGCCTTTCTTTGTTATCCCCTCTGTGATGTTCAGTATTTTAAGATCTGCTCTTACCACTTCAGTCAAGATTTTGCTTGATCTTCCTCTATTGCAGCTTCCCTCCACTGGAATTCTTGGCACCTCTTCACTCAGTGATCATCATCCATATACATCGCATAGCCATATCAGTACAGTCTTCTCTCTTGAACACTACATTTGATTCCTCTTATACTCAGCTTCGCTTTCATCCCATCCATGCTTCATAGTTCATGTATATTAATATTTCACATACATTGAAGCAAGCTCGCTTCATTTTTCACCGGCCTTCATATATATCTCAGTGATTGACTGTTGTTAGTTATTTTCTGCATTTGGGATTCTTACATTATATTACATTTGATATCACATCTTTCTAACAGTATCTTCGAAGTTGTACTGGCTCCCTGACTTATTCAAACAGACCTTTAGCAGTTTAGCATTATATTGTATGAAGTGAAGAAGAAATTGGTTCAAATGAGAAAAGTTAGAAACAGTATAATGGTAATTATGATGGACTGTGGTCACTATCTAATTTATGATGGAAATGAGTCAAGGTCTAGGTCTAGAGCGTAATGAAATATAAAATTAGACTCTACACTATTATACAGTAAATGTTTGTTTTTAAATTCCATGTATGTGTGTGTGAAAATGTAAAGGGAAGATTGAGTTTTTACGATGTCGTATCGATTATCAAAGTAACAGTCCAATCCAGAGAAAGCTGAGAGTAAAAACTAATGCAAGTTGATTTTGAACACATTATTGGGATTAAAATATATATATATATATAAAACTAATCAATAAAAAGTGCTAACTGCTCCAAGCTCGATGTAGTCCCTCTCCAAGAGGATGTTTAGCACCAAGTCAACCCCGATCAAACAGATCTATGATCAAATGTATTTCAACCACGACCAGTCCATTTTAATTTTCAAAGAGTATTTTTTGTAATGTGTCTGCCCTTTTCTTATTATGGTAGGTTGTGGTTTGAGGAAGATTTGACTGCTATTTCTAACAGGTCGAAAGCCATGTATACGTTTTCCCTCGCGTGTAATCGTCAGAAACGATGTATTTGCAATACGGAGAAAATTTATACACAAATATAACAAATACGCCATTAAGGGAGTTATCTAATCAGATAGAAAATACCTGAAAAAATTACATTAAATTGCATTTCATCAACGTTTAGTTTGGAGAAGAAAGACACTTCCGATTTAGATCATTTAATAATTAATCAGTATTTAGTTCAATACTATGAATATATTGGTTCCAACCCGATTGTAGCCGACTATAGACTTCCTGCTACAGGATCGAGTAAATAAATACCAATTATACACTGGAATTAACTTCTAATCTCCAAATTTAAAACTATATCTTGTGACTAAACCATCGGTACTGTAACACGTAAAAAAATATGCATGTGTATTTATGAACACGGAAAGCGTGTCTTAATTTATGGCAAAATACATCAATTACCATGAAAATTAAGACCTTCACGAGGCGAGTTCGAAACTTAGATTCTATTTTTAACACCGTTTCACAATATATAACATGTGTATCGTTACTATAGACGTTCTTCCTTTGCACTATAAACTATGTTTACGTAATAGGTCATGAATTTGAGATGTTTATTTTAGTATTAAGTCAATTTATAGTGAAGTTAAATTTCTAACACGGAACTGATAATAGATACGGGTTAATTATGCTAAGTTTTTGTAATATTTGTTTAAATTGTGTTAGTTTCCACTTTCATTCCATGAAGTCTCCTCCTCCAAATAAAAACGAAAAAAAAAAAAAAAATCTTCAGTTAGCAACTAATGTAAACATATAACTGCCAAATCAAGAATCTGTCACATGGTGGAAAATGGTTAACCACGTTTCAGGAACTAACTTTCGCAATTAATTTACGTCACTATAGACATTAGAATAATAGAAGATAATACAGGGAATAACGTAAATATTCCTTATTAAATTATATATAAAAGATGAGGCGAAATGATAGAAAATGTAAATAAAGTAGGCGTATAATAGAACTCAGTAAAATGACGGTAGTTCGTAAGTAAACGGAAGAAAGAAATGATGACAATAATAACACCAAACTGGAAGGAAGTATTCTATTCACTAATATTATGCTACTTACCTTCTTTTTCATGATGGTAGTGAGATTAACAATTAGATAAAATCGATAATTTCACCACAAATATCAACACTGAAGTAAACGTGAAATATCCTTCTGCCGAAATCATTCACTCCCGTATTTTTTTCTTCTTCTTCCGCAAATAAAAAAAAAAGGAAAAAGAAAGTCGTCACCTGACTCGTCAGATTCTTTACTCAAGGACGCTTCTCCTACGCTACTTCTGATTGGATAAGATATCCTGCGCACGTGATCTTACTTTACTTTTCACTATTTTAATTATTTACTTTTTGTTATGATGTGAAAATTACTAATTGACAATCATAATTTTCTTTTTAATCTTACGCATATATTTGTTTCATTTACATCTTTATTTCTGTCTTTTTCTTACGTTCGAATCATATGAAATCATTAGTGTAGCACCGTCAAAGGGAGGTAACTATATAGGCACTGTTTTCACTGACTATATAGTTATTTGCCATTTATACTGTTAGCAATAATTTGTAATATTAATACATTTCCAAGATTAAATGCTAGACATACAGAAGTACATACCTATTTATATACATACATACCCTTCCAACAACATTTACGAACCTTGGAGTGTAGAAGCCCATCTATTGGGCAAGTTTATCTGTATGAGACAGAGAAGATCATGAGAGTGGGAAGGAACTCTTTGAAAGATACTCCCTGCATGATAATCAAAAACTCACATCCAGGGAAATTGCCCAGCAGTACCGCAGTGATTCCAAGGATGAAAAACTGCATGCTTATCAGCAAAAAATCTTGCATGGATATGTTGCCAGGAAGCTCCAGAGTGAGAGTAATATAGATAAGCAAAATAGTCTATCTTGGACTAACAACCGCTATATTGGCTCCCACTTTGAAGGATAGGCTTTTGTAATCCAAGAACGGGAAATCAACACAAAATACCTGATTCACAAAAAAGATAGGGATGCAGGCAAAACACCTAGATGTGACAACAAGTGCAAACTCTGCAGAATTAACATGATGTCACCCATGTCATAAGCAGCTGCCCAAAGATGTCATCATGGTACTATCTACCTATGAGGCATGATGTAGTGGCCAAAACACTGTACAATGCAATCCGTAGAAAAGATAGCCCTGATAATAAACACATTAAAAGCTACAACAATGTGGAAGACATACATATACATAATATGAAAGAGTACTGGTGGAATGTTCCTGTAAAAACCCCAATAAAATGCAGGCATAACAGACCAGATATAACGATGTGGGACAGGAGAAAGAATGCATGCACAGTAGTGGAAGTTAGCAGCCCAGCAGATGCCAATATAATATCAAAGATTAGTGAAAAGGAGAATATCTATGCAGAACTAATGAGAAATCTAGATACTCCACCCTGACTATACCTTCAGATTTATGCCTGTGATTATTGGGGCACTAGGATATGTTAGTATCTGCCTCAGTACAAATCTTGAGAAGCTGGGCTTCACAGAAACACAAAGAACATGACTAGTTAGGAAATTACAAGTACAATGCATTAATGGAACAGTAAAAATATGTAAAACATTCCCAAAATTCTGCATATACACTTGTACAGATACAAAGCATACGCACAATGCAGCAATGGATCACAGACTGGCAACTGAAGCTGGCTGTGGACAAGTGTACCACCATGCATTTTGGAAGGAAAAATCCAGCGTCCACATACTCCCTCCACAACACTGACATCAAAAAGTCCTCTTGTGAACGTGACCTAGGCATTACTGTCAGCAACGATTTGCGTTGGACAAAGCATGTCTCTAAGATTGTCAAGAAGGCCGAGGGTGTCTTGGCATCACTCAGCAAGACCTTTGTTAGCCGCTCTCCAGCCATCTATTTAAAACTGTATACAGCTATGGTGCGACCACACTTGGAATTCGCATCATCAGTCTGGAACCCCTATCTTGCTCGGAACATTGACCTCCTGGAAACTGTTCAGAGACGTGCAACCAAGCGCATACCCTCCATCAGACACCTACCATACTCTGAACGCCTTGCTTCCCTGGGCATGGATTCATTGAAGCTCCGACGTCTGGCAGTGGACTTGGTGAATACCCACAAAGTTTTTAACCATCTCGCCAACTGCAACCCTGAGCGCCTCTTTGATCTCCATGTGTCTAACACACGTGGACATGCCTACAAGATAAGAAAACAGCACAGCTCCCATGACTTTCGCAGACATTTTTTCACGCTCAGAGTTGCTGAGACATGGAACAAGCTGCCTGCGTCAGTTGTTGGCTGCCGGGACACTGCATCCTTTAAGACACTCATGCTTCCCGAAATACGCCAAAACTACACCTGATGTGCCCCTTCCATACACATGCACACATGTGTGCACTGTTCATTTTACTGATGTTTGTGCATTGCCCTATGTACTGTACATGCACTTTTTTGATGGGTTGTGGTGCACCTGGGCACTGTGCACAATATTTCATTATTGTTATTGTTATTATATCATGACTCATACACTGTTTATTTTCCTGACATTTGTACATTATTCTATGTACTATACATGCACCTTTGATGAGTTGTAGTGCACCTGAGCACTGTACACAATAATTTCATTATTATTATTATTATTATTATTATTATAACTTAAAACTTCCACATCCACACATGCAATAACATCCATATCTACACATGCATGCAGACATGAAGACATATCTACCTAGTTGATGTGTAAATTCCAATGAGAGAGTCTTGTATCTATGTTAGAAACTGACTCTCTCTCTTTTGGTAAAAATTTGTGAAATTATAAAAGCAGAAGAACATACATATATACATTAATACACACACACATAGATATATGCATATATACATGCACATACATATATGTATATATATCATTTATGTTAGAATTGGGCCATAGAAATATGCATAGTGCTTTTGCAGAATTAAAATTCTAAAGTAAATTTTCTAGTCTGGTCTTGTGTTGTTGTTTCAATGAGCATGTATATATATATCCACATGTACTTGGCAGCCGAAAGAAAAGAGTACTAAATACCGAAGTAGAATCTAAATATTCATGTTATTTAAGTATTCATTTTATTAAGGCTAAATCGTGAGTCTTGTTACTGTGGAGTTTCGCCTGCTTCTCACAAGATCATCAGACAAGAACTGTGTCTCTAATGTGCTATGGGGCAGGGGTTATTAAATGGAGAAAAGATGTATTGGAAAGTATTGATAGGAAAACTAAGAAATTGAAGACAGTGCATAAAGAACTCTAACTAAAGAGTGATGTTGCAAGACTTTATGCTGGAAGAAAGAAAGGAGGTAGAGGATTAATAAGTTGTGAAAATCATGTTAAAACAACAGAAAACAACCTATCTTGGTACCTTAGAAATGTAAGGAGTACCATCATGTCAAAAGTAAGAGACTTCGACATACTGAAATCTGGTGATGCAGTAGCACCTAATGACTAAGAAGAGAGTTCAGAAAGGACTTGAAAAGGAATGGAAGGATAAACTTATGAATGGACAGTACACTAGAGATAAAGAAGGTCTTGGTTGCCAAAAGAGATGGTCATGGCTTAAAGATTGCAATCTGAAAGAATGCACCAAAGCTCAGGTGTGCAGCGCCCAGGAGCAGGTATTTCGAACAAAAGGAAGAGGCTGGAAAGTTGTGGGGGGTTGAAGAATATTTTAGTGATTCCAGTGTTGATCGGAGTATTGGGATGTATATTGGATAGTTTTGAGAACTGTGTAAATAGAATTGGAATTGATAAAAGGTTACAGGTCATGCAGAAGATAGCACTTCTTGGTACAGCAAGGATTTTAAGGAAAGTCTTTTCTATGTAAGACATAGGGGGAATACATTGAGGGACCTTTGTCAATATCCAGATCATTTAACAAATTGTTTGTTATTGTGACAACAAATCAAACCATATAGACATAGTATCTATTCAAAATTATAATCAAGTTGAAATAATTTATAGGGTCCATATCACATGCCAAAAAATGTCATAGCAATAGACAATAAAACAGTAAATATGTTGATTGTTGCTAAGAAAATAAATTATTTATATACAAAACTATATATAAAGTAACCATTCTTTATATCAAACCTCTTTGTGATATATATGGTGGATGTTTATCTGAGAGACAAAAACTGATGTGTTTTCTAACTGTTTTTATAGGTTTCTAATAACCTATAATTTGGTGATGGTAGGCTTAGTGACAAGGAAACAGTACTACATGTTCATTGAACTGCAATAGATGACAGAGAGAAGTGATAATAAAATTAAGATATTAACATTTGATGGCTCTATTAAATCATTATGTCCCCAAACATGGACGTTGTTGGGGTATCAAACACACTGGTCATTACCACCAATACAGATAAACTGTTAACATTAAAAGTGGGATTTTCATTGTAACTTGGTAACTTATGAGGCAGACAATGAATATTATGGTATTACTTCTTTGTCAGATGATCTACTAGTGTGTAGTGGTGAAGATAGAGGTAGATAGACATAATTTGTATCTGGTTATGTAATAGGGTGGGAAGTAAAAAATACTGCTGTGAACAGTATAACTGCTGTGTATTCTGCTGTGTAACTTGACAGTATATTATAACATATAGATTGCTAAGGCGGGAACCGGCGCTACTCCTTCTACATGGACTCCTCAGCTCTCTGATTATTTTTTTCAGTAAATACTATGTCTATATGGCTTGTTTTGTGTCAGTAACAAACAATTTGACTCTCACTAAGCTTTTGCAACTGTAGTTAATACAAGAGGCTTGATATAATTCTAACTATTTTTTTGTAGGTTTCCAATAACCCCTAATTCTTTCCTTAGAGTTAATGTGATACCCAACTGACTAGGTTCCACAGGTGGTAGTAGGTGGTAGTAGTAGTAGTAGTAGTAGTAGTAGTAGTAGTGGTAGTGGTGGTGGTGGTGGTAGTAGTAGTAGTAGTAGTAGTAGTGGAGGTGGTGGTGGTAGTAGTCAAATGTAGTCCACTTCTCAATATAGAGTCATTTAATTAACCATTGTTCTTGTTCCTAAACACTAATTTCTATTTCTTACTTTCTTCAGCTTCATAGACATTTCTTAGATTTTGCCAATATTTTCACTCTGGATGGAATCAACATGAAAGAAACATTGTGTATGTGTGTGTTTGAATTTGAAAGTCCTGCCATTGGGTACACCACAGAGTTGAAAACGAAGGGAAGATAAGAAACAATTAATGCACTTTATACATATTCGATAGAAAGTACATTCTGTCTGTCACCCATTCGGTAAAGAATCACAAATAAGCATTCAAAACAATTAATTGAAAAAAAAAAGTGAAATTTTTCCATGGCATCGTTCATAATTGTCAAGTTATGATGATCAATGGAAGAGAACTGCAACTTTCTTCTTAAATTATTCCCTTCTAAAAGACACAACGTTTCTCTCATTCTTAATATTGAATTAAGCGGTGGATTAGCAGTATCAGTAGAGCGTTGGACAACTTGTTTTGCGGCATATAGTTGCTCCCGTTTATGTTCTGAGTTCAAATCAGGCCAAGGTTAGTTTTGGCTTTCATCGAGGTCGACAAAATAAAGTACTAGTAACGTTACTCTTTTGATATCTTGTACTGTCCATTTAACTATGTTAAAGCTGTATTGAACAAGAGGTATGGCTAAGCTGTTTATCCCAGATATTCTGTTTTTTTAATTGAGCTCTGTGTTTAAAATAAATCGCACTTGTCTATAATATTATTTTATGACTTTTTCCTTCATTAGGGTGTGGCGTACCCCCCTACGTTCAGAGATGCCAAGATATTTGTAGGTGTGCTCTTGACCAAGTTCTCTTATGTTTGTGTATATGTCGATGTCTATGGTGGAACTAGCAGTTATTTTGCCTTTCTTCAAGGACAGTTTTGCGCACACTTATCAAGACCAAACTCCATGCCTATGTCACGACTAAAATATTTGACTGTCTTAAGCAGACTCTCTAATATGTTATCATCTTCAGGGAAGAGCTTAATATCATCCATACAGAATACATGGTTGAAAAGGCTTTCTTTAATTTTGTAGCCATAGGTAGTATGAGAAAGAGGGATTAATGCTATACAAAAGAGGAGGGGGAAATGAAACTCCTCTACGTATCGAGATTTCTGCTGAATTTGTTGTCCCTTTGCTGTGTTTCAAGAAAAGAGTTGTTTTCCCTGAACCCATACTTTATTTCAAGATATTTATAATTTTGGAGGATAATTTGTAAATCTCAAGAGATTGAAGTGTCTATGAATGGGGGACACTATAAATAACATTTCGATAGTCTATCCGGCCTGTGCTTGGACTTCTTTTCTTTATAGAGCAGTTTTTCAGTATCACTTTGTTTATTAATAGTTGGTCCTTACAACCATATGATCCCCGTTTACACCCCTTTTGCTTTATTGATGAGATAGTTTTCCTGCAGAAATGAATACAGAAGGTCATTCATTATTGATGTTAAGTGTTTATTATGTTACGTTCGATTTCAAAGTGACAACTTGTTTAAGGATGTGCACACCAGCATAGGTAGCAGTAAGCTGGCAGTACAAAGGAGCTGTAGGATTCTCTGTGTGTAGTTGAATGTCTATGGAAGAATTGCTGTTGAGCACTTGTCGAGAGGGCCGAAGTTTTTTTTGTTAAGTGCTACATCTCGTCACTTGCTTGAGCAGGTCGAAGTGATGCTTCTCTTTCGAAAAACCAGAAGCGATGACGTCAATCCAGATAACAGAGAAATGGCAGCTAGATGTCATTCGGGTGTCAGGGTGTTAGGTTGTGAAGAGATTTCGCTACACTTATATACAGTTCGCAACAAAATTATTCAACAATTTATTCAACCCCAAATAACCAACCTTCTGGAGCTGATATGAACATGTCCGTCGCAAATGAAAAACAAAATAATAATATTAATAATAATTGTTTCTACTTTTGGTACAAGGCCAGCAATTTCCCAGTACATTACTGGTACTTTATTTTATCGACCCCGTAAGGATGAAAAGCAAAGTCAACCTCGGCGTTAAGGGACGTAACTATGCTGGAAAGCATGGCGTCCGACCTTCTACCGATACTGCCAATCCACCGCCTTTAAAATAATAATAAGGCTTTCTTATTAACCACACAGGACTCACATTAAGGAGACATTAAAGAGGGTACAGAACGATACAGTGTGAGTTTTTGTGTGAAATAAAATTTATAACAGAGATTAAGAAAATAAACATTAAAAAAAAAAACGAACATAACAAATTCCCAAAGGTGAAGAAACTCCAAGGGTTACTCGTGGAGAAAGCCCACGAAAGCCACGGTCACCCAGACCACTAAAGCACCCTCTCCCAGTTGTCCTTCAATACTACAGGCACACATTCAGGGCAGGCCCATTCACACGGGCCAATCTCGCCTCTCACCCCCACCTTTCAACAAACTAGCTGGAAAGCAGCACTTTCTTCTAATAATAATTATTTCTACTTTTGGCACAAGACCAGTAATTATACCAGTGTATTACTGGTACTTTATTTTATCGACCCCGTAAGGATGAAAGGCAATGTTAACCTCGGCGGGATTTGAACTCAGACCATAAAGGGCCGTAACTCTTTGCTGCAAAGCATGGCGTCCGACCCTCTACCGATACTGCCAATCCACTAATAATAATGATATTAATCTCTGTAATTTAATATTTAGAATGAGAGACGATGTGACGATTAGGAGAGAATAATTTATTGCAGCGGAGAAGAAAATTGCACAGTTACCTCCCATCGACTATCATGCCTTGACAATTATGAATGATTACATTAAAACATTTTATAATTATTTCTTCTCAATTAATTGTTTTGAATTCTTATTTGTAATTCTGAAATTTTGTAAGATTGAACAATAAAAAGTAAATGATTATAAAAATATTTTTATGTACGCCTTCCTCACTTCTAAAAGCAACAAATGAGATGTGAAATATGTGTAT
>OZ024740.1:63353750-63376250 GCA_964016885.1 Eledone cirrhosa | reverse complement strand
TTGGATGCTTCCATAGACGGTATGCCGGTTGAGCACTCTATACCCCTTCGGAGCAGAGTATAATAATATGGAAAACGAAGAATCAGTGATGCATCGGAACACAGTTTATTAACGTATTATAATTGTTTCTCCGGCGAACAGCTCGAGGTGCGATCTGTTTGTGGATCGAACCTGGCTCTGGATTCGCAAGTTCCTCAGATACGCCTCATGACTTCGAAGCAAATTCGTAGAATCAAGACGTATCTGAGGACTTTGCGATTTTCAGAGTCAGGTTCGATCATCACATCGATCGTGCCTCAAGCTGGTCGCCAGAGAAACGATTGTGATATGTCCAATAAATTCCATTCGTCGCAACACTGATTCTCTTTTTTTCTGTGATATCATACTCTGCTCTATGAGACCATCGAGTGCTCATACGGCCTACCGCATACGGACGCTTTAAGCATCCAACACCAATTATATATATATATATATATACTAGCAGTGGTACCCGGCGTTGCACGGGATAAGGTATTTTGGAAGGCGGACCGCCAACAGACCTAATCGTGGAAAAACTGAATGCCTGGACAATATGTAAAGAAAATAAACCGAATACTCTGATGGCTGGATAATCTTTAAGATTTTCCTCGATGAAGCAGGAAAAATGCAGGTTTTCACCTAGGGGATCAAGAAAATGAATTTTTTTATGTGCATAATATGCCTTGAAATTTAGGGAAAATCGGCTAGACGTAACGCCTCCAAAAAACCCTAAAAAGCTGAAAAAATGAAGTTTTTCACCTAATGCTGGCCCTAGGCCATAAAAAAGTTTGATTTTCTTTGCACACGGTATGAAGAAGAGACTGACTAATACATAGTTACAATTTCAAGGAAATCGGTCTGACGTAACGCCTAAAAAAACCCTAAAAAGCTTAAAAACGCAGTTTTTCACCTAATGCGGGCCCTAGGAGATAAAAACACTCAGAACACTCAGAACACTCCCTGAAACATAAGTAATACACATGTAAAGTTTGAAAAAATCGGTTGGGTACTTCTTGAGCATCCTCAGTTTTATATATATATATATATATATATATATATATATATATAGATAGATATATATATTCATTTTTTATAGCTGTTAATGAGCTTTGTTTCACCTTCGCACTCACAGGATCACCAATCTTGTCTGATGATTCTGTGAGTACGCAGGTGAGACTCCAGAGTAACAAGGCTTAGCCATAATATTTAAACTCTACTTCGGTATTGAGATTTTATTCTTACGTCTGTCAATAATTCACGCACTCTCAGGCCTTGAATAATAGTCAGCGCCCCCTCCCCTCCCCAACTTATTAATTTGTCAGATCCCCTACTCCCGTTTTTATTCCACCCACACCCCACCCGCTTATTAAATTCTGCTAATCTATCTCCGGCGAAATTTTATTGTAAGTGATCCATATTGATACAGCAGCTGGAGAATCTAATAACAATTTTATTTTACACTAGCAGAATGGCCCGGTGTTGCTCGGGATTTGCTCTAGGGTTCTTATATATTTGATATATATTTATCCTTATTGAGCCTCGTGAAATAAATACGTTTATTTATATTTTGTTATTGTGTATGCAAAAATATCTGTACACGAATATATCTAAAACAGGGAATGTCTGTCTGTCTGTCTGTCTGTCAGCTCACTAAAACTTGAGAACCACCCAACCGATTGTTTTCAAACTTTACACATGTAATACTTATGGTCCTGTGAGTGTTTTGAACAAAACATATTTCAAATTTTCAATGCTCTAGGGACCGCATTAGGCGATTTAGCGATCTCTCTCTATAATTATTAGTCTTTCTTTTTAGATAGATACATAGATATAACGTTGGGCCCTTATAATATATGTCTGTATGTCTGGCTGTCTGCATTACGTCATTATGACGCGATCAGTGTGTGTGTATATATGTATCGTAATGCAGACAGCAAGACATATAGCGTTGCTTCCCCTCTTCCAGCGTCTCTCTCTCTCCCGCTATCCCCCTCTTTTAGTCTGTCTGTCTGTTTCTTTCACTCACACTCTTTCTCTTTATAACTCACTCACATTAATACTAAAGGGTTAAGGTATTGTTCTTAAAATAAATAATATTAAATCTTTGAACTTTTTATATTATGTGAGATAAAGCCTTTACCATGAAAATATTATAGTATATATAGAGTAATGTAAATGCTTAAGAGTTAATTCCATTAGACCATGTGAGAGAGTTTATAATGACTCACGCACACATACACACTCACGCAGGCAAACGCTCACAAACTCACACACACACACGCGCGCACGTACACACACACGCAATAGTTATTCCACTGTCAAATCTTTGACGCATACAACTCTCAAAAGACGGCGTCTGTCACTCTCTCTCTCCCGCTATCCCCCTCTTTTAGTCTGTCTGTTTCTTTCACTCTCACTCTTTCTCTCTGTAAACTCGTTCACATTTCTCTCCTCTATCGAAAAACGCTGTGACGAATGGGGAGAAGGAGGAGGAGTAGAGAGCCACTTCTTCACTTCGCCTCTCCGTTTCTTTCTCTCCCCTCTCACTCCCTCATTATGTACAGACATTGGCCACTTCACTAATTCGATCCCTAGGTCAGAATAATTGGAAATATTTTTTGCTCAAAACACTTACGGGGCCATACGGGTTACATGTGTAAAGTTTGAAAAAAAAACGGTTGGGTACTTCTCGAGTTTTAGGGAAACAGACACACAGACAGACATCCTCTGTTTTATAAATATAGACTAGCAGAAAACCAGCAGGTGGGCGGTTTTCTGCTAGCAAATCTAGTGTATATACTGATATTGTTGAGATTTGGATGAGAAATGTTTTCGGCACCACATGTTCACCGTCTCTCGGTGTGTCTTTTATGCATGTTTAAATATATATGTTATCTATACGGTGAAATCTTTGAAATAAATATATGTTAAAACGAAAAAGGAGAAAATAAATAACTGGCGATTAGAAAAAAATATTCCTATGAAATTTTAATCATACCATTAGGTGTGAATAAAGAAATATTTGTTTATTGTCAAAAGTTAAACTTCAATTTTTTTAATTATTTCCAATTTTTTCATGAAATTGAACACTGGACATTGGCTGCTGGAAATGGAAATTAAATCGTATTTAATTGTATTTAAATTTCTAACCTTATTTTATTATTTATATTTTTTCAATAAGAAATAAAAAAAAAACAACAAAAAAAATTGAAGAAAAAATTGAACAAATCAAACGTAGGTTATGGAACTGCGCAATCTGATTAATAAATTACCTCATCAGCAGCAACCTTCTTCAAATGGTCCTTATTATCAGCAGCAACAACCACAAATTCAATGGCAACCTTCTTCAAACCACAAATTCAATGGCAACCTTCTTCAAATGGTCCTTATTATCAGCAGCAACAACCACAAATTCAATGGCAACCTTCTTCAAACCTCAAATTCAATGGCAACCTTCTTCGCATGGTGTCAAGTCAGAACCGCCTCGAACTGGTTACTTCTGGCTTGTGCAAGGTGTCTCTATAGCAACCAGCGATTCCCTCGGCCTCAGTGACCAAAGTCAGTGGAGAGGGGAAGGTAATGTTTCTATAGCACGTGTTTTAGCGTCTATTCACTCTCTCTCTCTCCCTCTCTCCCTCCCGCTATCCCCCTCTCGTAGTCTGTCTCTTTCTTTCACTCTCACTCTCTCTATGTACGTGTTTCCACTGTCGGACAGACAGACAGAGAAATTGCTGGTTATATATATAAGTAGATTAAAACAACATTATATATGACAAAAGAACATTACAAGAAATCCCATATTTACGAACGTACACTATACAATTACTGATTTCCCAAGCCCCCCCTCCCAATTATGCCACCCCTTCTATTATTTGGGACCCGAGAGTGCGACCAAACTCTCCTCCTCTCTATGTCTATCACACAAAACTCTCTTTTAATCCCCCTCTCTATATCTATTAAAACCAAACTCTACCCCTCTCTATATCTACCACAACACCGCCTCACTTATCCAACTCTCTATATCTAAGACTAATACACTCTCTCATTCTCTATAAATATCTACATTAATCTCTCCTAATTTCCCCTCTGTATATCAATCACCCACAGACTCTCCCCCTCTCTATATCAATTACCACTTGATATAGACGTGAATTACTTCGCTCCGGATTTTTACGGATTATTGTAAAAAGAAACTGTGAGTTCATTGCTCAATTTAATAGCATTGTTTAGTTTAACCCTTTGCCTGGGCCTTCAGACGTTGAGTCAACTAATTTTCGCCCCTTTCTGGGGCGAAATTTTCATTTTCATCGCAAAACTGTGTACACTTGGTAGTCAGGAATGGATGCCATTTCCACCTCGCACACTGTCGTGAGTGCCTCGCCCACTAAGAAAAGTGGTGGAGGGAAGGTAGGAGTACAAAGCTTGCAGCCTTCCCCCCTCGCATTATCGAAAAACGTTGAAAATATTGAAACCACGAAACCAAATCCGGTAAATAATACCAGCACCAACAACAAGAACAATGACAATAACACCACAACCAACAACTGCAACAATAGCAACACCAAGGAAAACATGAACAATATTACCAACAGTGACAACAACAGCAGCAACAAAAAAGACAACAACACCAAAACAACATTCGCACAGACTGTAAAAAAAACCAACTATACACGCCAATAGACATAACAAATGCTAAACAACTACTACAAGACGCAAAACAATTCGTGACTTTTGGCGAAAACGGTGTTTTTAGCATCAATTCTCCACGTAGAGAGGCTGTCCTGAAAACTGTGGTTTTCAGGACAATATCGAACGAAACAAGAAAACCAGCTCAATTATCAAAAATGAAATTGAGCTGGTTCTAAAAGATGCAACGAAGGACATAACCTTCATACAAAAAGGTAAACTGTTTGGTAGCATTTCGGTGCTAATGAACAACCAGTCAACAGCACAAAAATACTCGGTATCACCCATTGTGTCCCCCCGCTTCACCTTTTTCCCCACATACAGGGGAAAAAGGACGCAAAGAATAAAAATAATGAGTATCACACCAAATGTAAATATTTGGTGGATACTATGTGGAATCATTGACTTTGATGAAGACAAGATAATTTCAATAGGAAAGTCCTCCGGAGGTGTATTTGGTGGGACCAGCGTAGAAGTTCTGGTGCAAATGAGCCCAGAACGAATAGCGAATATCCCACAACGCGTGCCCCTGGACGGGCTAACTTATATAAACATTTCAGTGGAGGGAAGGCGGCCGTCATGTTACCACTGCTTAAGCAGGGGTCACCTGAGGGCTGCCTGTCCTCAATTAACGAGTAAAAAAAAAAGGCTCTTCTGCCAACCCCGAACACAACAACACAACCACCACCACCACCACCACCACCACCACCACCACCACCACCACCACAACAACAACACGGAAAAATAACAACACAAAACACTGTTCCACCCAACCCCTCCCCACCTAAAACAAATACAAAAGCAACCACAACAAAACCCCAAATATATACCCCTCCCCAACAACACGGAAGAGGACTCCGTATCAACGTCACCCAGTGACGACGAGGGAGAACCCTTTCAACAGGTGAAAAGGAAAAAAAAAGGCACCACATTAACAAAAATGCTACAAGCACACAACCACCAGTACAAACAGAACAAACATCACAAACAAAAAACCCACCCCTCCCCAAAACATAACACATACTACAAAACGCAAACACGCACAAGAACAACAAACAAAAACAAACACAACAACAAAAACTCTATACATACATTAACAAGAACAATAAAACTTTAATGAAAGCAATAGAAAATAACCCTTCGGTGGAAACCGAAGGGATCACTTTCACCTACGCAGCGAACAAACCGCACCTAATGATGATTAGGGTCCCAACGGAAACCTATGTAACTTTGAAAAAGAACCATCCAATGCATGTGGGGACCAACTGCACCAAACCACTTAACCACGTCCTATTGAGATGTTTCTTCACCCCCACACCAGACACCCACACCCCACCAAACACCCTAATCCCACCACACACTGATGTCCTCACCCCACCACAAACCACCACCCCACCAAACAACCCTTCCAACACCCCCATGGAAATTGTGCAGCCTGGTCCCCTGGAGACGAAGAGGTAAGTAATTTCCTTTCCTCTTCCTTTTTAACTCTTCAGCACCAACATGGCCAATATAAGAGTTGGATGTGTGAATGCACGCGGCCTGGGGATGTCCTGGAAACAGGGCAAACTCTTAAATGACCTCAGGTCGAACAGAGTGGATGTAATGGTTATTTGCGAGTCCAGGATCAGCAGCGAGCGCCAACTGGCCCCCATCTTCGACGACTTTGAGATCTACGCATCTCACTGTCAGCTGAGATTGGGGGTGGGGTTGTCGTTCTACTGCGAACATACCTGGCCTTGCCACACAGAAGGTACACCTGGACCCGGAGGGTCGACTGGTGGTTTTAGACGTCGGCAGTGGTGAAGGTGGAGCTTTCAGGCTGGTGGCAGCGTATGCCCCATCTGGGACACCGCGACCGGACTTCTTCCGATTCCTGGAGAATTTCCTGGGAACGTCTCGCTCCTTGATTTTAGTGGGGGACTGGAATGGTATCCTGGATGCACGTTGGGACTATGTCCCGATAGAGGGGGGTGTAACAGCCTCAAACGATTAATCGGCCGATTTGATCTGGCCGATAGATATCGACTAGATTTTCCGACTGTGCCACTGTGGATGTGGACTAATCGCAGCAGAACATCTAGGTCGTACCTAGATAGGTTCCTAGTTAGAAATAAGGATAGGGACATATTAAGCTGTCCACGAATGTTCATGGTTGACTATTCGGATCACAAGTTGGTGACCGGAGTGGTCAACCTTGATAGAATTCATAGACAGGAACTCGGTTACTGGAAGCTAAACTTGTCTTTACCGACAAACAAAGCTTACAGTAAGCGGATTAGCACACTAGTTAAGCAGCGTTTGACGAGGGCAATTGTCAACAGCAGGTGGTGGGGCTCTCTCAAGAGAGACATTAGAATAGAATCGATAGGTTTTAGTCGGGAATTAGCATCAGATAGGAATAGAACTGAAAGGGAATTAATAAATATAGTAGAAGAGGCGATTGGGAGTGGCAACGTGGCCGGCGTGCTGGCGTTAAGAACGGCCCTAGACTAGTTCTTTGATGCGAAGCACGAGGGCTGCGTTGTCAGGAGTAAAATACGTGCTCTGGGTAACGAGGGAGCCAAAGCTGTTAGCTGGGCCCGAATGACAGAGGCAAAAAGTGGAAACAAGTCCACGATTCGGTCTTTGAAGGACAAGGATGGACGCGTGATCCTTGAACCTGAGCGGATGAGCGCGGCCTTTCAACGGTGCTTTGCACGACTGTTCGGGAGGGGCGGCGGGCCGGGTGGGGCCATGGATTTCGGTCCATACCTCGACGGTCTGGCGCGGCTCTCGGACGGGGAGGCGAAGTCCTGCGAGAGGCCGATTTCAGCCGCTGAAATAGAGGAAGCGCTGAGCCAATGCGGCAAACGCAAATCTCCGGGTTTCGATGGTCTACCATACGAACTTTATGTAGCGATGCCGGGCTTGTTCTCCGGTTTCCTCGAGGCGGTCTACTGCAACTGGCAACAGAACGGGAGAATTCCCAGTTCTGTGACCAAGGGCGTAGTCACGCTGGTGAGGAAGGACGAGAACAAGGGGGATGAATAGATAACTTCAGGCCCATAACTCTGCTAAACACAGAGTTAAAGATTTTGGCCAAGGTGTTAGCGAAGAGGTTGGCGCTTGTCGTCGGGAACCTGGTGGGAGAAGCACAGACATGCGCAATCCCGTCCAGGTCCATACACGACAACCTCCACCTCATGCGATACATTGTAGAGAGGGTAGGGAACGAACCCGGCTTTGGTGGGGCCCTGATCAACTTGGATCAATCTAGGGCGTTCGATAGGGTTGACCATCGGTACCTGGATGCGGTGCTCGCGGCGGCAGGCTTCGGACCCGTTTTCAGGGGCTGGATTGCTGCAATGCACAGCAGCAACACCTGCTCGAGGGTCAAGGTGAACGGCTACCTCTCGGAGCCGTTCCAAATCACGCGATCCATCCGACAGGGATGCCCTCTCTCCTCCCTCCTGTATGTGCTGGCTCTCGAGCCACTACTGCGGAAGCTGGAGCTGTTGCAGGGCATCCCCTTGGAACCGGGATTGCGGAAAGCGGTGTCGGCCTACGCCGATGACGTGACAGTAATGGTGTCGTGCGCCTCAGAAATCGGGCAGATCGGCACCTTACTGGAGGAATATGAAAGGTTCACAGGAGCCAAGCTGAACCGGGACAAGTCCGTCAGTTTGCAACTCGGGACGTGGAGGGGAAAACCGATGCCCTCCGACGGCATCGTCGGACGCTGGACGGAGGGACCGGTGAAGCTGCTCGGGGTCTGGTTCGGACCGGACCTCCAAGTGGAGAAAAACTGGGACGAGGTAACGGGCAAGGTGTTTGCACTCGCCCTGAAGTGGGCCGAGTGCAAACTATCCCTGAAAAGTCGAGCGGAGGTGGCGAACGCTTATATAGCGTCCGTCATCTACTACCGCTTGACCGTCGTGCCTTGCCCAGAGAAAACACTCGCCAAAATGGAGCGCGCGCTCTTCCGATTTCTTTGGAAGAAGCGGGCTCCTTTGGTGAGAAGATCAATCTGCTGTCAACACCCTTCGAACGGAGGGCTGGGGATGCCGTGGCTGACGATGCGTAGACACGCATTAAGGCTACGGCACCTACAGGTATTCCTCACCGGTCAGCCGGTGTGAGCCCTGTTTGTGAGGCGAGCCTTTCCGAGACTCGTCTCACTCACCGAGCTGCAATCCTGGGTCAAGCAAAGACAGAGAAAAGTGGGCGACTGGCACATTGAATGTGCCCAGGCGCTTACGGCCCTCTGGCAAGCGGATCCGGCAATCAGTGGAGACTCAACCTCAACATTCTATAGAGGGTTGGTGCGCAGTAAGTGCGACGACGCTCTCGGAGAAGCTCTGGGCATAGAGGAAGATGAGCTGGCCAGTCTGTTCGGTAGGACGTTTGGCCCGGGACCGATGGACAACTTCCAAAAGTCCCTGTCTTGGCAATGTTACCGAGGAGCTCTACCCGTTCGGGACAAGCTCTACAGACACGGGCGCCCGGGTAGGGACCCCTCGAAGAAGATCTGTCCGAGATGCGTGCGTGACGAGGAAACCGTCGCACACGCATTCGTACACTGCCCGGGCGTTGCTGACCTGTGGGGCTATGTGGAACGACTACTGTCGCGGGTGGGACTAATCCGGTTGACCACCGAGAACATTGTCACGATCAAACCGCCTCCCCCTTTCAAAAACGAAGGAGAGGCGGTTTTCCTCTGTGTGATAGCTATGGCGAAAGAAGTTGTATGGTGGACAAGGTTGAAAGGGCTGAGGTCAGACACCTTTCTCTCCGGCCAACAACTGGTCTTTTTTTTCAAGTACCACTTTAGAAGAGGGATCAGAATGGAGAGAGAGGTGCTCTACCCCAGCAAGTTTTATGAAAGGTGAGTGAAAGTAGCGAGAATGGCCCGAGTGAATGGGCCTTCTCTCTCTATCAGCCTGTAGGTGAGAGAGGAGAAGAATGAGAAGAGGAAGGAAGCACCCGCTCTTTGTGCTCCTGAAGAGGAGGGTTGCACATTTTTTCGGGGGTGTGTGCGACCCATGTCAACGCCCCTCCCTGTTGAGGACATCGATTGTTAAATTTAATTTGTTATATGCTTTTTACACGTCTTTTTAAATGTATGTAAACTCCCCCCTTTGTATTTGTCCCAATCTTTGATGCCCTGGTGGCAAATAAATAGAAATTTATATCTACCACAAAACACTCTCTCTCATACCCTCTCACTCTATTCTTCACTACCAAATTCTACCCCTCTTTATATCTACCATACAACACTCTCTCTCATCACTTCTCACTCTATCCATCACGACCAAACTCTCCCCCTTTCTATAGCTACCATACAACACACACTCTCTCTCTTTGTCTACTACACGGTACTCTCTTCCAATACCCCTCGCTATATCAATTAACCGCTACCCCCCCACCTTTGTATATCTACTACACGGAACTCTCTTCAAATTCCTCTCTCAATATCAATAAACATCAATCTATCCACCTCTCTATATCTATATCTATCTCTCCCATCTGTCGCTACATAACGTGTACATAATTTGTAGCGCATATAAAAATAGATGTGTTTTGAAAGTTTGGGGAGAAAAATATAATTATAGGGTGGGTGGGGACACATGCCCTCTTTCTCAGTTCCACCGCCCCTGCACGGTTATATTCTGTCTTTTCATTCCATTATAACTGAAAGAGGGAAACGAAACAATAATTTCTACACTATTACAACCGTGTGCACACTATGTAAACCTATGTCTCGACTCGTCGTCGGTGCCGTCTCGTCTATCATGCGTACTACACCCACCTCGATGGCGTTGAATGGTTCAGATTATGAGAAGATACTCGAAAGATTGTAGTGTAGTAGCTGTACCATTCAGCATTTCATTCCGAACGCTGCCCGGCCCTATCTAACACCTATCTCAATCAGAACATATTATGATCACTCGAACAACGACGTAAACCCAAACTCACGAGCATCTATACTATCGTAGGTACAGCCACTTCGAGAGGTGGCGCCAATTCTTCTCCCTTTTGGCTATGGCCAAACTAAGGCAGGGCTACTCTGCCTTACAACACAACTTGGTGATAGGCACGGCGGCCCGATCCGGTCTATTGATGAAAAGCAAAACCCACGAGCGACAACAATTCTAGAAAGGGAAGAACCAAAGCAGATGCAGAATAAAGGAACAGGATCACTTTGAACATCCATCGACTAGTCCAGGCCCTGCATTATCCTAAATCGGAGCCAATCCTTTTCTCATTTTTGCTTGAAAGCAGCTATTTTATGATCTCCCAAACAACGGAAAGTGGCTACAGCGAGAGAGAGGAAGCAAAGCGGTAGCCGATCCTACTTTATCAACCCTAAAAGAGCAAAGTTGACCTCGGCGAGATCTAAACTCAGCGAATCGGAACAAACATCGCAAGGCATTTTATTTTACGCTGCAGTGATTACCAATTAGATTTAAATACTTTCTGTTTGAATAAAAGATGGGATGGTCATAAATGGGATGCTTTTGATTATTGAACATCTCAATCATAGCTCATTAAGTGTTAAACAACAACAATGACAACAACAAAAATAACATCTCACAATTAGACGAGCAAACGAGGGAGTGCTTCACGTCGCTGCTCGACCTGAAATATGTAGCAGCCAAATTTAGCTTAATTCAAATAAGAGGGACTAGATTATCTTAGTCAATGCAATCCGTGACAAGTAAAATAACAGGATGTTCATGACTGGAATGCTTTTGATTATAGGTCAGCTTGTGTAGCGTTGACTTGCAGATAAACTAACAATATATACTCAGAATACTGCAGCAAGTGTACGGAGATGAGATGATGTCGCGCTCATGGTTTTCGAGTGGCACAAAAGGTGGAAGATGACCCCTGCAGCGGAAGGCCTTCAACGAGCACAACTGAGGCCAACGTTGAGCTCATGAGGCAAGTCGTGCGTGGTGATCGTCGGCTGACGCCCGCGTCAGGTTTTGGAAGATTATCACCGAAGATTTGGACATGCAAATCTGAGCGAAGATGATGCCGATGCTGCTGAAATGACCAGAAGGAGCGGCGCATGCAGGTGTGTCTGGACATTCTTGAGCGCCTTGAAACCGAACCAGACTTGTTGGAGAGAGTCATCACCAGTGATGAGTCATGGATCAAGTGCGACACGTAGAAACGATCAAGAGAGCCGTCACGACTGAGTTGTGGAGAATTCCGGGAAAATCCTTCGAGGAATGCATGGAGGCGTGATCGAGAAGGATGGGAAAGTGCGTTAGACACGAGGGGGATTATTTTGAAGGGGAAAACTTGTAATTTGTAGTTTGGATTTGAACTCGTTCAGGGCTTATGTAGGACTAATTATGTTCATCATTTGGGAACTTATACCGAGACAGACCACACAAGAATACCCCTCTCGCTTCAGAGCGCATGATCTTGCATTTCCACACCAAAGGCTTCTTGCATTAATGAGCAGTACGTAAGAAAAATACAATTTTTATTTATAGTTAGTCAGACTGAGAGAGGGGATTTCAAATGATGACTGCCTCATAAAAAGATGGTTAAAATTTCAAATATCTTGAAGCTTAGGTAGCTAGCCCAGAAAAAAATATCACGAAAAGAAAGGAAATTGTGTAGGAAGTACATCATAAATTATCAAAGATCTGGAAGTCATCTCAGGAAAATATGTATAAAGATTAGACTACCCCCAACTTTTTATTATTTTTTCCCCCCGCAATAGTTGAATCTGTGTTGCTATATGTCAGTGAGACATGGGAACTCACACGGAAACTTGAAAACCAGCTAAATGGGATGTTCTTTCAAACGTCATGGATGGTTCTTAACATCATTTGGAAGAAGCACATCAACATACAGAAAGTTATGAAAGTTAACAGAAAAGATAACTGCGAAGATTCCCATTAACAGGTTGCTGTGTGAGACACCCTGAAGAAATATACTCAAACCAAGTACTAGGGCAGCCAACACACAGGTGGATTAAACGTGGGAGACAAATAATTAACTTTATTGACATATTTAAAAAATACGTTAGACTGAAGACTGTATTGGAAATACGAAGAATGGTTATAGAACAAAGCATCTAGCATGAGCAGAGCCGATGCCTATGTACTAGGGCCCTAGGCTAGCTTTAAAATGTGCATCCCGTCTCCTTGTTATACATGAGTGCCTAGATGGCCTAACAGTGTTTTCCTGGTTCGATCGGAAGATCGGTTAAGATGAAATGAGATTGTCATAAAAACGAAAGTCATAAGTGACGAAACGCTGATAGTACTGAAACGTTCATAACTTACATAAATGCTTCACTGCTATTGCTTGCAATAATGAGCTATATCTAGTCATAGTACATATTTACAGCTAGACGTATTAAGCCAAGTGTTATTAAATACATTTATATATAACTAGCATTAAAGCCCGGCGTTGCTCGGGGTCAGTAAGTTACCAAAGTTAGGTTGCACCACCCATTTTATGGCAGCACTTTTTTGTCTGCCAGGCACTGGGTGAATGAATTGCAGACCTGGACTGCCGAAGCAGGAGCTGCGCCAGCAGTGACAATTGTAGTTTCGCCTATGGATATTAATTCTGTGCAAAGAAGTGTTGAAATTTATTGTTTCACAGTACTTGCACAACACGCGCGTAGACGATACCAGCCGAACAACAGAGCTGCGATGGAGTTGTTCTGCATGGTTGTCTAATGTGTGTTTTCTAAATTTAAGACAGTAGGGAGGGGTGTGATATGGGGAGAGTTAGCTGCTGTTTCTAGCAGGTTTAGTGACCTCATAGAGGATATGTTTTCTAAATTTAAGACAGTAGGGAGTGGTGTGATATGGGGGAGAGTTAGCTGCTGTTTCTAGCAGGTTTAGTGACCACATAGAGGATATTATTGTGTTGTAGTAAATGAACTGATACTTCTTTCTTCCACGTTCGTTGATAGCTGTAAAACAGATTTATCGCTATTTTTGTTGTTGTTGAATAAATTTATCTATTGCTTTTGAATATGGGGGAGAGTTAGCTGCTGTTTCTAACAGGTTTAGTGACCACATAGAGGATATTATAGTGTATAGTAAATGAACTAATACTTCTTTCTTCCGCGTTTGTTGAGAGATGTTTTAAAAAAGATTTATCGCTATTTTTTTTGTTGTTGAATAAATTTATCTGTTGCTTTTGAATAATTGTTATTTCGTATGAAATGTAATAAGTTCTCTTTGTCATTGAAGTAAATAAATGTTTGACTGTTCACACTCAAAAACAAACGTTCTCTCTCTCTCTCTCTCTCTCTCTCTCTCTCTCTCTCTCTCTCTCTCTTAAAGTTTAAGGGGAGTAGATAGAGGAAATTTGATTGTATTAGAGGGTAAAGCGTCATGTATTTAGTTTTATCGATTATTTCCATAATTGTGGATAAGTGTGAATGAAATAAATAGTCGTTGACCTAAGTTAGACCATTTACAACATTCTTACAGACTTTGAGTCGAATCGATTTGAAATTGTGCAAATGTATAAACATGGAACATGCACACACACACACACACACACACACACACACACACACACACACACACACACACACACACACACACACACACACACAACAACAACAATCTGCCTTTTATAGATAATGATACCAGCTGTTGTTATATACTCAATAGCCATCAATTAGATTAGCTGAGAGTCTACGTTTCTGGCAGTATCGGTAGAAGGTCGGACGCCATGCTTTGACACATAGAGAGTTACGGCCCTTTCCATTCTGAGTTCAAATCCCGCCGAGGTTAACTCTGCCTTTCATCCTTACGGGGTCGATAAAATAAAGTACCAGTAATGCATTGGGTAATTGCTGGCCTTGTGCCAAAAGTAGAAACAATTATTTATTTTTAATGAACTTAAACTTGAATGAAATAAAATGGATCTCCATCGGTTTCGTCAATTAGTGCTCCAGTTGTTCGATCAACGGAACAGCCTACCCATGAAATTAACGTGGGAATTCTACAGACATGTGTACTCGTAACGTAATTCTTTGGAAGATTTAACGGGACACAGTGTATGACAAGATTGGCCCTTTGGATTACAGATACAGTCCATCCGATAAGTTTCCAAGTTTTCCGTCTACCTTATTTCATGCACACGGCATGGGTCTACTCGAAGTAAATAATACTTGCCAAAGATGTCATGTAGTGGGATCTAATCCAGGACCCAATGATTACAAAGCGAACGCAATCATTCTACCACACTGCATCCGCTCTTAAGATTAATATATGCATAACATCAATGATAAACTGGGTGACTTCATTCCAATCAGTCGAGTTGCCTATCTTTGAATGCGGTTTCGGATATCGATGTGTGTAACAGTAACGCCGTCTTAGGTGGGTACTCAGTACATCCTTGTGGGTCTCACCTCAGCTCTGTAGTGTTATTTTTTTAGTTGTTGTTGGTGAGGCTGGAATGTTTTCTGGCTTTGAAAAAAGAATGGATGGTAAAAGATGTAGCGCCTTCGACCATAGTCATGAGCATTCAACACTGACCTGGGATAAACTATGACTTTTGAATATTTTAAATATATACTCGAGGCTAAACAACTGTTTAGTCAAGAGGTCGGTCACACTGCGCGGTAGCTTTGGTGAGTATCTTTTAGCATGGCATCCGGTTGAAAGAAAATTATTATATTCGATATTAATGAAAGTAAAGTGACTTTATGTTGGACAATAATGTGTAATTTGAGAGTTGTTGATAAGCCCACCAACAATGAATTAAAATGCGGGTGCTGGCGAACGCGTTTTTATTCATGACAAGCACAAGAATCAAGCGACTCACTTGATAGCAACTACGATGGTGCTTGCAGTGCATGAAGTTGTATTCGTCGGTCACCACAGCTACTCCATTTCCTCCAAATTTCATAGGATTATCTATACACTACATAGCAGATACAAGGTGAGACAGTGGGATATGAAATCCTGAGAAAAATCGTGTCCATTTTTTCAGTATATAACATTTAAAAATATACTTTCAGTTTGATTTTATAGCTGAAGTTTAATCCTCTTTGCCAGTTATCGTCGAAATTCTACATTCACTCTCATGATATTCCAAACGAAGGACTACCATTAGTGCTGTTCTTTCTGCAGTTCTTGCTATGGGTTTGATGATTCGGGATGTGAAATCATTGGCAAGGGTATAGTTGTGGGGCTAAGCAGTTCGCTCCATAATCACGTGGTTTTAGGTTCAGTCCCGTTGCGTGGCACGCACACCTATATCCGAGTTGACCAATATCTTATGAATAGAATTTAATAGATGGAAATTGCAGAAGCCCGCCATATATATATATATATATATATATATATACTTTTCGTTGCTTCACCATCTCTGTTTGTTTACACTCTCGTGTCCCCTTTATTTACGTGTCCCAACGACTTTTTTTAGCCGTTGCTCGCACCAACCGGAGGTATATGGTCTTTAAAGCGATGAAATACCAATGATGGTTGGAAGATCACTGATGAAGGACTAACTTTATTCATATATATATATATATATATATATATATATATATATATATATATATATTGCCGAGAATAAGTACGTGACAGTCACTACTTTAAAACTCATAGCGAATGGTATTCAAAATGTTTTTAATTAAACATACAGTATATTGCCAAATATACTATACATACATTCACACACACACACACACACACACACACACACACACACACACACACACATATATATATATATATATATATAGTGAAAGAGTGAAGAATAACATGGTCAACAGTACAAAAAGGATTTTATTTACAGTATTAACATTGTTTCATTGATTAGGATGTCTAAAAATTGCTAATCACTTGAAGTTGTTTCACTCAATTTTAAATACAATGTCATCGGAAAAACTGATTAAAACGCGTTTGTAATATACTAGGAAAATTCAAATCACAACAGCAGTAATAAAGAAAGAAGAAGAAAAAATAAAAAAGAAAAAGAGAGAGAGAAAAATAAAAAAGAAGAAAAAAAAAAAAAAAATAAAAAATAAAAAATAGTAAATAAATAATTGTTTCTACTTTTGGCACAAGGCCAGCAATTACCCAGTGCATTACTGGTACTATAAATAATAAATAAGTTAGAACGAAGACGAAAAATATTTATATGTGTGTAAAGAAAAGTGAACATAGTATGATTGTTGAAAATAGTTGTGGTGGTGGTTAAAATATAAAGATGTGATGGTATGAACATGAAAATACTAGATATATATATATATGTATTGGTTAAATTATATTATGAAGAAATAGTACAGTGCTAAATAAAGGATAAATTAATAAATTGGAAGTTATATGAGAGTTGAAGAGAACATGATAGGATATAATGGAAGAGGTGAAATAGTTTTAGGGAAAGAGAGTGGAAGAAAGAAAGGTTAGGAGGTAATGATGTTGATTCAGTGATTAGTTGATCTATTGACAGTTAATTCTACTTTTGGCACACAGCCAGCAAATACCCAGTGTATTACTGGTACTTTATTTTATCGACCCCGTAAGGATGAAAGGCAAAGTTAACCTCGGCGGGATTTGAACTCATTATGGAAAGGGCCGAAACTATGCGCCAAAGCATGGCGTCCGACCCTCTCCCGATACTGCCAATAATAGACTTAAGTGGTTCAGTTTGAATTATGGAATTGTTGGGTCGAATCATGTTGGTTTGAGATTTGCGAATTTAGTAGCTGCTTTATGCCTACAGAAAATTGACCACTCTATTTTGCTGTTAAGCAGCATTTTGTCATACTTTAAAATATGGAGCAACTCCATATTGCAAAGTCCGTAGTGGGACATTCCATTTCTGTAGGCGTTTGCCCCTGACAGTTTCGACCAGCTAATCCTGTATTCCTGGTTTGTATCATTATATATATATCGAGCGGGTAAAATTCCCGAGATCAGTCTCTGTCCTTCATCATCGCCGCCATGTCCTGCGTCTCCCAGAGACCAGTGTCAGCCCGAGATGAAGAAGAAGCTCAGGGACAACCAGAACGGCTTCAGAGAGGGAAGATCAACCACCAGTTACATCCTGATACTGAGGAGGATATTAGAGGGAGCTAGAGAAAAGAGCCTTCCTGCCGTCATAGCTTTCATTGACTTTAGGAAAGCCTATGATTCTGTGGACCGTCACTGCCTGATAAAGATCTTAAATGCTTATGGAATCCCCAAGAAGATAGTGGACCTGATTTCATTGCTCTACACCAACACCAGAGCCCAAGTCGTCATTACACCTGTCGGGATGACGGAGTTCTTTGAGATACTGGCTGGAGTGCTCCAGGGAGATACATTGGCTCCCTACCTTTTTATCATCGTAGTGGACTATTGTATGCGCCTTGCACTGGAGAAACACCAGGACTCTGGCTTTACTGTAGCACTGGCCCAGAGCAGGAGAGTTAAGGCTAAAAAGATATCAGATGTCGAATTTTCTGGTGACATAGTTCTGGTGGCAAACACAGTGAAGGAGGCAGAGGAGTTGATACAGGAGGTGAAGACTGTATCGATGAGTGTGGGGCTGAGAATGAATGAATGATATACATATATATATATATATAAGTTACACAATAATCAAAACTATGTTCAAATCATTTTATTGCTGACAATCGTTTCTTCCAAACTATCGTTTGGGATCATCGGAGCATTAGCAATGTTTCTACATATAATTAACCTCCTATTCAACTGAACAATCATATAGATACATGGATATTAATGTTGTCAACAACAGTTTCGTATTTACAGAGTGGAATGGATGCGACATAGATTTCAAGAGAATTGTACAATAATTAAAATTAAAAATTAAAAGTTAAAAGGCACATTGGAATGAATGCGACAGAGATTAGTATAACAATTAGAGACATTAAGGTAGAAAGTTACTCGTGAAACGAGGACACTAGCAGTACATATGCAAGCGTATAGAGAGTGCAAATGCAATAGGCATATACAGGAAGGAAACGAGCAATGGTAGTAGGCATATATAATTTTTGTGAGGTAAAGGTATCACATAAAACAACATATGTTTACAAGCAGGCAAAGCTGTTTTTGTATTAAAATTATTAGTTTATGGTGGATGTAGTGTGATAATTGTTTCTGTAATGTTTAAATGTGTATGTGCTGAGAGTATCAATATTATTGCTATCTTTTCCATTACATTGGCTATGTTTTATTTTAGTGAATGTTTTTAATCAGTCACAGCCATGGATTGTATACCGGTCCTAATATATTGTTGTTGTTGAGTGGTTCCTCTAACGGTTTAATTTCCGGAAGTGAGTTTGATCTATATTAAGGGGAGCTAATACGAAAGGGGAGGTAACTAGCGATTACATTGTAAGTGAATTTAGAAAAATGTAAAGTTGTTTACAGCTCCAATTAGTTAAAATTCTTTGTGTTGCTATATATTATATTGTGTTATAAGTGAATCCCTTTTATATAATGCTATTTGTTTGTGTTTAATTTTAAATAAAATCTATTTTACATTAAAGGTCTCATTATATTGTTATCTATCCATTACAAAATAAAGTATATGTAATGTATAGGAAATGGGTAAGAATGTATAGTTGTTTACAGGTCTAATTAGTTAAATCTCTTGTGCTATTAATATACATTATATTATGTTATAAGTGAATCTCATATATATAATGCTATTAATTTATATATTTAATTATAAATACAATTTATTTTCCTATACTACATTAGTTGTCTCATCATATTATTATTTATCCATTCCTGAATATAATATAAGCAAGATATAGTGTTTATATTAAATGGTGTTAGTTTTATGTTTATTTCTAATAGTTATTGTATATAGTGTATACATAACTATAAATAATATTATTATATATATGCGCGCGCACCCCACTTCCCTCCACTTCCGACCACCACCAACATTGGATTCTACACCACCGGGCATCTCTCCAGCCATCCACTCCATAACATGAAAAATATCCAGTATCTCTTCGTACACTCGATGGAACTACCCCAGGAACTTACCCACGAACATACACTCACATTTTTTTCGCACCACGCCACCCACATCCACACCACGTATAAACACAAATACACACGTGCGTACCCCCACATATACACACTCAACCTCCGGAATCCATACGCCCCCACCCCTGACCTCTCTCGCTCCACACGCACGCACACACCGACTTACACCCCACCCCACGCACACACCTTTTCCTGAACATGGAATCTCGTTCTTCCTCTCACATACACACGCGCACACACTCATGTACACCTACACACACACACAAACACCACCTTCAGCCTTCCACGCTTCGACCCACACCCCCTCTCCCAACTCCACACGCCACCACCCTTACACGCCTCACACCCTTCCACCACTTGTTCATCGTATTGTTTATTCTTATGTTTATTTTTACGTTTATTTTTATTTTTATTTGTTCTCCTTCCCCCTTTTTTCTAAATGTATTTCCACACACCCTCGGAACTCTCTTCCTAACCTATTTACTCCCGAAGAAGGGCTTATGCCCGAAACATCTCCCCCCCCCACACTCTCAAGAGCGTGAAGCTAATAAACCTTTATTTGTCTGCCTCTCTGTTTTGTTCCCGTCTAAATTTGCACTATATATATATATATATATATATATAGGTATGAGTGTGTGTCCGTATATATATATATATATATATATATATATATATATATATATATATATATATATATCAGAGTGTGCCATAAAAAGCAAGGTCACAATACTAACGCTCCCTGTGTATTTTCTCATTATAAATGCCCCAATTGGTAAAATAAAACATATTTTGTATAAAATAAATTATTTTGAGTCTTGCCTATATCATGGTGATTATAGTGGAAAGTGTGATTATGTTGCATGAAATCATGAAAATGTGAAACCAAATATGACCATACAATAATTGTTTATTTTATTAATCCATTATATTTAGTAAACCAGCTTTGAATATAAAGGCGTACAAGGAAGAAACAAGTTCAGTTAAGTTAACTCCAGTCATATTTTTTTCAGAGTTTCATTTTTGAACTCCGGGACCTTGCGACGATGAGCTTCGACTACTTGAAGAACACACTGCTTCTCCTCCCCATTGTTGGTGATGGCAACAAAATCAGTTATCAACTTGACTGCTCTCTCCGCCAGACCGTTGACTACCTTGATATTGTGAACAACAGCACAGGCATTTTGATATGACGCTTGTGATGACCAAGGTGCAGGTGACAGCTCAAGCCAAGTATCGTCGAGACCAAGGAGATCGAACAGAAGCCTTGATTTCTTCCCAACTAGATGAGGCAGCTTCGTGGACGACTTCAACTCGGGAAATACTGGAGCACCACGGTCGGGAGGCCAAGACGTTTTCGTTTTGACAAGACGTTGGGCTATTTGTTTCTTCTCGGACTCTTGGACTCGACTTGAAAACAGCGCGAGCGGTATGGCTTCCTCCGTCAGGTATCAAAGATGCCTGCCCAGAGCAGTAGTGGCTGCCTGCGAGAGATCTCTGTCAACCTTACTGTACTGTGTCAACTCCACGTAGAATTGAAGGTCACTGGATGGTGCATCAGCACACTTGACTGCTGTCAGCCAGTATCGCACGTAGAACAGAGCATTGAACATACAGATCCGGCGCAACTTTTCCATTTTAGCTTAATCGTAATTGAGTCGCTCACCAAATGCATACATCTTTGCACTATAGATGATTATGGACATCCTCCGAGCGTTATGATGTGCACCAGGCAGCATCCAATGAATTCCACGAGGAGGGGTGACACCAAGCAAGATCAACATCAACTCGGCACATTCTCGGTAGTCGTCCCGCGGAAGAGAACTCATTTTCCCATCGTCGGATGTCAGCAAATCTTGGAGGAACTTGATGTTCTCAGAACACAGACGCTTGAGTCTCCGGTCGACAATGTTCAATATTTTAAAGTTGGATCTGTCCGTGAGTGACACCCAATCTTTTTTGAACTCCTTGAACTTTGGGGGTGTCTGGACTGGACATTGCTCCGAATAGTTGTTGGCACACTGCACACAAGATACGCTCCATGACATGGTGCCGACAAGCAAAATAAAACACTTTTTTTTTAGCATCTCTCGAAGCAGTTGTGTCGAAGACCAAGCCCACCACAGACCCATCAACATTCCAATCTTTAACAAGATCAAAGGAAGCTTTGGCTTGGGTGGTTCCAGTGTCATCAGGAATTATGGGAACACCGAGGAGTTTACCTTCTCTGAATCCGGAGCTCCAGCAACTAGCACACCTAGCCTCTCGTGGTCACCAGGAATTATTTTGCCATCCCAATGTAAGGTAACAAAGTCTGGTACAGCAAATTGTTCCTTTATGTGTTCAGCCCCCACAGTTCTGATCTTCTTAGCTGCACGTCTGCTACTATTCTTGGAGAGAGTTGTAGCGTCTATGTCACTCCCACCCTCAGAAATAATCGATGCCATAAATGCTGTTCTCTGTCCCAGTGTCAGGTTTAAACGATCAGCCATTAGAGAAATTTTTGGACTTTGAAATGGATTCTTTGGGTGTTCCAGCTGGATTTTTCGTTTCTTGTCTGACTTTGAGCTGTCCCTGGATAGGTTTGATGCCTGAAATTCAGGATCCTGTTCATCTTCAGTTTCATCATCGGTTGAACTTGAATCACACAGTTCATTACGTGGATGTTGTGCTGCTACAGATCCTGACAAACGCTTTCTATGGTTCTCTGACTCTCGACGAGCCACAGAAACCTGATCACGCTTAAACTTTGAAGATACCCTTTTCTGCTAACCCTTGTCTTCAGCACCCAGAGATACTTTTTTCT
>OZ024740.1:63346250-63348750 GCA_964016885.1 Eledone cirrhosa | reverse complement strand
TGGACTTTGGTGTTACAACATGCTCGCCATCTTACTTCATACATAGTTCATTCGATTTTTATGTTTTAAAAATCTGGCGGGAGATAATGTAGCAAGAGTTGCCTCCCTTGTTGTGACGATCACATCACCAGTAGAGTAACGCTCTCTAGACAGGAAGTAGCTGGTGTTACTTCCCGTTGTGGTTGCCTTTCCGTCCAGGGACCATATAAAAGGGACAGCTCAAAGCTGTCTCCCTCTCATTTGCCCTTTCGGCTGCTGGCCTTCGGCCAGGCGCGTTCCGCCCCGCCGAGGGTATACTCTCTGGCAACCCTGAACATGGTCTCTTGCGAGCTCACTTCAAAACGGTAACAAATAACTTTACTTCATTCTTTCATCTACTCTTGACATGTCAACAATTCTGCACTACATAACTCAACCATGTTAATTAAACTTTATACACACAACCTAGGTGTCTTGTTATATTCATACAACGCAGTATTTTGTTATACATATACCCGCACACAAAGTTTATAGCATACGGCAGTATTTTATTTTATCGTTGTTAGACCGGTACGCAGAGACGAATACTTTGACACGCATATACACATACATACTCACACACACACATACATACATACACACATACATACACACATACATACGTACACACATACATACACACACATACATACATGCATGCAGACATACATACATACATACACACATACATACATACACACATACACACATACATAGACGCATACATACATACATACATACATACATCTGTCTTCACTTTAAAACCCTTTTGTCGTGGTCGAAGATTAGATCAGCACACCCATGCAGAAGTAGATAGGATATCTGCAGTTAATGCATAACGGTAGCTATGGAAATACTTGGAAATGGGTCTCATGTAAATAATAGAACATATTGTTTTAGTACAAACTATCTAAAACCGTATTGAAAATCTATAGATAGTAGTCAAATAAATTAATCCTAGCCATATTTCCTAAATACTAATGAAAGCCGCCAACGTAGCTTTTAAGATGTATGTATGTCGTTATGTATTATTGTTCCTCCATGTTTTTGTGCGAATGTGTATATCTTTGTAGACAGTACACTAAATGACGTTTAAACGGAAATTGTGACGTAGATCTTTTTAAATGGAAAGCACAATACCGCATAAAATTAACAGATTACTTCCAATAGATTAACTCATACCAACCACAAACACTTTTTATACTCACTACTATAAAGTAAACCTTGATATAGCGTCTAATATTGAATAATTATTTATGGTCTGAGTTCAAATTCCGCGGAGGTTAACTTTGCCTTTCATGCTTACGGGGTCGATAAAATAAAGTACCAGTATTGTACTGGGTAATTGCTGGCCTTGTGCCAAAAGTAGAAACAATTATTTGTAATAAGTATTTCCGTCCCTTATCAACTTTGGCTACCCTAAAGTATTACCAATTACACCGTGTAACAAAAAATTTTTTTTCGCTGTTCCTGGCTTTTTTTTGTGTTGCTTAGGTCCCCAAAATATAAAAAGTGCTATTAAACAGTTAAAAGTTTGGGTTTGTAAAAATTCTAAGCTATTCACCAGAATTATTTGTATGCTGTATTTTACGTTGTATGTAAGTTTAATTTGCTTATGTTAAATGATTTTTTTAATATATGTTTCAGGTTAAATTAAAATTATAAAATAAAGAGTAATACCTAAAGAAAATTATAAAAGTGCAATAAATTATAAAATTGTTAAAAAGTGGATTAAAGAGATTTATTGATACTGGATTTTCGCACTCTGAATAAAGGGTAAGTTGTGTTTTAAGCATTCGTCTCCAGGATGAAGCAGTGGAACTTGGTCAAGGAGGAAGTGCAGGTGACAAGTCAGAGAAGTCGACACGAACCTTTCTCAGGCTTTTACACTCTTAGGAATGGCCTCTGCTTCTGCCATGACGTGCCTGGACTGTTTGACGTTATTGGGGTGCCGTTTGTGCCCAAGGAGTGGCGGCTATTTATAGACAGCTCCACCACAAGTTTGAAGGCTGTCCTCCACAATAATGGAAACAAGTTCCCGACACTGCCCCTAGCTCATTCAGTCTGCCTGAAGGAAGATTACTACAGTGTGAACGTCCTCTTGGAAGCTCTGCAATACAACCAGTACAATTGGGAAATCATTGGAGAATTCAAGATGGTGGCTTTCCTGCTTGGACTCCAAGGAGGCTTCATCAAATTCCAATACTTCCTCTGCCTTTGGGACAGCAGAGCCACCTCTGACCACTACAAAAGAAAGAACTGGGAGCAGCGAACAGAATTTGTAGTTGGGACCCGGAACGTCATGTGGGAGCCACTGGTTGATCCCAGGATTGTGCTCATGCCGCCACTGCACATTAAGTTGGGGTTGATGAAGCAGTTTATGAAGGCTCTCAACCAAGAACCAACCGCTTTTAAGTACCTTCTTGAGTTCTTCCCCAAGTTATCTGAGGCCTAAATCAAAGGTGGAATTTTTGTTGGACCT
>OZ024740.1:63338750-63341250 GCA_964016885.1 Eledone cirrhosa | reverse complement strand
TGTCACCTAAAGAGGATGTCCTCATCCTCGGGTCACCGATCCACCCGCCGGCCATCCGCTACACCATTAGGTCCAGGCTTCAACAACACCAGACTCTCACTAGCCGACTGGGCTTGATCGATGGCCACCCAGCTCTCTTTCTGTTGAGGAACTGCTTCGCCATGCAGAAGCTCCTCTATACCCTTCGCAGTGCTCCGTGCTACACCCACGCATCTTTCCTTGCTAACCTCGATACTTGTATCCGAGCAGCAGCCGAGGAGATATACAACGTCAGGTTTGACGGCATTGGATGGCAACAGGCCACTTTACCTGTCAGGTATGGCGGCCTTGGCCTCCGGTCCCCGATCTCACTGGCTTTGCCGGCGTTTCTTTCGTCGGTACCCTCATGCCGCGTTCTCGTCAGCAGGGTTCTCCAAAACACAATAAAACCCTCTGGGTTCAGAGAACGTGAGGCCGCCTGTGAGACGTGGGACCGGCTGGAACTTAGCCCAGTAGACTCCCTCCTCCTTCTTCCCCTGTTGACGTCAAGTCCCCCCAACGCACTTGGGATACCATCCAGTGCAGCCTGGCCTCAGACAGGCTCACGCGCCAGCTCGACCAGCACCGCCTTGCTTGTTTTCGTGTGGCCTCCAAACCCCACAGTGGTGCCTGGCTCCATGCTCTGCCCTCATTCTCCACTGGCATGCAGCTAGACAACCATAGCCTGCGAATCGGCGTTTCCCTGAGGCTCGGCCTCTGGATCTGCCAGCCACACCAATGTCGCTGTGGATCCACCGTGGACTCTTTCGGCCTCCACCCGCTTTCCTGTCGCCACAGTGCCGGCCGCCTTCCACGCCATGCTGCCCTCACTGAGGTCATAAAGCATGGCTTGGATGCCGCAGGCTTCCCTTCCCAGCTCGAGCCGGTGGGGCTGGACCGAAAAGATGGCAAAAGGCCAGATGGCATGACCATCTTCCCGTTCCGCGGTGGCAAACCCCTCGTCTGGGATGCCACTTGCACCGACACTTTCTCCAGCCGCAACCTGGTGCAGTCTGCGACTAACCCAGGTTCTGCTGCACGTCGGGCTGAGGGGGCCAAACTCCTCAAATACCGGTCGCTCTCCGACAGGTTTGCGGTTGACCCTTGCCAGCCGCAGGTGTGAATCCCGCGAGTTGGAGTGGCTTTTCCAGCGCGTCTCCCTTGCCGTCCACCGCGGAAACACCTTCACCATTCTGTCCACCGGGGCTGTGGGGAGACAAGCCGATTATATTGCGAATTCTGCTGAATAGTCTTATATATATATATATATATGTGTGTGTGTGTGTGTGTGTGTGTGTGTGTGTGTGTGTGTGTGTGTGTGTGTGTGTGTGTGTGTGTGTGTGTGTGTGTGTGTGTGTGTGTGTGTGTGTGCGTGCGTGCGTGCGCGCGCGCGTGTGTATTTGTTTTCATATATGTATATACACACACAGACACATTTATAAACACATGCTAGATTTAGATGCCTGTTTCCATAAACTTTTCTTATCACAACATAGATTAGTTGTGTTTGTATACGGGGTTATAACTCGAAAAACCTACTTTGACTTTATTTACCTTATTTCCCATTACATAGAAATGTTGAGTTAACATATTACGTTGAATTCTTGCACTTTTATTATTTTAATATCCTACCGGAGTTTATATTTATTTTCTCTTTTTTCCTCAGTAATCTACTTGTCCATCTAAATAGAACGTTTGCTTATCGTAACTACGTTTAGTAATGTTTGTAAACATTCTTATAGTTTTTTAATTTAGTCCCTAATTTATTTTGCATTGGACATTTAACATTTTTTTTTTTCGTTTTTATAGTTATTTTTTCAGTTTTTCTTCCGCTATATCTTTTACCAACATTCTTATTTATTATCACTTTCTTTCTCACATATCGATTCTTCTAAATAGACTGATTGGCTGTGATAAATTATTACCTTCAATATCCCGATATCAGCTAATTTTTTTTGTGTTTTGCTTTCTCTCTCTTAATTTTCTATAGTTTACGATCCACAAACTTGATGAACTCCTTTTACATATGGCTACATTTTTGAATACAAATATAAGTGCGACGAAAGTTTTGCCACAAAGTTATAAACGATAAATATAAAGTTGAGTTAACGATCTTTTGTTGGTTTTAAATGGCTAAAATTACTCTTCCATGCTGTAATTGGTTTAAATTCAACACCCGGCCTCAAATCAACCCATTTGCCAGATGGACGGTCTGAATTACTTATATAGATACCTCTACATCCACCACCCATGACTTTAATGCATCACCCTCATACTCTGATCTGCCATTCACACACCCCATCCAATAGCCTCCCACACCCACGCGTCCGCACTGAAATACATACGCTTAGATACCGTACACATGCAACAATATAACACTAATACACTTATTAATAAAGAAACACATAGAAACGCACACACACACACAAAGCACACATATACACATACACACACACACACACACACATACACACACACATAC
>OZ024740.1:63309106-63338550 GCA_964016885.1 Eledone cirrhosa | reverse complement strand
GGACAGAGACCGCTGGAGAGAACTCGTTCATGGATCTCGGGAATTTTACCCGCCCCAGAATATATATTTATATATATATATGAATGAAGTTAATGATTGATTGAATTTTACTTGTTCTGCTTATCTTAATAATAAAGTTCTGGTGTATCAAATTAATACCATTGAACAACCTTGAATCATAGACAACCTATGTATTTCTAGGGGTACCTAGTATCCTTGGACATATTAACTTCATTCATTATACTCCGTTATGTTGAGAACAATTCTGTTGTTCTATTTAGCTGCTATTTTTTTTAGTAGTAATTGTAGACAGCAAGTCTTTGATTTTCCCGCTTTTACTTCGGTCCAGTTTACATACGGGTCACTTTTACGACCTTTCAGACCTTTATTTGCTGGCAGGAGGTCATATATTTTGTCGTTCCTGGGACGTTTAGCCCTAGGAAAGGAAAATGCTTCTCTGATGAGCTTTGGTTTTCCATCAGAAATCCATCGGATTTATGAGGTTTTACAAAGCGAAACTGATCAGTAAGGGCCACTAGGAGAGGTAAATATTTATATTATATTTTTTAATGTATTTTAAAGAATTGATTGAATTTTACTTGTTCTGCTTATCTTAATATATATATATATATATATATATATATATATATATATATATATATATATATATATATATATATATATATATATATATATATATATAGAGAGAGAGAGAGAGAGAGAGAGAGAGAGATGTAGGATCACACGCGAGGCACCAAGCGGTTTCAACTTGTGTGTTTAACCTTGGAAAGGTTCACTGAACACACTAGCGAAACCACTTGGCGCCACAGACGGGATTTTACACATTTCTATGCCCACTCTACATCTCCCCATTTATCGAGTACTCGCATAATTAGTGGTCTCCTCGGTCTCAACAATACAGACTATCTCTCTCTTTCTATATGTAATATATATCGACAGTCGATCGACTTTCGTCAAATAGGCCCGAGAAAACAATGTTTCCATTGGTCTTTCCAATTGCTAATACTATCTATCGGTCGCAACTCCAGATAGAAGGAGCAATGTGATATAAAGTGTCTTGCACAAGGAGATAACGCATCACCCGATCCGAGAATCGAACTCACAACCTCATACTTGCGAATCCAATTCTCTAACCACTCAACCACGCTCCTGTGTGTGTGTGTGTGTGTGTGTGTGTGTGTGTGTGTGTGTGTGTGTGTGTGTGTGTGTGTGTGTGTATATATGTCTCATGGTCTCATGGTCTCATGGGCGGGTCGTTGGTGACGAAACTGGCAACCCCACCAAGGTTTCTTGGTGACTTTGGACATCCTGCAGGACTAAAAGCAAAACCTGTCAAAGGGCAAAGGAGCTCTTAAGAGTCAATGGTCATCCAAAATCACCGGGAGAGATGACCCCTTAGCCTTTGTCAAGGCAGAATTCTAGGAGAAGGAAAACTCTGATATAACACCTGCAACCCTGATGGTATCCAATGATGTTGAATTGTTCTTCTTTTTGGTAAATATCATCTTGGTTAAGAGAGTGGCACTGGCTTTGTGCAGTGCCTTTGCTCACTATAAAAGCTTCACGGCACAGGCATTGCTTTATATCTGGAGATCTCTGCACTTGTCGTCACATGGTACCATGGGCCCAGCACTATGTGTCAATAATTGTCACAAGTGTAGTGTTTGCACCAGAGTTTTCAAGTCGCGGGCTGGACTAAAAAGTCACACTCGTTCAGCGCATCGGTAGGGGTTCTCCTACATGGATATAAAGTAGTGGCCGTACTCGAAAACGAGTTGGCAGCCACCATGTATGTATGTATGTATGTATGTATGTATGTATGTATGTATGTATGTATGTATGTATGTATGTATGTATGTATGTATGTATGTATGCATGTATGTATATAAATATATATATGTATAGTACATACGCGCGCACACACACACACACACATATATACATATATATATATATATTATATATGTATAATATAATTATATATATTATCTATATACATGATGATTTTTGGTCATATTGCGAGATTCAACAGCCATCTGACAGTGCGTAGAAGAAACGAGTAGACAGATCGTTTGCCTTCATAGACATTCTATCGAGGAAAAGGGTCAATCTGATTTCAAAACCGAGCTTGATGCAACTCTTAATCACCTTGGTGACAACCGTTCCAGAGTCCGACGGTTTCATCCTTGAAAGGAAAGTAGATGAGCTGCGGCTGGGTAGCCAGCTTCCGAGTAATGGTCGACGCCACTTTTTTCCTGTATGAGAATTATAGACATATGACATCATATAGATTAGCATTGGTGCTATTATGTATGTCCCCTCCCCCTTTCAGCAATGAGGATGGGAAGAGATAAGACCAAATCTATACTCGACAAAAAGCAGCCAGTCCACACTGTAAAGTGGTCGTGTAGGAGACACGACAAAAAGCAGCCAGTCCACACTGTAAAGTGGTCGTGTAGGAGACACGACAAAAAGTACCCAGTCCAAACTGTAAAGTGGTCGTGTAGGAGACACGACAAAAAGTACCCAGTTCACACTGTAAAGTGGTCGTGTAGGTGACATGACAAAAAGTACCCAGTCCACACTGTAAAGTGGTCGTGTAGGAGACACGACAAAAAGTACCCAGTCCACACTGTAAAGTGGTCGTGTAGGAGACACGACAAAAAGTACCCAGTCCACACTGTAAAGTGGTCGTGTAGGAGACACGACAAAAAGTACCCAGTCCACACTGTAAAGTGGTCGTGTAGGAGACACGACAAAAAGTACCCAGTCCAAACTGTAAAGTGGTCGTGTAGGTGACATGACAAAAAGCAGCCAGTCCACACTGTAAAGTGGTCGTGTAGGTGACATGACAAAAAGCAGCCAGTCCACACTGTAAAGTGGTCGTGTAGGAGACACGACAAAAAGTACCCAGTCCAAACTGTAAAGTGGTCGTGTAGGTGACATGACAAAAAGCAGCCAGTCCACACTGTAAAGTGGTCGTGTAGGTGACATGACAAAAAGCAGCCAGTCCACACTGTAAAGTGGTCGTGTAGGAGACACGACAAAAAGCAGCCAGTCCACACTGTAAAGTGGTCGTGTAGGAGACACGACAAAAAGCAGCCAGTCCACACTGTAAAGTGGTCGTGTAGGAGACACGACAAAAAGTACCCAGTCCACACTGTAAAGTGGTCGTGTAGGAGACACGACAAAAAGTACCCAGTCCAAACTGTAAAGTGGTCGTGTAGGTGACATGACAAAAAGCAGCCAGTCCACACTGTAAAGTGGTCGTGTAGGTGACATGACAAAAAGCAGCCAGTCCACACTGTAAAGTGGTCGTGTAGGAGACACGACAAAAAGTACCCAGTCCAAACTGTAAAGTGGTCGTGTAGGTGACATGACAAAAAGCAGCCAGTCCACACTGTAAAGTGGTCGTGTAGGAGACACGACAAAAAGTACCCAGTCCACACTGTAAAGTGGTCGTGTAGGTGACATTTCAAAAAGCAGCCAGTCCACACTGTAAAGTGGTCGTGTAGGTGACATGACAAAAAGCAGCCAGTCCACACTGTAAAGTGGTCGTGTAGGAGACACGACAAAAAGTACCCAGTCCACACAGTAAAGTGGTCGTGTAGGAGACACGACAAAAAGCAGCCAGTCCACACTGTAAAGTGGTCGTGTAGGTGACATGACAAAAAGCAGCCAGTCCACACTGTAAAGTGGTCGTGTAGGAGACACGACAAAAAGCAACCAGTCCACACTGTAAAGTGGTCGTGTAGGAGACACGACAAAAAGCAACCAGTCCACACTGTAAAGTGGTCGTGTAGGTGACATGACAAAAAGCAACCAGTCCACACTGTAAAGTGGTCGTGTAGGTGACATGACAAAAAGCAGCCAGTCCACACTGTAAAGTGGTCGTGTAGGTGACATGACAAAAAGCAGCCAGTCCACACTGTAAAGTGGTCGTGTAGGTGACATGACAAAAAGCAGCCAGTCCACACTGTAAAGTGGCCGTGTAGGTGACATGACAAAAAGTGCCCAGTCCACACTGTAAAGTGGTCGTGTAGGTGACATGACAAAAAGCAACCAGTCCACACTGTAAAGTGGTCGTGTAGGTGACATGACAAAAAGCAGCCAGTCCACACTGTAAAGTGGTCGTGTAGGTGACATGACAAAAAGTGCCCAGTCCACACTGTAAAGTGGTCGTGTAGGTGACATGACAAAAAGCAGCCAGTCCACACTGTAAAGTGGTCGTGTAGGAGACACGACAAAAAGCAGCCAGTCCACACTGTAAAGTGGTCGTGTAGGAGACACGACAAAAAGCAACCAGTCCACACAGTAAAGTGGTCGTGTAGGTGACATGACAAAAAGCAGCCAGTCCACACTGTAAAGTGGTCGTGTAGGTGACATGACAAAAAGTGCCCAGTCCACACTGTAAAGTGGTCGTGTAGGTGACATGACAAAAAGCAGCCAGTCCACACTGTAAAGTGGTCGTGTAGGTGACATGATAAAAAGCAGCCAGTCCACACTGTAAAGTGGTCGTGTAGGAGACACGACAAAAAGCAACCAGTCCACACTGTAAAGTGGTCGTGTAGGTGACATTTCAAAAAGCAGCCAGTCCACACTGTAAAGTGGTCGTGTAGGAGACACGACAAAAAGCAGCCAGTCCACACTGTAAAGTGGTCGTGTAGGTGACATGACAAAAAGCAGCCAGTCCACACTGTAAAGTGGTCGTGTAGGAGACACGACAAAAGGCAACCAGTCCACACTGTAAAGTGGTCGTGTAGGAGACACGACAAAAAGCAACCAGTCCACACTGTAAAGTGGTCGTGTAGGTGACATGACAAAAAGCAGCCAGTCCACACTGTAAAGTGGTCGTGTAGGAGACACGACAAAAGGCAACCAGTCCACACTGTAAAGTGGTCGTGTAGGAGACACGACAAAAAGCAACCAGTCCATACTGTAAAGTGGTCGTGTAGGAGACACGACAAAAAGCAGCCAGTCCACACTGTAAAGTGGTCGTGTAGGAGACACGACAAAAAGTGCCCAGTCCACACTGTAAAGTGGTCGTGTAGTAGACACGACAAAAAGCAACCAGTCCACACTGTAAAGTGGTCGTGTAGGTGACATGACAAAAAGCAGCCAGTCCACACTGTAAAGTGGTCGTGTAGGAGACACGACAAAAGGCAACCAGTCCACACTGTAAAGTGGTCGTGTAGGAGACACGACAAAAAGCAACCAGTCCATACTGTAAAGTGGTCGTGTAGGAGACACGACAAAAAGCAGCCAGTCCACACTGTAAAGTGGTCGTGTAGGAGACACGACAAAAAGTGCCCAGTCCACACTGTAAAGTGGTCGTGTAGTAGACACGACAAAAAGCAACCAGTCCACACTGTAAAGTGGTCGTGTAGGAGACACGACAAAAAGTGCCCAGTCCACACTGTAAAGTGGTCGTGTAGTAGACACGACAAAAAGCAACCAGTCCACACTGTAAAGTGGCCGTGTAGGTGACATGACAAAAAGCAGCCAGTCCACACTGTAAAGTGGTCGTGTAGGAGACACGACAAAAGGCAACCAGTCCACACTGTAAAGTGGTCGTGTAGGAGACACGACAAAAAGCAACCAGTCCATACTGTAAAGTGGTCGTGTAGGAGACACGACAAAAAGCAGCCAGTCCACACTGTAAAGTGGTCGTGTAGGTGACATGACAAAAAGGCTCCCAGTCTACAATGTAAAGTGGTCGTGTAGGAGACACGACAAAAGGCAACCAGTCCACACTGTAAAGTGGTCGTGTAGGAGACACGACAAAAGGCAACCAGTCCACACTGTAAAGTGGTCGTGTAGGAGACACGACAAAAAGCAACCAGTCCACACTGTAAAGTGGTCGTGTAGGTGACATGACAAAAAGCAGCCAGTCCACACTGTAAAGTGGTCGTGTAGGAGACACGACAAAAAGCAGCCAGTCCACACTGTAAAGTGGTCGTGTAGGAGACATGACAAAAAGCAGCCAGTCCACACTGTAAAGTGGTCGTGTAGGTGACATGACAAAAAGCAGCCAGTCCACACTGTAAAGTGGTCGTGTAGGAGACACGACAAAAAGTACCCAGTCCACACTGTAAAGTGGTCGTGTAGGAGACACGACAAAAAGCAGCCAGTCCACACTGTAAAGTGGTCGTGTAGGAGACACGACAAAAAGCAGCCAGTCCACACTGTAAAGTGGTCGTGTAGGTGACATGACAAAAAGCAGCCAGTCCACACTGTAAAGTGGTCGTGTAGGTGACATGACAAAAAGCAGCCAGTCCACACTGTAAAGTGGTCGTGTAGGTGACATGACAAAAAGCAGCCAGTCCACACTGTAAAGTGGTCGTGTAGGTGACATGACAAAAAGCAGCCAGTCCACACTGTAAAGTGGTCGTGTAGGAGACACGACAAAAAGCAGCCAGTCCACACTGTAAAGTGGTCGTGTAGGAGACACGACAAAAAGCAGCCAGTCCACACTGTAAAGTGGTCGTGTAGGAGACACGACAAAAAGCAGCCAGTCCACACTGTAAAGTGGTCGTGTAGGAGACACGACAAAAAGTACCCAGTCCACACTGTAAAGTGGTCGTGTAGGAGACACGACAAAAAGCAGCCAGTCCACACTGTAAAGTGGTCGTGTAGGAGACATGACAAAAAGCAGCCAGTCCACACTGTAAAGTGGTCGTGTAGGAGACACGACAAAAAGCAGCCAGTCCACACTGTAAAGTGGTCGTGTAGGAGACACGACAAAAAGCAGCCAGTCCACACTGTAAAGTGGTCGTGTAGGAGACACGACAAAAAGTACCCAGTCCACACTGTAAAGTGGTCGTGTAGGTGACATGACAAAAAGCAGCCAGTCCACACTGTAAAGTGGTCGTGTAGGTGACATGACAAAAAGCAGCCAGTCCACACTGTAAAGTGGTCGTGTAGGAGACACGACAAAAAGTACCCAGTCCACACTGTAAAGTGGTCGTGTAGGTGACATGACAAAAAGCAGCCAGTCCACACTGTAAAGTGGTCGTGTAGGTGACACGACAAAAAGCACCCAGTCCACACTGTAAAGTGGTCGTGTAGGTGACATGACAAAAAGGCTCCCAGTCCACACTGTAAAGTGGTCGTGTAGGTGACATGACAAAAAGGCTCCCAGTCCACACTGTAAAGTGGTCGTGTAGGTGACACGACAAAAGGCTCCCAGTCTACACTGTAAAGTGGTCGTGTAGGTGACACGACAAAAGGCTCCCAGTCTACACTGTAAAGTGGTCGTGTAGGTGACACGACAAAAGGCTCCCAGTCTACACTGTAAAGTGGTCGTGTAGGTGACACGACAAAAGGCTCCCAGTCTACACTGTAAAGTGGTCGTGTAGGAGACACGACAAAAGGCTCCCAGTCTACACTGTAAAGTGGTCGTGTAGGAGACACGACAAAAGGCTCCCAGTCTACACTGTAAAGTGGTCGTGTAGGAGACACGACAAAAGGCTCCCAGTCTACAATGTAAAGTGGTCGTGTAGGTGACATGACAAAAGGCTCCCAGTCTACACTGTAAAGTGGTCGTGTAGGTGACATGACAAAAGGCTCCCAGTCTACACTGTAAAGTGGTCGTGTAGGTGACATGACAAAAGGCTCCCAGTCTACACTGTAAAGTGGTCGTGTAGGTGACATGACAAAAGGCTCCCAGTCTACACTGTAAAGTGGTCGTGTAGGTGACACGACAAAAGGCTCCCAGTCTACACTGTAAAGTGGTTGATGTTAGGAAGGGGATCGAGCCGTAGAAAAGCTGCTTGTAACAGTTCTGTATGGGCGAGATACGGTCACGCGACCAATCTTGCCTGAAGTGGGACAAACTCGTCCGACCCATGCTAATGTGGAAATCGGACGTTAAACGACGACGACGACGATGATGATGGTGATGATGATAATGATACAATAGAACAATTCCACGAAAATTAGTTCCAAATAATGAATTTTCATTTCATACATATAACGAAATTTTTCATACATACATCACGAAAGCGTACGCATTATAGGGCGGTAGATTGGCAGTATCGGTAGAGCGTGAGACGCCATGCTTTGTGGCATAGAGTTATAGCCCTTTACGTTCTGAGTTAAAATCCCGCCGAATTTAGCTTTGCTTTTCATCCTTACGGGGTCGTTAAAATAAAGTACCAGTAATGCACTGAATCGATTTAATCGACTTTTCCCTCCTCCAAATTGCTGACCTTACGCCTATAGTAGAAATCCTTATGTATGGGGTTTAAACGTCGCTCACACTTTGGTCCTTATTGTATTTTTTATATTCGTATTATCTCCTTATATATCAGTAGTATATCATAGTACAAATAAGCATCGAGTGTGCTATGGTATTGCAGAAGAACTGCTACAATATTTCATAAAAGGGAACATGAAAATTAGTTTCAAGTCATGATCTATGGTCATATTAGAGATAGAGAGAGCTAAATATTTATGAAGAATTTACCATCTTTGGTGGTTATCTCTATGTAGCGCTCACCCAGTATATCCAACAAATTCGCTTCGATTACACACACACACACACGCACACACACACACACACACACACACACACACACACACACACACACACACACACACACACACACACACACACACACACACACACACACACACACACACACACACACACACACACACGCACACACATACGCACACGCACACGCACACGCACACGCACGCACGCACACACACACACACACACACACACACACACACACACACACACACACACACACACAGTTTCCCGTATACAGGAAACTGACTGGCCAGTCTGCTGATATGCAAATCTGGCTGATCAGTGGATTTGCTAATATGCAGATCTGACTGATCAGCCAGTCTGCTAATATGCTAATCAGGCCGATCAGTCACTGTATATAGTAGAAAATATATATTTTCACTAGCTCTGACAGTTAGCAAGTGAACAGTGAGCTGTACTGATGAAGGGTGATACCCAGAAACATTAGTGTCTGCAGTTCTGTTTACATGCCAATACAAGAGCAAGAATGAGAGATTCATTCTACTGACATGGCTTTAAAAATGAGGCTTGTTTGCATAATTGCAAACGAATCGAATATTATTATTAATATTCGAAAAACTCAGATTACATTTATTGTATTCAGCCATGTAGAGCGAAATTTTATTATTATTATCATTATATATATATATATATATACAATATTAAATAAATGGAAACTATATTTATAAAACCATATTTATTTCATTATATATATTTCGGGGATATCATATTAACAATATGCTATGCCTTCCTCAGACAAAATACAATATAAACAGTTTTATAGATAAATAGATTGGACATACCGTTATAACACCGACTTGCATTTGAAGAGGTTAAGCTGGCAGTGAAAAAATTTTATACAGAGAGAAAGAAAGAAAGAGAGAAAAGAAAGAAAGACAGAAAACGAAGAAAAGGAAGAAGAAGAAGAAATGCATGGAACAAAATATAGAGATGGAAAGATAGATAAAGAGAAGAACTTCATGTAAAGAAACAGAAAGAGATATATATATAGAGAGAGGAAATAGAGATAGATACATATATATATAGAAAATTAGGTAGTGGGAGGTCATTTTGAGTAAATGTATCAATGATACATTTATTTATTTATTTATTTATTTAGCTCTAGTATTAATGTAAGGGAGATATATATATATAGAAAAAAAATATAGAGAGAGAAAAAATAGCGAGAGAAAAAATTTAAAAATAGCCAGATATATTCGAGGCGTAAAAACCCTATGTCTTAATGTATTAGAATTCATAAAACTTCCACTATATTGTAAATATCAGTATTCCTGAATGAGACAAGTATCCATAGTGTGTGAAAATTAATTATCTTATGTTTAGTTTTTAAAAAAATTCATATGTTTATGTTATAGTTACAAACATCCATGCGAATCCACATTATCAACTCTGCAAATTCTAAGTTCACGGAAAACATTCTCAATGTGGTATAAAAATTTGAGTATACATATATGTGTATTATTATTCCTGTCTTTACTCTACAAGATTATCTATCAAGCAGAAATAGAGAGCAGATTTCAATATACTAATAAAAATATATATCAGAAACAAAACTAAAAATAAAAAGATAACAATAATAATAATAAGTAATAATAAAATAGAAAACTAAAAAAAATATTACGAAAGAATATTACATATTAAAAATATTACATACTAAAAAATATTACGTATTAAAAAATGTTTACATATTAAAGATATTAAAAATAAAAATAAAAAATATTATAAAATACTACAATAATAAAAAATAAAAATAAAAATAAAAATAAACCACAAAGATCAACCCTTCAAAATTAATTGACAATATATTGCCAAGTTCATTATAAGACAAAGCCAAAAATTATCTATCAAATCACATCTAGCAAAGATCATTTCAAAAAGTTTATGATGTCCAATTAGGTCTACATGTGTTCTTATATTTAATATAGAAGTTTATCTAGTGTAAGGTTTATTCAAAATATTTGGAGCATCAGCTTTTAGGGTAGCTTAATTTTTCATGAGGAATGTTTAAATAAAAAGAAAATAAAAATAAACAATAAAAAAAGAATAAAAAGAAGGAATCAAAAATTTAGGAATCAAAAATTTATCGGCTAGTTTCCCATATAAATATAAATCAAACTAAATATACTACATTTTAAATTTAAATTTATATTTAAACGTTGAGTTTAATCTATGTTTGCAACAACTGAATAAATTTGTCCGTAGATTAAGGGAATTTTTAGATTTTAGTATAAAGAATATCTCCTCTGCGCAGAGGTCACATGTCTCAGAGGATGAATTAAAAGGAATCCCCCTTGAGACTATATTCCAAGCCGTCGAATATCTAACGTTATCTAGCTTAAGTTGCCAGAGTACGCCTGATAGTGCCGTTGAAGATTTTTTACTTGGATCTGTGAAAGAATTCTTGTGGTTATTATAGCGAAGTTTAAATTCCGTCGATGTGGAACCGACGTAGTTAAAAGAATTAGAGTCAGTATTAACATTACAATTGTATACTATATTTTTAACTAAGCAGTTGTTATTTAACGGACATTTAGATCTATCTCTACAGTTACATTTGTTAACTTGTATATTATTTATGCTATTATCACTAGGTTTTAAGTTCCTATTATTTATTCTATTAATATTTTGTGCTAAATTTTTGGTGGATGAGTAGGTTAATTTAATTGTATGCCTATTGAAAATTGAGTGATACCTATGTGTTCTAGGGAAGCGATTATCAAGAGCTTTGAAAAATAATTTAGCGATGTGGGTTTTAATGTTTAGTGAGAAAAGGGGGGTAAACCAAATTATGTTCCTAGTTCTATTTCTTTTTTTTCTCTCTCTATATATCTCCCTTACATTAATACTAGAGCTAAATAAATAAATAAATAAATAAATGTATCATTGATACATTTACTCAAAATGACCTCCCACTACCTAATTTTCTATATATATATGTATCTATCTCTATTTCCTCTCTCTCTCTATATATATATATCTTTCTGTTTCTTTACATGAAGTTCTTCTCTTTATCTATCTTTCCATCTCTATATTTTGTTCCATGCATTTCTTCTTCTTCTTCCTTTTCTTCGTTTTCTGTCTTTCTTTCTTTTCTCTCTTTCTTTCTTTCTCTCTGTATAAAATTTTTTCACTGCCAGCTTAACCTCTTCAAATGCAAGTCGGTGTTATAACGGTATGTCGAATCTATTTATCTATAAAACTGTTTATATTGTATTTTGTCTGAGGAAGGCATAGCATATTGTTAATATGATATCCCCGAAATATATATAATGAAATAAATATGGTTTTATAAATATAGTTTCCATTTATTTAATATTGTAAATATACTCCAAATATTTGTCGAGTGCTTTTATATCAGTTATAAATATTTACTAGTTGTAACCCAACAATTTTAAATATAACTTTCCATATATATATATATATATATAAATATAAATTTTCGCTCTACATGGCTGAATACAATAAATGTAATCTGATTTTATCGAATATTAATAATAACATTCGATTCGTTTGCAATTATGCAGACAAGCCTCATTTTTAAAGCCATGTCAGTAGAATGAACCCCTCATTCTTGCTCTTGTGTTGGCATGTAAACAGAACTGCAGACACTAATGTCTTTAACCCATTGATACCAAACATTATTTGGTCAGTAGTACGTGCGTATGTGCATGTATTTATATATATATATATATATTAGATATTAATTTAACAATGAAAATAATAACAAAGTTAAGTTATTTTACCTATTCGTATCATTGTTTTACGATCGTTTTGGAGGTTTGATCATATTGACATATTGACTGATCTATAGCAGTTATATAAGTATACTATCAGACATTATAGATAGGTTCGATCAGACCGTCTTCTTCGGATACAATCTATATATATATGTATACACACACACACACACACACACACACACACACACACACACACACACACACACACACACACACACACACACACACACACACATATATATATATATATATATGTGTGTATGTGTGTGTGTGTGAGTGTGTGAGTGTGTGAGTGTGTGTATGTATGTACATGTACACACACAAATAACCGAAGAATAGGTGCGTATCATAGATTAATGAAAGATTTCCAGTGTGGCTGAGGAGCTGAGGTCTGCTGTGAAGTTTCAATGCTTGACTGTGATTTATTAACTTGTATAATGTCCTAAGGAAACTCATAAATATCATATCATATACAACCACAGTCTCTAGAAATATACAGTCTAGAGCCGTTTAAAGAGAAATCCTCACAACAAACGATGTTGAAAACAGGAGAGTAGAGATATTATCTCATTAATATATATATGAATGCATAAAAGAAATTTGTAAAATATCCAATTTCCTTTTCTTTGTATGATTTAGAGTCGAGTATGAAATCAATGCATATAAATTTCTCATCCAATATTCATAATTCGCTGAGCTAGCTTTCTGTATTTTTTTTATTATTCGAGGCAAAATAATTAACAATGATATTCGTTTGATTGTATATATGTATATATATATTATAATTAATAATAATAATAATAATAATAATAATAATAATAATAATAATAATAATAATAATAATAATGCTTTCTTTATTAACCACAAGGGTTTACATAAAGTAGACATTAAGGACAGTACAGGACAATACAGGACGGTACAAATGGGCATTTCTGCGTGTAAAAAAAAAGAGGATGTAATAAAAAATAAAAATGAAAAATTCCCCAATAAGGGGGAGACTTCCGAGGGACATTTGTGGAGAAAGCCCATTAAAAGGCCACAGTGACCCTGACCACCAGGGAAAGTGCCCTCTCCCAGTTTTCCACCTTTAATTTACAGACAGATACTCAGAGTAGGCCCATTTACTCGGGCCATACTTGCTTCTCTCACCCATCTTTCAACAAAATGGTGGGAAGAGAGCACTTCCCTCTCTACCCTGATTTTCGTTTTCAAATGAAATTTGAAAAAGTTAATCAGGGCATCACTGAAGAGGTAAGTGCTCGTCTTCAGCCCTTTCAAACGTGTCCACCATACTATCTCTTTCGCCATGGCCTCCAGACATAAAAACTGCCTGCCCTTCCCGGCTAAAGGTAGAGGGCCGGGCAATCCTCACGATGGACTCAGCTGATAGCTGGATCCGTCCTACACGTGACAGCAGGTGTTCAACATAAACCCACAAGTCAGCAATGCTCGGACACTGGACGAGTGCGTGCAGGACGGTTTCGTCGCCCTGCGCGCATCTCGGACATGCCCGGCTGACGGCACCTCCATGCCTGTAGAGTTTATCCCGAACTGGCAAAGCTCCTCGGTAGCACTGCCAGGCCAGGGATTTCTGAAAGTTGTCCATAGGCCCCGGCCCGAAAGTCCTTCCGAAGAGATTGGCTAGTTGATTTTCGTCGACGCCTAGAGTTTCTCCAAGTACGTCGTCGCTCTTCCCCTCCACTAATCCTCTATAGAACGCCAAGGTGGAGTTTCCACCGATCACATTGCCCGATTGGTCGAGGGCTGTGAGCGCCTGAAGACATTCCAGTCTCCAAGCGCTCCCTCTCGGTCTTCGCTTGACCCAGGACTGCAGCTCCGTCAAGGAGACGAGCTGGGGAAAGACGTGTCTAGCAAACGGCAACCACACCTGATCACGGTCGAGGAAGAGGTGGAGATGTCGTAGCCTGAGCGCGTGTCTGCGCATCATCAGCCACGGCATGCCCAGCCCTCCATGTAGTGGGTGTTGACAGCAGATGGATCGCCTGACCATCGGAGCGCGTCCCTTCCACAAAAAGCGAAAGAGCAAACGCTCCAGCGCAGTCAGGCGGGGCTTAGGACAAGGTACGACGGTCAGGCGGTAGTAGATGACGGACGCGATGTACGCGTTAGCCACCTCCGCTCGACCTTTCAGGGATAGCTTCTTCTCCGCCCATTTCTGGGTGAGAGAAGCCACCCTGCTCGTCACCTCGTCCCAGTTTTTGTCCGTCTGGAGGTCCGGACCGAACCAGACCCCTAGCAATTTAACCGGTCCGTCCGTCCAGCGCCCGATGACGCTGTTGGACGGCATGGACCTGCCTCTCCAGGTGCCGAGCTGCAGGCCCACTGACTTTTCCTGGTTGATCATTGCTCCTGTCACCGCTTCGTATTCTCTTAGTGTAGTGCCGATCGCCTCGATGTGTTTGGCATTCGACACCACTACGGTGACATCGTCCGCATATGCTGACACGGATTTTCCGCATCCTAATTCGCGCGGGACCCCCCTCAACGTCTCCAGTTTGTGCAGTAATGGCTCGAGAGTCAATACGTACAAGAGGGACGGGAGGGGACATCCTTAGCGGACCGAGCGCATGATGTTGAACGGTTCCGAAAGGTGACCGTTCACTCTCACCACAGAGCAGATGTCGCTGTGCATGGCAGCGATCCAGCCTCTGAAGACGGGCCCAAAGCCAGCCGCCTTCAGGACTGCCGCTAGGTAACGATGGTCGACCCTATCGAAAGCTTTCGACTGATCTAAATTGATCAAGGACCCACCCGTGCCAGGTTCCCTAGCTACCCTCTCTACGATGTATCGCATGAGGTGGAGGTTGTCGTGGATGGATCTGTCGGGAATGGCGCATGTCTGCGCCTCTCCCACCAGACCACCAACGACAAGCGCCAACCTCTTTGCTAGCACCTTGGCCAAAATCTTGAACTCTGTGTTTAGCAGAGTTATGGGCCTGAAATTATCTATGTTATCCCCCTTGTTCGGATCCTTTCTCAGCAGCGCCACAGCTCCTCGACTCACAGAGCTGGGAATTCTCCCGTTCTGTTGCCAGTTGCAGTAGACGTCTGCCAAGAGGCCTCCGAACAAGTCTGGCATCTGTACGTAAAGTTCATAGGGCAGACCATCTAAACCAGGCGATTTACCCCTTGTGCAGCTAGTCATTGCCTCCCGTACTTCAGCGGCTGTTATCGGCTTTTCGCAACACTCCGCCTCAGTCGCCGAGAGCCGCGGCAGTCCGTCGAGGTAGACACTAAAGTCCATCCCTCGATCCGGCCCGCCGCTGCCCCCGAACAGCTGTCTTTTGGCTTCTTCTAATTCCTCCTGAGTTACCCGGAATGCTTCGCACTTTTTTGCTACTCTGGCAAAAGACAGGGTGGTTTTCTTAATTTCATTGTTGCTGTTGTTGTTATCGTTATTTTTGTTATTGTTTTAATTTTAGTTTCAGTTGTGGTGGTGGTGGCGTCAGTGGTGTTCGGTGTGGAAGAGTTCAATCTGGGTGAAATCATTTCGATATCACAAGATAATTTATTATTTCTTTTGTTTCTGTTGTCGCTGTGGTGGTGTGGGGGTGGCGGCTTCAACACCTGCAGTCATTGGTAATGGCGGGAAATGAATGTCTGCTTGAAACAAATTTAAAATATTGCTACTGCTTATATTTTTAGTGTTGGCAAACGTAGTAATATTTACAATGGTGGTGTCGGTGTGAGGTGTTAGTTTGTGAGGAAGGTGTGACACTGAGTCGTCCATGATTTTTTCAAAGAAAAATTTTTATTTGATAACTATAAAAGTTTAAATTTTGGGCTCAAGGCCCCAATCGTTTTGAGTGTCCTTTTCAGATAACAATGTATGTGCACTTATATACAGTTAACAATAACATTTTTCCATAAATGGCAATTTTAAACAACTGAAAATAACAAACCTTTGCGGAGCTCACGATAATACGATTTACTACGTAGGTCGCCAATAATAATAATAATAATAATAATTGTTTCTACTTTAGGCACAAGGCCAGCAATTACCCAGTGCATTACTGGTACTTTATTTTAATAATAATAATAATAATAGTAACCTACAGTTACAATGTCATCAACTGGTCAAGCACAGAGATCAGTAGGCTCGATACAAAAATTAGAAAATTCTTAACCATGCACAGAATGCATCACCCTAAGGCAGATACAGATAGAATATATCTCCCTAGGAAAGAAGGAGGACGTGGGTTAATCCAGTTAGATATTGCGTTGAAAACTGCAACAATTGGATTATCTACATATCTAAGGGAATCACATGATTGGATGATCAAACTCGTTTTGAAACACGAAAGCATCAAAAGATCATACTCTATTACAAAAGATGCACAAAGATACAGTAATGGACTACAAATTTCAGAAGTCCCATTTACTGCTGAAATGGAAAACACAGAAAAAGAAAAGCAGGTAAAAGTAACTGCAAAGAAAGAACTGCTACAGAAACTGGCTAAGAAATGGCAAGAAAAGCCTCTGTATGGAAAATACCCAGAAAGAGCTAACAATCCTGATGTTGACAAAACTTTAACCCATCAGTGGTTGGCATCCTCTGGACTGAAATCGGAGGCTGAAGGACTGATTATATCAGCACAAGATCAGTGTCTGCCAACATAATAAAAAATGGATGCAGCCCATTATGCCGTGTATGCAAAAAACAACCAGAGACCATTGACCATATAATTTCAATGTGCAGTCCTATAGCTCCAACCGAATACCTAAACAGGCATGACAGAGCTGCACAATACATACATTGGATAATGTGTAAGCATTTTGACCTGCCCCATCAAAAGAATTGGTGGGAGCATCAACCACCTCCCATACTTGAAAAAGATCACATCTCAATCTTGTGGAACTTTAGCATCCAAGCAGACCGAAAAATAGATGCAAATAGACCTGATATAATATTGAAGGACTTTAAAAAGAGGGGATGCCTGCTAATTGATATGTCTGTTCCAATAGACAAGAATGTATCTATAAAAACATTTGAAAAATTGAGCAAGTATAAGGACCTGGAGATAGAAATTGGAAAAATGTGGAAATTGAGAACTAAAACAATACCAGTGGTTGTAGGCGCTCTGGGAATGATACCTAAGGGGTCTAATGATTACTTATCGCAAATCCCAGGAAGCCCGCGTATAGGAGAAATACAAAAGATAGTACTAATGGGAACTGCCCATATACTAAGGAAGATTCTGTCAATATAAGTACATCACAAGTCTAAACACTAAAGATGCATGTGTGAGTATGTATGTTCTTTCTTGAACATGGCGGACCTTGTTGTCTCTTGAGGTCACTGGTTGTGACTTGGTGATAACTCGTATGAACATAAAGCAAGATAAATGCAACTGTAATAATAATAATAATAATAATAATAATAATAATAATAATAATAATAATAATAATAATAATAATAATAATAATGTTTTCTTTATTAACCACAAGGGTTCACATAAAGTAGACATTAAGGACAGTACAGGACAATACAGGACGGTACAAATGGGCATTTCTGCGTGTAAAAAAACAGAGGTTGAAATAAAATAACAAAGAAAAATTCCCCAATAGGGGGGAGACTTCCAAGGGACATTTGTGGAGAAAGCCCATTAAAAGACCACAGTGGCCCTGACCACCAGGGCAAGTGCCCTCTCCCAGTTTTCCACCTTTAATTTACAGACACATACTCAGAGAAGGCCCATTCATTCGGGCCATACTTGCCTCTCTCACCCATCTTTCAACAATAATAATAATAATAATAATAATATATTCATTTCAACAAACTTTCCAGTTAAATAACATCAATGACTGAAACTCAAAGAATAATAATAATAATAATAAATGTGAAGACTAAAATCACGTTAAGGGTTAAAGCAGCGATTCTTTGCTTAAACTTTAATCTGTTATTTCAATAAATAAATATATATATATATATACAGATTGTCCACCCAAAATGTATAAACATTTTGATTACATGTTCAAGCAATATTTATTAGAATGCTGTTGAACTGTATATACATTTTTTGGGACACCTTGTATATATATGGGTGTGTGTGTATGCGTGAGTGTGTGGGTGTACATATATATATGTGTGTGTGTGGGTTATTTTATTTTTATATATATATATATATATATATATTTATCATCATCATCACAATCATTTTACGCCCGCTTTTCCCTGCCTGCAAGGGTGGAACGGGTCCTATTCAGCACAACATCTCTTCCCTTGTCACGGTCTTTTGTCATCTCCACCGTGAGCTCCATCGATCTGAGGTCTGCTCTCACCACCTCCGCCTATGTTTTTCGTGGTTTTCCTCTACTACGTCTTCCTTCAACTGGCATTTCTTAGCACTTCTTCACCCATCGGTCATCCTCCATGTGCATCATATGTCCATACCACCGCATGCACACACACACACACACACACACACACACACACACACACACACACACACACACACACACACACACACACACACCCACACCCACACATACACCCCCCACCCCACCCCACACACATATATATATATATACACACACACATACAAATACAATTAATCAGCTCAAGATAAGATCATGCCCGACTGTGGATTCGAGAATTGTAAGTTTTAGCTTTTACCTTAATTTATTTTTTATTTTTTACCTGAATGCAATAATCTATCTAGACCTATTCCTTCGTCTGCACGATATTGTTTGCAGTATTTCAAATAATCAGTAACGTTCTTTATGACGTCACGATTAACGGTTCATTGCCTTATAAAATTTCATTAAATATGTAGCCTTCAATTGATGAACACATCTCCCCACGATTGTTTTTCAGTATGCTGTCTCTGAAGACATACGCTAGTTAATGGTATTTAGCGTTGTCAGTATATACTGGGTTGGACAGAATGTTCCCGAGGTATTTTGGTAGATCTTTCTGGAAATTTTGAAGATTACGTATGCATACATATTTAAGAAGTGACTTTTGAATGCATTGTGTACGTTTCTCATTTTCTGTTACGTCGTAAAAAGGGAAGCAGTATGGATCCATCCAAAACGTTTATTCGTGGCTGTTTACTTTATGACTTCAAATCTGGCCTAAGCGCAGAAGCATCGTTTCGTCGCATTATCAATTCATTTGGGTTGCACACCATATCTGAACGTACTGCAAGGGACTGGTTTGCACGCTTCGGTTCCGGTGATTACAGCCTTGAAGATCGACCTCTAGCAGGACGTCTATCCGATTTCAATGACGAGCAACTGTATGAACTGGTGGAATCCAAACCTCGCCAGTCATCACACCCACACATCCTTAATCACTTGCATACAACAGGGAAGGTGACCAAGCTAGAACAATGGGGGCTCCAACATCTTACTGGTCATGAGGGTGAATCTCGGGCGGCAGATGTGACTTCTTTGCTCCCCACCATTGCACAAGCAGCCAGTTATGTTCCATTGACAATGGTAATGAAAAAGGGTGTCTCTACAGTACTGTCAAACGCAAGCGATCGTGGATTGATAAAGGGAGTGTGCGACAAGGGCATGCAAAAGCTGGCCTCAACCATCGCAAGGTCTTACTTAGAGTCTGATGAGACTGGAAAGGTGTTATCCACTACTAGAACCAAACATTAGCATAACCTCCGATGTCTATTACTAACAACTTGCCAGATTAGCAGCGAAAATCGCACAGGTGCGCCCACACCATGGTCCAGCTCTATTTCTTTATGATAATGTTCGGCCGCCCACATCGAGGATGATCTGTAAGAAGCTGCTGGGGCTAAGTTGGGAGGTTCTACAGACTAGCACCTTTTTCTCTCAATGAACAATGCAATGAAATGCAGTTAAAGATCTTCGCTAATAAAGAGCAGTTAAATCTGTAGCTGGCGGAATTCTTTGCATTGAAACCAGAAGGATATTACAGGGATAGAATCACGTTAAAGGATTGTACACGGTAATTGCATATGAAGGCCATTATTATAAATTGTAAATTTTTCCTAATGTTAAAAAAACGCCAAAGTCAATAAAAATTTGAAAAACTGCGAAACATCTGCCCAACCTAATATTTTCCCCGTTTAGTTTATTATGTTGAACTGACATTAGTATTATTTGATTAGTGTATTGAAACAACTGTAAGATATTAAGTGATTTAAGAAATCCATTTTGAATTTAATGTACATTTTCTGTTTTATATGTCACTGTTTTTTTCTTTCTTTAAATGCCATCTTTTCCACATTTCTATCTATCATGACATAAACACATTGAACTTATAAATATTATTTATTGGCAATTTGGTGGTGGTTTGGCAGTATCGGTAGAGAGTCGGACACCACCCTTTCAAGCATAGAGTTACGTCCCTTTATGATCTGAGTTCAAATCCCGCCGAGGTTAACTTTGCCTTTCATCCTTAAGGGGTCGATAAAATAAAGTACCAGGCTGGCAACTGGGGTCGATTTAATCGACTTTCCCTTCCCCCCAAATTGCTGGCTTTGTGCCTATTTAAGAAACCATTATTTATTGTCAATTTTAAGTATCTTTGGTTAACTCTTTGTATATGTGTACATGCATGTTTATATGTATGAATGTGTATATATGTACATAGTTACTTTCTAGTTGCGCTATATGTGTATATATATATATATATATATATATATAAAAAATTAGTTTTTGAATTTGTTTTGCGAGATTTCTTATCTGAAAACGTGTGTTGAAATAGATATTGTTATATTTCGGGAGGGTCATGTTGCCAATAAAAACACACGCACCTGTTGGATTTCACTTTAATTTATTATAGGTTTCCGGTTGGTTGGTTAGTTGGTTGGTTCGATAACAGGAACGTTGTTTATATATTGTCAAAGCTCCTTCCTTTCACATCTTGTGACCTTTTCAGTGACTAGGTTTTTATTTGGTGTGTCTCCTTTGTTTTGTCTTACACCATCTTGTATTAGACATAACCTCCGCAACCTCCTCGACCGGAGCTCCCTACCCCAAGCCCCGTTCCACCCCGGATCCCTTCCCTGCTCGACCTCGCTGTCACATATGCCCCCATATCACCAAGACCACTACCTTCCAAGGACCCAACGACCGCTCCCTCTTTGTCCGGCATTCCTTTCGCTGCACCTTCTCTAGCATTGTCTACAGACTCCGCTACACTCAGTACGGCGTGACCTATGTCGGACAGACCGGACACCGTCTGGCCGACCGGTTCGCCGAGCACCTCCACGACATCCGCCTCGGCTCGTTCCCACATCGCCCGACACTTCTGCTCAGCCGGATACTCTGCTCACAACTTGACTGTCTGCGGCCTGATTGCGTACCCTGGAACATCCAATGCCCAACTTGGGGCTGAACAACGTACCATCTTCCAATTACAGACATGCACCGCCCCCCGGTTTGAAATCCCCACCCTCTTCCTTTAACCCCTGACTGACTCCCCCTACCTAACACTAACTTCACTTATCTACCACCACCCACACCTCCACCCCAACTCCACTCAACAGCGCACACACACACACCCTTTGCCCCATATTACCGTCTACCCCACCCCCACTAACGCACTAACCCTTTCGCCCTCACCTACTACCCACTCGCACCTTCCTCTCTCCCGTCGCCTCCCTCTACTATCACCACTAACCTTTACCCACAATTCGCCCCTCTAATAACACTACCCCCCCAACACTCTTTCCTTCACCCTTACCACCTTACACCACAAAAACACACGCACTTACACCCTAAACACGCACACACACACATACACACCAGTATATATACTCACGTGTATGTACACATGTACCTTCCCCTCTCCTGTTCCCCCTCCCTTACTATCACCACCCACACCCACACCTAACCCACTCACACAACCACCCTTTCGTTCACCCTTACCACTCTTACATAACAAAAATACACACGCACTTACACCTAAACACACACCTGTATATACATTCATTTATACACCGACACTACCTCCTCACATGTCCACTACGCTTCTACACACATACATATAATCCATACACACTCTCACCCCCTCACACCTGCCTGTCTACACAGCTAACTACCCTCTCGCACACATAGTAGTACTACTATCACTCTCACCCACCAAGTTTTGTCAGCACCACCTCCTCCCCCCTCTCACACATTGCCCTGCCATCATCAAATTCTCCGCCTTCTCCTCCCTCTCTTTCGACTTGACTATTTCCGGTTGCGTACGCCACATTACGATTTTTTCACATTACTTCCTCATCGCCATTTTCTTCTACTTGAACTTGGAATTTACCTCACGTTGAAATCCACCTAGTGTACCTTCGGGTCTTTACAATCCACACACACACACACACCAACCTCCATTCAGAAACTTAGACACACACAGTCACTTGCACCATTTCCTCACACACAAAACTACGCACCTTACACGAACCAACATCACCTACAGAAATACCACGCATCACCTTCTTTTAACCACACAAACACACAAACTTGCACATCTACACATACACCACATTTCACCCCAGACCAGCTCCGGATTTGACACGATCTCATTTCATCCCATCCGTCCCGCTCCATCCACACACACAAACACACACACACACACACACACACACACATACACACCTACACCCATACAGGGACTAAACACGCACAAACATACACTCCACCCCAACACACACAATGGTTTTTCAAAACCCACATTCACATACTCTCGCTTCCTCCCAGACTCTCACACTTAAATCCACACATACACACAAACACTTACATCTACACATACACACACACACCTTACCTTCCGCCATCCCCGCTCAGACTCTAACTTTCTTGCATATATATATATATATATATATATATATATATATATATATATATGTCAAGTATTTCCGAAGAAAAAGCAAAGGAAAAAAGAGTGCTCTATGTATAGAACAGAGCTATTTAATTAGAAAGTAAACAACACAATATACAACTACTCCATTACCAAAGGTTTCAGGACCCTAGGCAATATTAACATACGTCTAGATCGTTCATCAGACAGAGAGTTATATATTGTGCTGTTCACTATATATATATATATATATATATATATATATATATATATATATATATATATATATATATATATATATATATATATATATAGAGAGAGAGAGAGAGAGAGAGAGAAGATGAATAAATTGGGTATAATACCAGCTTCTTACCATGTGCGAAGAAGCTCGATATATTAATCCTTCAGGAAAGGGCACAAGCATAATTTTTTTAAATTATATATATACAGTGGCGGTGGAACTATGGGGGAAGGGCACCCCCCTTCCAATAATTATATTTTTTACTCAAACTAGCAAAACTCACATTTATTTGGATATTTGCTTCAATTTATGTACATGTTATGTTTATCGCATCTCGAGGTTACAACTAAATTGTCCAAATTCGGACCCATTAATTCAGAAATGCTTCTACCGCCCCTGTATATATATATATATATAAGGAAAGAAATCGAAAACGCAACTGTAGTCTTTTTAAGAATATTTATTTGTTTCCTTTACCGGCTTCACAGTTCTTATGCTTTTCAAAAGTAGAATTGAGATTGAGGGTTTGTAGTTTTTATCACAACCTCTCCATCTCAATTATACTTTTGAAAAGCATAACAACTGTGAAACCGGTAAAGGAAACAAATAAATATTCTTAAAAAGATTCCAGTTGTAATTTCAGATTCGTTTCCTTATACTTTTACTCGTGTAGGACATCTGTTTTTTTTTTAAATTTTATTCTGATATTCTGATATTCTCAGACATGACATCTTTAATTTAATTTTGGTAGTATTTACGGCTCCTAAGTATTCTGTTAGTAGAACCTTTTCTGTTGAAACCTTATTCACGCCACTGGCCTGACGGCGGAGCGATGTGTATTTTTAAAACCACATGTGCTTTTCACCGTTATTCCCTGATTTGCTTTTAGTGTGTAATCAGAGTTAGCTAAATCTTCTCCTTTGCCCATGATCCAAGATTTAACATCTGTGATTCACCGATTAATGGTGAAATATATTTCTTTAATCGAATATATACAAAGGAGATTAATCATTATTGCATAGTCACTACTTTAAAATAATAGCGTAAGGTCTTCAACATGTTATATATATATATATATATATACATATATATATATATATATATACATATATATATATATATATATATATACATATATATATACACTCATACATACATGTATATATATATATATATATATATATATACATACACACACACATATACATGCATGTACATTCATACGTACATAATTACAGACACATGCACTCACACATGTTTACACACTCACGTATATATACACGTACACACACACACACATATACACACATACAAATACACACGTATACACATACATACACATATATACATATATGCATACACACACACGCACACACACATATATATATATACAAACACATGCGTCTGTGCGTTCCCATATACACGTATAACCGTATAACACGTATAAAACAGACATACATCTGCCTATATATGCGTGGAGCCGCGGAGACACACACACCGGTGCGCACCCTCGCATACACCCAATTACAAACATATAGCAGAGTAATAATAATTGTTTCTACTTTTGGCACAAGGCCAGCAATTATCCAGTGTATTACTGGTACTTTATTTTATCGACCCCGTAAGGATGAAAAGCAAAGTTAACCTCGGCGGGATTTTAACTCAGAATGGCAAGAGTCGTAACTCTATGCGTCAAAGCATGGCGTCCGACCCTCTACCGACCAGTAATAATCAAGAGATGGTGTACAGATACATATAAAGAGTTATAAGTAGCAGAAGATTGTTCAAATAGATTTATTTCGTTTGATCGAAAAATTGCTGTGAGTTACTTGGTATTCCTTAGGTTCTGCTCGTCCACGTACCCGTTGAACAGGTCGGCGCGCTGGTGCAAACAATTCATCAGGATTTCAGGAATCGCGTTTATACCGTGTTTTTTTCAGTTTTATTATTTCCACTGCTTCCGCAAGGCATAACCGGCAGTGTCATCCTCCTAAGTGGAGCGGGGTGCTCTTCTTATGACGTCCCATTCCGTTCTAAAGGTGTTGTTACCGTCCTTAAGCCACCGCAATTGCTCAGACAGGCTGGTTTGCAATCTTTTGTGCCGATGTCTAAAGGAACATGTATAGTTATAGAAACGGGATTTAAAATCTCCGCCAGTTGCACCTATGTATACATATTTTCTATTGTTTTCCGCATCATGGTGCATCTGTATCTTCACTTTATATATATATATATATATATATATATATATATATATATATATATATATATATATATATATATATATATATATATATATAAACTTAAGATAATTAACAAAAACGGACAAGTCAACGAACTGAAACAAAATAAAACGAAACCCTAAAAAATTATTTTTTAATAATAGATGTACTAACGAAGAACATAGAACTCCATGATAATCAGCCGTTGAGATGGACTTGAGCAGCTTCGACCCCTACCAACGGTACTCCTGGTCCATCCGGGGTCAAATCGTCTGACATAAGTCAAACTCTGTTCAAAGGAGTGAGAGATGAAATACATTAATTTATAGCCGTTAAGCTACAAAAATACACACAATTTTGTGAAAAAAAAAAAAAAAAAAAAAATATATATAGTTATGTAATAAACAACATAAGATAATTATTTCATTTACCAGTGGTTTCTTGAAAGCAAACAAAATTTGCTTTCAGTCATCAGAATGAAAAAATCTTGGTGTATTTATTGACAGTGGATTTTAAAAACAAAATTATAATCTATATGAAAGTGAGGCTGGAAAAGGAAGAAGGAAAGGAAAAAGAATAAGTATAAAAGTAGATAAACAGATGCACACACACACGCACACACACATACACACATATATACATATATATATATATATATATACATACATACACACATATACACATACACATATATATATATACATATACATACATACACATATATATATATATATACATATCCATACATACACATACACACAAAGACACAAACACACACACATGTATATATATATATATATATACAGACACACATAATCATACATATATACACACGTACATCCACACACATACATACACACATATATACACGCATACATACGCAAACACAAATATAGATATATGTACACACACCTACATACGCACACACACAAATAATTATAAGAAAAAAATAATAATAAAAATACCGTCACATAAGAATAAAAATAAATGTAAAAATTATTATAAAGTTGACAGCGATACAGGCAACAAATAAATGAACAAACACACGTGGTAAGCAATACACACAATTGCACATGCACATAAAAATAAATACATACACACATACACATACATATACATATACACATACATACACCTATACATACACACACACACGCATATATATATATATATATATATATATATATATATATATATATATATATACATATACACATACATACATGCAAATACACACACACATGTATGTGCGTAAAACTCATTCTTAGAAGTATTCATTGAACCTTGTTTAACTCTTAAATATATATATATATATACATACATATATATATATATATATATTTATACATATATATATACACACACACAAATACAACAGAAGCATATAAAATACAATTATATACACACATACATATACATACAGATATATATAAACCTATATACATACACACACACACACACACACACATATATATATATATATATATATATATATATATATATATATATATATATATATATATATATATATATATACATACATACATACATATATACACATATACGCAACACACACACACACACAGAAATATCTAAAAATAAAAAAGGTGGGTATGTAAAGGATAATGTAGAAAGTAGGGAGGAAAATAAGGAAAATAAATGACAGGAAAAGGTTTAAATATAAAGGGAGATAAGGGATAAAAAGAATATAAGAGTACAGAAAGTGAGTTCAGAAGGTAAAAAACTCGTAGTGGATGTGAAGAAGAAGTTCAAGGTGGTTGAGTCATCGTAGGAATGTCAATCCAGTTATAGATCAGATGTGATTTCAGGTGAGGACAACATCTGAAGATCTCGGTCTTGAAGTTCAGGCAAGTTGAAGTGGCTTTCAAGTTTTGTAAAATCCTAAATTTTTCAGTGGTACACAAAGAACAATTCTTTGTGCCCCTTTGGTACTCCCTCGAATGGTCTAAAATAGACCAATCGATAGAGTACGGGATGTTTTTATCCTTGAATTCCCACACCTTATTTGCGAGAGCCGTTGCTGTTCTTTTATCGGAGTGTTTAAAAGAAGCGACATGTGCATAAAACCTGGTTTTAAACCTGTCCTGAGTCATGCCAACATATCGTTCACTCCTGGCTGGTTGTTAATTAAATGTGTCACTTTGGCCTCATATACAACGGATTTTTTGTTACATTTGCCCTGTAATGGGCATTCAGTTTTAGGGGGAGGAGTAGGTAAATATTTAATGTGTTCTGTAAAGCCGCTGTTATGAAAGGGCTTTATTAAAAATGTCTAGAGACGAAGATAAGGTAGAAATCCTATGGCTAATATTGGGAATTAGATTTTTTAAAACTATAGGGGGATGGCAAGACTCTTTGTGTATATATCTAAGATTTTCGTTAGGTTTATGATAAGGTTTAAAAGAGGCAGTAAGTAGATCAAGATTAATGTCAAGAAAGTTAGCATTGGTAAGGTTCGTATCTATAGTAATTTTAAGGTTTAGATTAGAAAAAGTATTGATTAAATCTTTACGGAATTTATCAAGGTTATGGCCGTTGGTGGTATGAGAAACTGCCAATCCGTCGTCACGGTATAAACCGATATTATGGGAAGGAAATTTCTCTTTAAGGGTGTGGAGGAGGAGTAATCCTACTAAGTCACACACATCCGCACTGTCATATGAACCCATTGCAACATCAAAAGAGTTTTCAGGGTTTGACTTTTTAACCCCAATACTTTCATTAGTAAAGAGTAGAGTTTTTTTTTAGCATGAAAGATAATGTCTTCTTCTAATTTAGAAATATTAATTAAGGGTCTTGCAAAATGTAAGGCTTTAGTTAATAAGGAAACAGTAATAGAGGGGTAAAAATCAACAATATCAAATTGAGTAAATCTACACTTATTTTTACCTTGTATATTATTAAACCAAGAAATAACAGAGGATGTATTTAACCATTGTGATAAGTCAGTCTTAGTTCTAATTTGGAGAATTAGTTTTCTTAAGATTTTTTTACTTGCAAGGCCAACTTCGGATTTAGCCGAGTTAACCAGTCTACAGCTAGGTCGATTAGTAAAGTTTAATTTATGGTCTTTAAGGGTAATATATCCTTTACGTTTAGCTAGGCTTTCAATCCGGTTGTCTATTTAAAAAAAATAGCTAGTTCCTTAGCTTCTTTATTAATAGTATTGTAGGTGTTATTATTAGTTAATTGATATTTGTTGGTGATACTATTAGTAAAAAGTTGGTTATACAAAATACTATTAACTTCAAAGAGATTTTTAGTTTTATCGGAAAGAACAAAAGTGTTTGTAGAATTTTTAAAATTAGAAATATCGTTAGAAAGTTTAGTTTGAAAATTATTATTGTACTTACGAAATTTGATATCACTAATTAAATTAACAAGGTCTAATTTGAAATTGGCCATGTCTTTAATTCTAGGTGGGTATTTATGGGATTTTATGTCAAAACAATCATTTGTATCAGCACTGAATAGTCCATCGTAAACCATTGCCTTCCATCTCATTCTTTTAACGACTTGTTCGATTTTATCTATAAGCAGTTTGGTATAAGTTGTGTTGGAAGGAGTAGGTATATTTTTGATTGAATAATCCAATTCATAAAGGTCCATGGTGTATGTTGCTTAAATTCCTGAAAACTGTAGAGTGCTCAACTAATCGGGCTGGAAAGTGCCAATCATATATGTAATATAGAATATGCTTCAATCAATCCCGGTTGGAGCTGTATAAATGAAGTAATTCCGTCGGAAAGGTCCAGGAAAAAAGTGCTCTATGTAGGTTACAGAGCTTAATAGTTATGTAATAAACATCAGATAATTATTTCATTTACCAGTG
>OZ024740.1:63216606-63306606 GCA_964016885.1 Eledone cirrhosa | reverse complement strand
AGATCTATAAATTAAAAATTGAGATCTATATATTATTAAGAATATATAATTAAAAGAATATATATACATACACACATTTAACGGACAGTTAGATTTATTTCTACAGTTACATTTATCAAAATTCAAGTTACTAGGAGCCGTATTATTAAATTGGATATTGCTGGGGTTGTTAATGGTATTCTGGTTAGGTTTTAAGTTTCTATTATTAATTCTATTAATATTCTGCGCTAAATTACTGGTGGTTGAATAAGTTAATTTTATAGTATGTCTATTAAATATTGAGTAATATCTGTGTTCTAGGGAAGCATTTGTAAAGAGCTTTAAAGAATAGTTTAGCAATAGGAGTTTTAATATTTAATGTGAAAGGAGGAGCGGACCATAATATATTCCTAGTTCTATTTCTCTTTTTGTTTTTCGAATTATTGTAAGGTTTTCTATTATAGTTGTTAAAATTATGGTTATTTGTTATATTATTTTTATCAATATATTTCATTTTATTACTATATCCAGCTCTACCTAACGCTTCGTTGTAATATTGTGCTTTATCATCAAAACTATTCTTATTAGCTGAAATTCTAGAAATGCGTTGCTGTACAGAATTTACTATAGTATTTTTAACGGATCTGGGGTGATTGGAGTTAAAATGGACAAAGTTTAAGTTCTCGTTTAATTTGTGAAATGGATAATGAAGACATGTGTTAAGGTTTAAGGTTACACCTAGAAAGTTAACTATTTTATAATTATTCTCTATTTCTACTTTAAGATTAAGGTAATTAAAAAATTGTATAATTTCTTTTCTTTTCCTATTTAATTCACAGTTATTATTTTCGATAAGTAATAGCATATCGTCGCGATATAAACCTCCGGTCATCTCGGGTATTTTTCTGTGTAGAGTATTATTTATAAAAAGCCCCACAAGATCCGTTACCTGGCCGGAATCCGATGACCCCCATAGTGATATCGAAATTATTATCTCTATCTGCTCTAGTCCAGAGTTGGTTGTTATATATATATATATATATATATATATAATGGAAAAATTTGAACAGGAACAAAACAGAGAGGCAGTACAACGAATGTTTATTAATTTCACGCTCTGGAGAGTGGGGTGTTGGTGGGGAATGACGTTTCGGGCATAAGCCCTTCCTCAGGTGAGAAGTATGTGGGAACAGAGTTCAAAGGGTGTGTAGGGGAGTGGTGGAGAGACATATAGCGAAAGGAAACGGTGCGAATGAAAAAAATAATAAAAATAAAAATAAAGCATGATCAAAATACAAGGAATGAAATAAATTTAAATATAAAAGCATGATCAAAATAAACTGAAATTAAAAGGGGGGTAACACAGGTGGTGGAAGGGTGTGGGGTGTGTAGGGGTGGTGGCGGGTGGAGTGGGGAGAGGGAGACGGGGTGTCCGAGCGGGGAGGGCTGAAGGTGGTGTGTGTGTGTAGGTGTACGTGTGTGTGTGTGTGTGTGTGTGTGTATGTGAAAGTAAGGGTTGGGGGAAGAACGGGGTTGCATGTTCAGGAAGAGGTGTGTGTCGGGGGGGGGGGGGGGTCGGAGTGTCTGTGTGTGTGTGGATAGAGGGGTGGGGGGGGAGAAGAATCAGGAGGCTCAGGGTGTAAATATGTGGTGGAAAGCACGTGTGTGTGGGGTTTAAGCGTGTTGTGGGTGTAGGTGGCGTGTGGAGAAAAAAACTTTTTTGGGGTGTGTGTGTGGGTGAGTTATATAGGTGATTACGTAAGAGGATGGTTGAAAAGTTGGTAAAATATATATATATATATATAAGAAAATACATACATAATATATATATATAAAAATAAAAATAAAAAGGTGGAAGGAGTAAACAAATAGTTGGGAATACGACAAATAATAATAAATAAATAACTAAATAGATAAAGGTGTAAATGTTTATAGCTGGTTTAGAGCACTCAACAAGTTCCTGGAGCAAATAATCTATGAAAATAAACATTAAATCACTGTATGTAACTATGCACATACATACACTTATATATATACACACACAACCATACAAATACACATATATACATACACATATATATATATATATATATATATATATATACATATACAGGAAAAAGTATGACTCCGATGGCAGAGCTCAAGCCGCCTCGACGGCCATTACATATATATATATATATATAAAAAAACATACATATATATAAAAATACACATATACACACACACTAATATACACACATATATACAAAAAGTTATGTCACCACCTTAATAAAAATACACACACACATATAAACACACACACACATATATATATATATACACGCACATATACATACAGATATACATAATTATATACACACATACATATACATAGAGATATATATAATTATATACACACACACATATATATATATATATATATATATATATATATATATATATATATATATATATATATATATATATATATATATAGTAAGAATATTTTCGAAACAGCGAGTGGGTTTGAAATTATTAGAAATGTAAGCTATCGCCGTAATTTGACTAAAGAAATTAAAGAAATTATTTAGCCTGATAGTGGGGTTAAGAATCCTCGGAGAAATGGAAAAAGATGAGTATTGACGTACATGGGAGTTGAACCCACATCTTTGGTTATCCGGACCACTGTGCTACCATTTACACCAACATATACATATATACACATATACACAACACATACATACACACAGAAATAAATATCTATAAATAAAAAGGTAGGTATGTAAAGGGTAATGTAGAAAGTAGGGGGGAATAATGAAAATAAATAACACAGGAAAAAGTTTAAATATAAGGGGAGATAAGGGGGAAAAATAATATAAGAGTACAGAAAGTGAGTTCAGAAAGTGAATTCAGAAAGTAATAAAAATCGTAGTGGATGTAAGGCGTAGAGAGCAGAGAAGAATTTCAAGGTGGTTGAGTCATCGTAGGAATGTCAATCCAGTTACAGATCAGATGTAATTTCAGGTGAGGACAACATTTTCTATGGGATGGAATAACGATTCTACCATCGTGCATATGGGACTTATATCAATAGCTCCCTTGCTATCTACAGGAGGTGTTCCGTCCCCAAGCATTAATAGATTCTAAGCGAACTGCCCTGATTGTTTAACTCCATCAAGATATGCCCTCATCTTTGTAGGGAGTTTCAAAACTTTGATAGAAGTCCAAAGTGTCAATTTTTTCAAATAGGTTCGGATTTGATCAATCCTGTTGCCTTTTGGAATGACTGGGAGAGTTTCTCTATAACCTCCTCCTCCCCCACTACTACTACTACTACTACTACTACTACTACTACTACTACTACTACTACTACTACTACTACTACTACTACTAACACTACCACCGCTACCACTTCCACCATCACCACTACCACCACCACCACTACTACCATCACTACTATTACTACTACCATCACCATCACAACCATCACTACTACCACCATCACCACCGCTACCACCACCTCCACCTCCTCAACCAGCAGCACCACCACCACCGCTATCACCACCATCACCGCTACCACCACCACCACCATACAGGATTTAGAAAGTGAGTGAAAGAGTAACAGTTAAAAAAAAACGTCTTTTTCTAGGATGCACCGTTTCGGATCCATTAGGAGACATACACATATACACATACATTCTCATTTATAGTATATATATATATATATATATATACTCTAGCTAGTTTCATTCAGAAACAAGTCTTTTGTGTTTATTAATTTGATGAGCATATATATATATATATATCCCATGTGATGTATCTGCTCATCTAATTAATAAACACAAAAGACTGTTGTTTCTGAATGAAACTAGTTAGAGTATAGGACGCGTTTTTCAAGAGTACTGGACAGGATTTACATTCACACTGGTGAGAAACGTTTGCATTTCTTTCTGCCTATCTGCAACAAACAGTTGATATATTTAAATCTGAACAGGATTGATTTTAACTGCATACAACATTTTATGCCACTAAAAATAATTCTATAATAATGTCTATCATTTTTCTTAAAGCTTTTAACTTCATCAATGAAAATCTACACCTAATCATAAATATAAGCTTGTAAGTCTCTCACAAAACATTTCATACTGTCGCAGACACCATATTCTAATTACAATTAAACTGACTTTGAAGATAACGTCTCACTTTTAATCTTGTTAAAGCTTATTTGAAAAAAGTTTTTTAGGGAATCCTAGTGTCCTTCTAGTGAGGAAAATCTATAGTGGTTGGAGATTTCTCGTAATTTTGTACTATTTTCGATGTTCTTGATTCCTAGAGTTGTAGTTGTTGTCATCGTTGTGATATATATATAAACATATGTGAAATATTGACAGGCTAAAATAAACTCTGAGTATGTCGATATTAAACCAATTCCTGAAGGTCTGAGTATAAAACCATAAATAAATTTTGGAAAAAAACATTTTTTTAAATTAAAAAAATTAAAGCTCTGTAACCATACGAAACCCAGATGAAGTTTTGTCGGTTGAAACATATGGTTGTTTGAAAATACCTTGAATCTTTGGTGTTTTTTTATAAATAGTATACACACACACACACACACACACACACACACACACAGTCACAGACACACACACACACACACACACACACACACACACACACACACACACACACACACACACACACACACACACACACACACACACACACACACACACAGAGGAGGTTATTTCCCTTAGTGGGGAGTAAACACGTGACAGCGAAACAGTGTCTGCTACTATTGGTAGTTTACTACTACGCTTCACACCAGCTTAGGTACAGTACGGAAACCTGTTGATAACGTGAGTCCCTGTTTCGGTCTTCAAATACCACAAACTTGCATATTGTGCAAGTAGGATTGTTGATTTTGAATTTCATAGAAACCAATCGAGGATATTGCATAATACCCCTCGATACGGTACAGGTTTATTATTTAACCTGATTGTATTTTCGTTGTTGTGGCGGCTTCTGTAGCTATGTCCCCTAACCACGCCTTTCAATTTGTCATGCTATTTAACGTATGTTACTTACTCTAAGGTGTAATCTATCGATTTATTGATACATTCTTATTGAGTGCTTCGTGCAAATCCGAATTTTTACTTTGTGGGTTTGGCCTCCTGCCATAACTTCGATTTTACTAACCTTCCACTTATATATATATATATATATATATATATATGATTATGTAATAAACAACACAATATAATTATTTCATTACCCAAGCTTTCACGATGTTAGACGATTCTAACAGAAGGTGACGTGGTTGCCTAAACACTGTACGGCGTAATTCGGGCTGTTTGTTTGTTTACAAACAAACAAACCGAGCATTATAATAAATGTTCGGTAAACCGATACGTGCATATATATATCTGTGCCTGTATGTATATATATACATACTACTGTACGTCTGTATACATATATGTATGTACGTATACATACATACTTGCATACATACATACATACTTACATTTAAATAAATATAGATATCCAAATAAAGATTCCTTCTGATGAACGATATCAAACAGTTCTGTTAGAATCGTCTAACTTTGTGAAACCTTGGGTAATGGAATAATTATTTTGTGTTTTTTATTACATAATTAAATAGCTCTGTACTATTAATAGAACACTCTTCTTTCCTTTACCTTTTCCACAGAAATACTTACCACACACGCACACACATATATGTAAACGGTGAACAGAAATAACAATACAAACGGTACATTATAAAGAAGTAATATATTAGTTTAACGCTTGAAATAGCAAAGAAGAGGTTTTAACGTTTCGGGCGCTAGTCCTTCATCAGAAGAAAGAATGACAAATTAGAAAGATTGAAGCGACAGACAGGGCGGAATCGGAAAAATGTTTTAGAGAAAAATAACAGGTCCATTCATGCTGACATCTCTTGGAAAACTGTTGATGGTGGCGTTTTGTGTATGATATACTTTTTTAGAAAAGTGGATGATGGAGCATTAAATCTACATATAGTATATTTGATAATTTACTGTATATTTATTTAAAAACATTTTGAAGACCATTGGCTATGAATGTTAAAGTAGTGACTACGTCATATATTTTGATAACGCGTAGGGGTTTCAGTTACTAATGTACTACTGTGTCACCTGTCGTATTCACTGCCATAGCCGGCACGGACTGGAATCGAATTTTGTCGATCGATTGGTTATTAATTAGGCGAGATTCGCTGATGAAGCGACATGCACCGATTGTGCATTGTTGTATAATAAATGCTACAGTAGATGGTGTACGCTCTCTTGCTACATTAAGAGTGGTCGAACATCGAGTATAGATTTATGGTATAGATTTATGGTACCCATGTACGTGTGTTGTATTGAAGCAGACAACTTAGTGTCTACTCTCGGATTTTTACATAACCTTACCTATTGAGTACACTGAGATGCAATCGGTACTACCAATGAAACTTGTCAACTTATTATTAACACACACACAGACACACACACACACACACACACACACACACACACACACACACACACACACACACACACACACACACATATATATATATATATATTGCCAGGTGGTGCTTTTAAGTTAGACATGGCCTGAACCAGGCCATGTCTAACTTAACTGGCCGAAACCTATCAAAGTTATTAAATATATATATATATATATATATATATATATATATATATATATATATATATATCCAGGGGGTGTAACTAGGAGTTACTGCAGGTTCACCCGGGAGAGCACTCGATGTTTAGGTTCACTTCTGTGATGAGGTGTAGAGCTATACAGAGTGTAATATATAGAAAGGATAAAAGGGGCGATTGATTATTCCTTCATTGCATTTATTGATAGGTGACGCGCGTTTCGCCACTGATTAGCTCAAGGTTCGATCTATATCGATCCTACCCGACTCAATAATCGGCAGCTCGACGGACCCTCTTAAAATGCTATAAGAAAATGGAATACATGCTATGTGGTAAAGTCAGAGATTCAAGAGTTTGACAAAATGAGTTGTTTTGATTGGTGGGAAGGATCAAGGCGATGTACTGGCCTGTAGTGTATATGGGGGTGGGTGTGATGGTGAGATGTTGGTGACGGTCGGTGGATGAGGTGGGCTGTGGTGTGGTGGTGGTGGGTTGGCCTTGGCCTGTAGAGTATGTGGGGGTGGATGTGATGATATGGTGGTGGTTATGCTTGCTTAGTGGGATGGGCTGTTGTATGAGGTTAGTGGATTGTCAGTAGACGGGTTGAGGTGTCTGTGGGGGTATGGTATTGGTGCCGTTGTCTACGGTAGCGGCGTTTGTGGTGGTGTGGTGGATGTATTGGTGGCGTCAAGGTCATTACCTAGATACATAGCTAGACGCTCTTCTTCTGACAGATGCTTTGTATATACGTATACGCACACACATATATGTATATATGTGCACACATGTTGTTGTATAAACACACCCACCACAAAACACATACGCACATCCTTGCCCACACACATCGACACACGCTCACACACAGCCATATGTATATGTACACACATGTATGTGCGTGCGCGCATGCGGGCACGAATATGGAGAGCGGGGGAGTATCGGTATATATATATATATATATATATATATATATATATATATATATATATATATATATATATATATATATATATATATACCGATACTCCTGATATACGTGATTCCTGATGATTTCAAATGAATGAAACAGTTCTAGTCCTGTAGAATCTCATCTATATTAAAACTGTTATACTCTGCTATGTATTGAGTACCTTACTTACTGTGGTTACCTCCGATTCAACCCGGAATAACGTATATATATATATATATATATATATATATATATATATATATTGTTATACTTGGGGAGGGTCATATTTGTGTAATATTGCCAGAATTAATAACAGAACACACTCACTGTTTGGTTAGTTTTCGCTTCTCGCTGTCTTTTATATCTGCGATCTAACTTACTCGGTCCTCAATGTTGCCATTGACTGACCGACGGTCAAAAATAATACAGATACAATATAGACACAAACACATATATATAGTTTACATAATTTACATAAATCTTTCGTTGCACATCTGCAACATCGTCAGTAGTGTTATATTTTTTCCTCCTGTTGTGTTGTATGTCTACGCCATTTTTTATTCAGTCTGTCTATATATTTATTTATTTATTTGCTTGTTTGTTTATTTTATTTTGTCTTCTTTGCGCATGCGTTTGCGTGTGTGTATAGTGTTATGTTTGCTGTGTGACTAGTGTGTATAGTGTTGTGTCTGCTGGGTGACTAGTGTGTGTTTATGTGCTTGTTGTTATTGTGCTTGTGTATGTATTTATTTATCTTATTTTATTTTATTTTATTTACTTATTTATACTTCTCTTAGGTCAGTGTTGTTTGTTTGGGTGTTGTTGTTGTTCCACTCATTCTTTCTGTTTAGCTTTGGTCTTCTAATTTCTATTTCACTGGCCTCTCTGATTTGCCTATCTGCTGGGTCATTCCTATGTTTAGATATTATTCTAATTTCTATGTTGTCTATGTTACCGTCATGTTGTTGTCTAGCATGTTCGTATAGTACTGACCCGTTTTTTCGTCCTTTTAGTTCCCCCCAGTGTTGGTCTATCCTTTCACCTATGCTACGAGCTGTTTCGCCTATGTATGTTGTTGTCATGTTTCTGCAAGTACCCTCTGTACATCTTATGCTATAGACTACGTTTCTAGTTTTACAGTTTATCCGGGGGTTCACCTTACATATGATACATTTCCTATTGCTACAGTGGGTTTTCTTAAAGGGGTATGTTTTGCTGATCAGGGATTTTATGGTGGTTCCTGGCTTTTCTACCACCTTTATTTTTAAGTGGGTCTTTCTCAGGGCCTTTCTACACTGGTTAGCTAATTTCCCCCCAGGGGTGGCGTCCACAAACATGACACTCTGATATCTCTGGTTGTCGTACCATGATGTGGCTTTCCCTATCTTATGTCTAGCCCTATCTAAGCTATTCCATGATTTGCTCCTGTATAATGGGCAAATTCCTTTCATGTCCAGTTCTATGAGGGTCTTATACTTTTCCATGGCTCCTTCGTATACTCTGACTCTGTCTCTTTGGTTGTAGCCAGAGAACTGCATGCGGTTGATGAAGTGTTGGATGTGTCTTTCCATTTCTGTTGGGTCGCACATGCTGGACACATTCTTCATCACTCGTACCAAATCTGCGATCAGAATATTAAACTTAGCACTACTGGACATTGCTGAGTTTTTGAGTATCAGGTATTTGGAGGCCATGGATTTAGCATAGTGTGAGTGGAGAATTTGGGCTCTCTCGTCTATAGTGTTAATCCAGAGTTCTGTGTCTAATACAGGTAGTCTATTGTTAGGGTGTTTGGAAGGGAAGTCGATAGTTACAGTTATACTCTGGTGTATGGAATTAGCTATCTGCTGGATGCTTTCCATCGTGCTACGTTCTAAATCAAACTTGTTAGTGCTCTCTAGTGGGGGTGTTCTTATAACTATATTGATATCGTCTACATAACGAGAGTACATGATGAGGTCTATGGAGCTTTCATTAAGGAGATCTTTAAGTCTCCTTTCCCACCATACCATGAAAAGGTTGGCAACATCACCAGCTATGCTGACGCCGATGGCTGCTCCCTCATTTTGGGTGTAGATTTTCTCATTGAACTTAAATATGTGGCCCTTTAGGGTAGTTTTGATACTAGCCCCTATTGCATGTGCGACCATTTTTCTTACCTGATCATTGTTTTGGGGGGTCCGTATAGCTTTGGTCCACCCAATCCACCTTCCCATGGGAGTCTTTTTTGTCATTGAGGTTATGGTGGGGGGTCTACCTCTTATAGGTCTACTAGGCCAGAAACATCTAAGGTCATGGCTGTCTAGGTAGTCAGTGTCGTAGGTAAGTCTAAGTAGGAGGCCCAGTTCGTCTGTGTCGACGTCGCAGAACTCCACCTCACTCTCAATGATCATCTCCACACATCTTTTCACAGCAAAATCAATGTTAATGAATGGGTACAGTGACACCACATCCATGCTGCCTATTATGCAGTTGGATAGGCTCCTGTTTTTGTTGCACTCACTGATTCTGCTGAGGAGGTCCTCTGTACTTTCACATACATCTGGGGACATCTTGATTATGGGGCGTATAACCATTGAGAGGAAGTAGGAGATCCTGTAGTTGCTAGCTATATTAGCTCCGCATACGGGTCTTGTTGGTCCTGTTGCCGGGTCGTCGACTGTCTTGTGGTCTTTGCCGAGCCCATACAAGGTGGTATGCTATTGTTAGACGCCTGGAAGTTGTTGGCAGTGCGTCTGCTTGGCTTTAGGATGTCAGTCCACATCATCATGTGAGCGTTGAGGATTTTTTCTCTCCCATCGTGTGTTTGTTGTGCAACTTCGCTCGTGTTGGTGATGTGGGGTTGCATAGCCTCGATGTAGTTCGGCATGCTATCTATTGACATCCTACCAGACTTATCTGTGGGTAGACACACTACCTCACCATCCCTTGTGCGCTGCTTGAGGCTAACCAAGCCTTCTACAGGTTTCCTCCCAAGTTGTTGGGCCTCTGGTCTGCTCTGTCTCTTAGTATACCTGTCTACTACTTGTCTAATCTTATTTCTAGCTATGGTGAACTGTGCCTCTGTCTCGTCATCTATTTGCTGTGGTATGCAAACTCTTTTATTAAAGGGTAACCTCGTAGGATAGATATTACCCATCTTATATGTTTTGTCAGCTGGGTTGAAAAATAGTTTCTCTAAGGGGTTGTCATTATATCTATCGTCATAGTTGTGTGTGTTGCTATTGTTGTTATCAGGGTGGTTGTTGTTGTTTCTATCATTAGCATTATTATTATTGTTATGATTGCTAGATGTATTGTTGTTTACTTCACCGTTATTGTTGTTGTTGTTACTGTTATTTCGACCATTGTGGTTGTTACTATTATTATGTTTCTTGTTTTTGTTGATGTTGCTACATGTACTATTTCCATTATTACCACTGTGGTTATTGTTGTTGTTGTTCGTATTGTTACCGTTATTACTACTGTGGTCGCTGTTGCTGTGTCTGTGGTTAATGTTTCTATTATTATTATTATTGTGGTTGTTGTTGTTCTGTCTATCGCTAGTATTATTACCATTATCACTGTTTCTCACTTTCCTGCCATTGTTATGGTTATGGCTGTTATTTCTATACCCAGAGTTATTGTTTATATTACTACTACCGTTATTATTGTTGTTGTTGTTTACCTTTGCATTCCAACGTATTTTTGTGAAACACTTTTCCAGCTCCGTTTTGCACTCCATAGGGTTAATCTTTTTGTAGATGGCAAATTTTGGTGGTAACCGTAGGATTTGTTGTTCTTGTTCACTGATTAAAGTGTTCCCATAGATATTTACTGTGTGGTCATTGGTAAATTCTTCCGGTAGTTTTACACCAATCATACGGATATTGTCGATGTTATCTGGGTATTTTTGAGAATATTCGGTTTTCCTTTCTTGTAGTTTTTTCTTATTCATCCATTCTAAATTCTTCTTGAAATGCCTATTGCATTCGTTTTGAGCGTATTTCGTTTCACGTCTGATATATATATATATATATATATATATATATATATATATATATATATATATATATATATATATATATATATATATATATATATATATATATATATTGTTATACTTTGGGAGGGTCATGTTGCCAATAAGAAACACACGCACCAGTTGCTTCACTTCAATTTATTATATATTTATAAATTTATAAATTTACAAATCTAGAAACTCATAAATTATAAATTTCTGGTTGGTTGGTTGGTTCCACAACCAGATAGTTGCCTTTTCTTTCTTCTATCCTACGCCATTTTGTAGGATAGAAGAAAGAAAAGGCACAGAAACGAAGAAAGGAATCCCCAGTCACTGAAGAGGTCACAGAGTGTGTGACGAAAGGACTATGACTATATATATAAACAACTATCTGGTTGTGGAACCAACCAACCAACCAGAAATTTATAATTTATGAGTTTGTAGATTTGTAAATTTATAAATTTATAAATATAATTGAAGTGAAAGCAACTGGTGCGTGTGTTTCTTATTGGCAACATGACCCTCCCAAAGTATAACAATATCGGTTTCAACACACGATTTCAGATAAAGAATCTTGCTAAACAAATTCAGAAACGAAATATATATATATATATATATATATATATGAATATATATATATATATATATATGTATATATATATATATATATATATATATATATATATATATATATATATATATATATATATATATATATATATATATATATATATATATATATATAAATATATATATATATCTATATATATATATATATATATATATATATATATATATATATATATATATATATATATATACGATATTAACAAATGGAAACTATATTTATAAAACCATATTTATTTCATTATACATATTTCAAGGATACCAAGTTAAATTATGGTATGCCTTCATCAGACAAAATACAATATATACCAGTTTTATAAATAAACATTGACGTACCCTTTCAAAATGCGACCGTTACTTTTGGAAGACATCAGGATAGTGGTTTGTTTATTTTAGTAAGTCGAAGTGTTAAGGATAAGTAGAAAGACGGAGAGAGAGAAAAGTGGAGAAAAAAAGGGAGAGATAAATAAAGAAAAAGAGGAAAGAAAAAAGAAAAAAGAAAAAAGAAAAAAGAAAAAAGAAAAAAGAAAAAAGAAAAAAGAAAAAAGAAAAAAGAAAAAAGAAAAAAGAAAACAGAGGAAAACAACAGAGAGATATCAAACCACCAGACAGAGAGAAAAAACTCAAGAGAGAGAAATATATAGATAGAGAGAGGGGGAGAGAACGAAAACCTTAAGTCATGTCATATTAAGTTGAGTTAACAACTGAGATGAAATGAATAAAAATAATTAGAAATATTAATATTCATGAATGGCATATAGGTATATAATATGAGAAATTAATCATTGTTTAATTATGATTAGATATTTAGTTTAAAAATTGAGATCAATATATTAAAAATTGGAATTTAAACATCACAAAATATATATATTGCTAGAGAAATTACCTATCGTATAGCACGTATATATATATATATATATATATATATATGATTTTAGCCTAAGAAAATATCTATATGCGTGTGTAATTTATACACGCATATATTTATTTTTTTAATTTCAATTAAGTTCATAACACGTTGGATTGATAATGTTTTCGAATAAACTGATTAACCCGCGTGTATATTATTTTTTTCCTCCTTTCGTGGATCGTAGTTGTCTTCCCTTCCCGCTTAGTGACGCTATAACACTTCCTCAGTCAAAAACTGCTGGAATTTCAAATTTGCCGGTCATTCGATGCGGGAAGGAGCAACTTAACGGACACGATTTTTAACCGTGGTAAGAAATGTTTTTCTTATATCAAAGTTTAATGGGCTTCCACTGATGATTTATAAGTGCCCACCTAAATATATTCTTACATGAATGTATATTAGGCTTCTACATAAACTGGAAATATTCTCCGAATTTGTAGAAAACTTATAATGAAACAATTGTTTGGAAAGAGAGATATATTTTAACTTTAATTATATCTCATAAAATAATACAACTGGATTTTCCACATAATACATATTGTTAGCACCCCAAACACTTAAATTGGGTTTATATTAAAATATAACCTAATGTTTGTTGAGTGAGATGGTTACCAGTCAGAGATTAGCTTTAAACTATCTCTGTTATTGTATTAATATTTTACTCTTGATTGGCCAGAGGTGTTTATTTCTAGGTACCTTATAAATTTGACTTTCCGTATTTATTACTGTTGTGCGATATTGTTTTTATTTTGTTGTAACTTCTCTGTTTTTTAGCCTAAGAAAATATATATATATGCCTATGTATATAATTACATGCATACATTTATTTTTTAAAATTAATTGAGTTCTTTACACGAGGAATTGATATTATTTTTGAAATAACTAATTAACCCGCGTGTGTTTTATATTTTACTCTTAATTCGGCCGGAGATTTACATTCCCATTTGCCCTTTAAAGCATAACTTTCCGTATTTACTACGGTTACGAGATGCGGTTTCTTATTCAGGTACAACCTCTGATTTTAGCCTAAGAAAATATCTATATGCGTGTGTAATTTATACACGCATATATTTATTTTTTTAATTTCAATTGAGTTCTTAACACATTGGATTGATAATGTTTTCGAATAAACTGATTAACCCGCGTGTATATTATTTTTTTTCCTCCTTTCGTGGATCGTAGTTGTCTCCCCTTCCCGCTTAGTGACGCTATAACACTTCCTCAGTCAAAAACTGCTGAAATTTCAAATTTGCCGGTCATTCGATGCGGGAAGGAGCAACTTAACGGACACGATTTTTAACCGTGGTAAGAAATGTTTTTCTTATATCAAAGTTTAATGGGCTTCCACTGATGATTTATAAGCGCCCACCTAAATATATTCTTACATGAATGTATATTAGGCTTCTACATAAACTGGAAATATTCTCCGAATTTGTAGAAAACTTATAATGAAACAATTGTTTGGAAAGAGAGATATATTTTAACTTTAATTATATCTCATAAAATAATACAACTGGATTTTCCACATAATACATATTGTTAGCACCCCAAACACTTAAATTGGGTTTATATTAAAATATAACCTAATGTTTGTTGAGTGAGATGGTTACCAGTCAGAGATTAGCTTTAAACTATCTCTGTTATTGTATTAATATGTATATATATATATATATTTCGTTTCTGAATTTGTTTAGCAAGATTCTTTATCTGAAAACGTGTGTTGAAACCGATATTGTTATACTTTGGGAGGGTCATGTTACCAATAAGAAACACACCCACCAGTTGCTATGCCGCATGTGCAACGCAAAGAACTAGAGAGGCACATACAACACTTCATCCACCGTATGCAGTTCTCTGGTTACAATCAGAGAGATAAAATCAGAGTATATAGAGGAGCCACAACCAAATGGGAAAAAAATGGTAAATAAGGATACAAATGGGACCTGCCCCTTGTATAGGAGAACATTTTGGAATAGAATAGAAAGAACTAGGAATAAGGTTAATAGAATAAACTCAGGGTATGATAGCAATAAATACCAGAGTGTAATGTTCATGAATACAACCCTTAGAGGTGAATTAGCTTACCAATTTAGAAGGGCTCTAGATAAACCTAAACTTAATATTAATATAGTAGAAAGACCAGGTACCTCCATGAAAACACTTATTAGTAATACATACCCTTTTCAAAGACCTCCCTGTATAGATAAGAAATGCATAATCTGTAAACTAAACCCCCATATTAACTGTAACACTAGAAATGTAGTATTTAGCATAAGATGTACTGAAGGACAATGTAAAGATAAGAATATAGTGTACATAGGTGAGACAGCTCGTAGTATAGGAGAACGGTTAAATGAACACTGGCGAGAGCTTCAAGATAAAAAAGAATCATCAATACTCCACCAACATGCTAAAATAGAACATAAGGGCATATTAGAGAACATAGAAATAAAAATAAAATCTACACACAGAAAAGACGCAATGTTTAGACAAATCACAGAGGCAATAAACATAAATGAACTCCAACCAAAACTAAATAGAAAACATGAATGGAATAGCAACATCACAACTTACAATTAAAGACAAAATGAAAACACACACGCACATAGAACAAACAACCAACCAGTAACATGTAAATAAACAAATAAATAAACAAATAAAAACAAACACAGACACCCGTATGTAACACATGCGCAAACTAAGCACACAACACACACAAAAACAAGATGGCGTAGGACAGAACAAAGGAGAGGCACAAAACAAAGAAAAGAATCCCCAGTCACTGAAGAGGTCACAGAATGTATGACGAAAGAACAATATATGAACAACCGTCCGGTTGTGGAACCAACTAGCCAACCGGAAATTTATAAATTCTTAAATTTATAAATTTAATTTATGATAAATTGTAGTGAAAGCAACTGGTGCGTGTGTTTCTTATTGGCAACATGACCCTCCCAAAGTATAACTATATATATATATATATATATATATATATATATATATATATATATATATATATATATATATATATATATATATATATATACATATATATACATATATATAGATATATACATTGGAAGATATATACATTTCGTATTTGTAAAGAAATAGGGTGTTTACAGGTAAACATTTAGAAACCCGTATATATATATGCATACATACATATATATATATATATAGGTTAACAAAAATCAATATATTTGATAAACAAATCATCATATTTATGTATGTATTGTAAATGACCAAGTTAGCTAGATAGAAATATTCTAATAATAATATTACAGTTTGCCTATCATGACTTAAGATAATACATCATAAATCAACAAAAACAAATTGTTTTGGCAATGGCCGTGGTGCTTGAACAAATTTAAATTTCAAAATCAAACCTGTTCCGTAGACAGGTTTAAACCTTAAAATCCAAATATGTTTCGAATAATGAAAAAGTGGAGGGAATACCGCATTTTGATCTCCTCAGCAAGCACTATAAAAATTGGTATGTTCCACTTCAAAATATTTAGGAAGACTGTTTAGCGCACGAGGTAACCTCATGCGGTTATCCAGTGTCTAGCTAGCCACATACTCGTGCTGCTAGAAATAACAGCCGTTTGTATGGGGCTAAAATAAGCTGAACGAAGGAGCAGTGTAAAATCAATAATAATGAGTTCAAATCTCAGGCGATCATTTACAATGAAATAGCTCGAAGAAAGACTATTCTGAGCCGTGTAATATAGGTTAACACAAATCAATATATATATATATATATGCACACACACACACACACATATATATATTTAAAAGAATAGAGGTGTAACACACAAGTTATGATATATTGGTAAACGGAAAAGAAATTGCTGACTAATTGTTCACAGTGAAAAATAGTTTAATTAGGAATAAGTGAGAATTAGTAATAGTATTGGTTATTATTCAGTTTTGGTTTTAAGTTTTACCGGTTGCGCATTTCTAATGCTTTTCAAAAATAATTTTGAGATAGAGCGTCCGTGATGTTTGCTCATATATATATATATATATATATATATATATATATATATATATATATATATAGGAACCAGTAAGACCCCGACGGCTGAGCTCAAGCCGTTTCGACGGCTAATTCTGGACTATTACCCACTCTACTACCCCAAGTATTGAGTACTTTGGTGCGTTATGGTCCACCTGGTTCCTTACCACATTTCCTTCGTTATATATATATATATATATATATATATATATATAAAACATGAGAAGAAAGAAGAATACTGCGTGGTTGCACATGGGTTACATATGATAAAATTAGTCCCTCGTCAGTGATTCGCCAACCATCATTGGTATTTCATCGCTTTAAAAATCATATACCTCAGGTGGGTGCGAGCAATAACTAAAAAAAGCTATTGGGACAAGTAAATCGCGTAAAGCGAGTGAGACAAGTAAACAACATAGAAGGATAAAAGCAAATCGAAGATAGGAAATAAACAAGCAACGTGGTTATCCGGTCAGCATAAGCTGGGTGGATTTCATGAGCGATCAAGATACAGACCGTCCGACGTGAGTGAGATGTGAGCAAGAAGAGACCCCACTACTAGCCAAACGGGAGGAAGTGAGAAGGGGAGGAACAGAGAGTGAGTGAGTGGAAGTGCGAGGAAGAGGTCAGTCGAGAGAAAGTGTAACTGACAGAGGGGGTGAAAGAAGGTGAGAGACAGAGAGAACGGGGAAGCAGTAAGAGAGAAACAGACAAACGCAGCCGAGGTAAATATATATAAAAAACATGAGAAGAAAGAAGAATACTACGTGGTTGCACATGGGTTACATATGATAAAATTAGTCCCTCGTCAGTGATTTGCCAACCATCATTGGTATTTCATCGCATTAAAAATCATATACCTCAGGTTGATGCGAGCAATAACTAAAAAAAGCTATTGGGACAAGTAAATCGCGTAAAGCGAGTGAGACAAGTAAACAACATAGAAGGATAAAAGCAAACCGAAGATAGGAAATAAACAAGCAACATGGTTATCCGGTCAGCATAAACTGGGTGGATTTCATGAGCGATCAAGATATATATATATATATATATATATATATATATATATATATATATATATATATATATACATATATATATATATATATATATATATATATATATATATATATATATATATATATATATATATATATATATATATATATATATATATATATATATATATATATATATATATATATATATATTTATATATATATATATATATATATATACATATATATATAAAATTGCAAGTTTGAAGAATTATTAGATAAAATATACCCAGTCTTTCTTCACCCTAGTCCGTAGAAATCAACTAGATAAATAATCATTTAAACGGGACGATAAGTTTAAGAGGTAACCATGAAGAAATAATAGACAAATGATACAGACTATTTTCCGCGAGGAACAGTCAGATAAAATTTATCTAGTCTTTCCTCTTAGCTCGTAGAAATTAACTAGACAAATAATCAATTAAACAGAGCTATATCTAAAATATAAGTTAGAAGAACAAATGCATATAAACTCTACCCAAATTCCTATAGTCCCGACTATCGATAGTTTTGCTCGTACTTTGTGGATATATCCGATCCTGGTATTATATATATATATATATATATATATATATATGATTCCTGATGATTTCTAAAGAATGAAACAGTTCTAGTCCTGTAGAATCTTATCTATATTAAAACTATTTATATATATATATATATATATATATATATATATATATATATATATATATATATAACAAAGGAATTGTGGTAAGGAACCAGATGGACCATAACGCACCAGAGTACTCATTACTTAGGGTAGTAGAGTGGAAAATAGGAAAAAGTATGACCCCGTCCAGAAATAGCCGTCGAAACGGCTTGAGCTCGGCCGTCGGAATCATACCTTTTCTTATATATATATATATATATATATATATATATATATATATATATATATATATATATATATATAAATATGTATATATATAACACAGAGGATGTCTGTCTGTGTGTCTGTTTCCCTAAAACTCGAGAAGTACCCAACCGTTTTTATTCAAACTTTACACATGTAACCCGTATGGCCCTGGAAGTGTTTTGAACAAAAAAAGAAATTTCCAATTATTCTGACCTAGGGATCGAATTAGTGAAGTGGCCAATGTCTGTATATAATGAGGGAGTGAGAGGGGAGAGAAAGAAACGGAGAGGCGAAGTGAAGAAGTGGCTCTCTACTCCTCCTCCTCCTTCTCCCCATTCGTCACAGCGTTTTTCGATAGAGGGGAGAAATGTGAACGAGTTACAGAGAGAAAGAGTGAGAGTGAAAGAAACAGACAGACTAAAAGAGGGGGATAGCAAGAGAGAGAGAGAGAGAGAGAGAGAGAGAGAGAGAGAGAGAGAGAGAGAGAGAGAGAGAGAGAGAGAGAGAGAGACGCTGGAAGAGGGGAAGCAAAGCTATATGTCTTGCTGTCTGCATTACGATACATATATATACACACACTGATCGCGTCATAATGACGTAATGCAGACAGCCAGGCATACAGACATATATTATAAGGGCGCAACGTTATATCTATGTATCTATCTAAAAAGAAAGACTAATAATTATAGAGAGAGATCGCTAAATCGCCTAATGCGGTCCCTAGAGCATTGAAAATTTGAAATATTTTTTACCCAAAACACTCACAGGACCATAAGTATTACATGTGTAAAGTTTGAAAACAATCGGTTGGGTGGTTCTCAAGTTTTAGTGAGCTGACAGACAGACAGACATTCTCTGTTTTAGATATATATATCTATCTATCTAAGGCGGGTAAAATTCCCGAGATCCATGGACGAGTTCTCTCCAGCGGTCTCTGTCCCTCATTATCGCTGCCATATCCTGCATCTCCAACAGACCAGTGTCTGTCCTTAGGGCATCAACATATGTTAACCTTGGTCTTCCTCTTCTAGTGTGTCCATGTAGGGGCTCCCAAAGGAGCACTGAGTGCAATGTCAACTCTGGATGTCGGTGAGCATGTCCAGCCAACCTCAGTCTCCTCTGTGTCACTTTTGAGCTGACTTTTGGGATGCTCCCATACAGCTCTGAGTTTTTCATCCTCAGTGTATACTGATTAATGTTCAGAGCCATCCTCAGCATTCTCGTGTAGCACCCATCCACCATCTGAGTGAGTCTCTTGGTCAGTGTCCAAGTCTCAGACCCATACAGCAGCACAGACTCCACTACAGCAATGAAGAGGCGGATTTTCAGGTCTCTACGAAGGTCCGACTTCCACACCGATCTCAAGCTGTGACACGCCGCCCAGGCCTTGCTCTTCCTCTCAACCACATCATCTTCCGTATTCCCAATCTTTGCTCCCAAATACAGGAAGTCCTCAACCAATTCCAGCGGCTTCCCGCCTATATATATATATAATTATATATTCGTGTACAGATATTTTTGCTTCCCGCCTATATATATATATAATTATATATTCGTGTACAGATATTTTTGCACACACAATAACAAAATATAAATAAACGTATTTATTTCACGAGGCTCAATAAGGATAAATATATATCAAATATATAAGACCCCTAGAGCAATTCCCGAGTAACGACGGGCCATTCTGCTAGTATATATATAAATGGATCGATCGACTTTCGTCAAATCGGACCGAGGAAACAAAGTTTCCATTGGTATTTCCAGTTGCTGATACTATCTATCGGTCGCAAATCCTGGTAGAAGGAGCAACGTGAAATAAAGTGTCTTACTCAAGGACATAACGCATCGCCTCGCCGCACCTTTTACATTTATTTTAATACAAATCTCATAATATAATGGATTGTTTTGACTTGACTGTTGCCAGCATATGAATTATATAAAAGCTGATTTTATTTCTATCCATTTATATTCAGAATATTCATTCCTATTGTTCAAAGACTTTGTAAGCATATACAATCCGTATATTCTTTTGTTAATAATATTTCATAAAGCTGAAAAATTTCATATGCGTTAAAAACTGACGCATTTCTGATGCTAACAAAATTATTGTGAGCAAGATTTCGTATAGATACTTTATTTTTAACTCTGAAGCCGAGAATCATTCGGTTTCCTAGTTAGAATTTTAGTCTACGACTTCAGTTATACCATTGAACATCGATGAAAGAATGGTATTTAACTAATGTATTGGTACGCCATGGGGCCCACCCACAGCCCCGGCGGAAGAATGGAGAAGGCGTTTCCCCGGAGGACGGCAAGGGTGACGCGCTGGAAAAGCCACCCCAACACGCGGGGCTCACACCTGCGGCTGGCCAGCTCAGCGCCTATGGTGGTGAGTAAGGAGGTAGCCCGACGTGCAGCAGAACCTGGGTCAGTCGCAGACTGCACCAGGTTGCGGCTGCAGAAAGTGTCGGTGCAAGTGGCATCCCAGACGAGGGGTTTGCCACCGCGGAACGGGAAGATGGTCATGCCATCTGGCCTTTTGCCATCTTTTCGGTCCAGCCCCACCGGCTCGAGCTGGGAAGGGAAGCCTGCGGCGTCCTAGCCATGCTTAATGACCTCGTTGAGGGCAGTATGGCGTGGAATGCGGCCGGCACTGTAGCGACAGGAAAGCGAGTGGAGGCCGAAAGAGTCCACGGTAGAACCGCAGCGACATTGGTGTGGCTGGCAGATCCAGAGGCCGAGCCTCAGGGAAACGCCGATTCGCAGGCTATGGTTGTCTAGCTGCGTGCCAGTGGAGAATGAGGGCAGAGCATGGAGCCAGGCACCACTGTGGGGTTTGGAGGCCACACGAAAACAAGCAAGGCGGTGCTGGTCGAGCTGGCGCGTGAGCCTGTCTGAGGCCAGGCTGCACTGGATGGTATCCCAAGTGCGTTGGGGGGACTTGACGTCAACAGGGGAAGAAGGAGGAGGGAGTCTACTGGGCTAAGTCCCAGCCGGTCCCACGTCTCACAGGCGGCCTCACGTTCTCTGAACACAGAGGGTTCTGTTGTGTTTTGAAGAACCCTGCTGACGAGGACGCGGCACGAGGTTACCGAAAAAAGTTACGCCGGCAAAGCTAGTGAGATCGGGGATCGGACGCCTAGGCCGCCATACCTGACCGGTAAAGTGGCCTGTTGCCACCCTATGTCGTCAAACTTGACGTTGCATATCCCCTCGGCTGCTGCTCGGATACAAGTATCGAGGTCAGCGAGGAGAGATGTCTGGGTGTAGCATGGAGCGTTGCGGAGTGTATAGAGGAGCTTCGGCATGGCGAAGCAGTTCCTCAGCAGAAAGAGAGCTGGGTGGCCGTCAATCAAGCCCAGTCGGCTCGCGAGAGTCTGGAGCTGTTGAAGCCTGGACCTGATGGTGGAGCGGATGGCCGGCGGGTGGATCGGTGACCCGAGGATGAGAACATCCTCTTTGGGGTCACCTGAACCTAGCGGAGAATGGACCGCACGTCCAAGACGGAGGCTACAAAGGTCGCAGCATCGAGGTTGACTTTCACCATCTCCGACTTGGCCAAGTTGACCTGGAGGCCGATTCCCGCCAGGGCAGGAATCACTGATTGAAGGTCTTGGCAGACCGTCCGTACGGGCCCGCCCAACGTAGCATCATCCAGATACCAAATGTTGAGAGGGGCCGTGATACTCCGGGCGATGTGGTCAATACCAAGGGTGAACAGGAGGGGTCCCAAAGGGTCGCCCTGTTGGACCCCAGTAGCCGAGAGTATGACCGTATCAGCATCTAGGAGCATGCTCGGGGCTCCATATGACAGGTAGGCTAGCGGGTAGGCAGAGGGGGATCGGCTGAGGCAGGCCTCGAGCAGATGATCCCGGCGTAAAGAGTTAAAGGCATTCCTCATGTCAAGCTTGACAATGAGGTGCCTGGAATCCCTGGATGCCGGTACCGATGGGCAGCTGCTGAGAATTGCCTGATTGCCTGAGAGGCTCCCTCAAAACCACCGGACACGCTGACACCCAGTTGCACCGGACTAAACTCTTCACCCAGTTCGTGTGTGACGGACTTGCAGATCACCTTGGCAGCCAGCCTTCGGAAGACATTGCCCACAGCGATGGGGCGTATGCCACCCTCTTTCTTCCTGAGAGCGGTGAGGCTGGCAGAAAAAAAGAGGCTTCGAGCGTAAGGGTCGAGGGCACCATGAATGAGCCTATTGGTGAGCGCCACAATTGCACTCAGAAGGCGGCGCCCGGCCTCAGCGGAGAGGGGGGATGTCAACTCCATCAACACCTCCGCAGCTGCTAGCTGGGAAGGACCTGATAGCGGACATGATATCTGCATCATTAGCCACAAGGAGCAGGTGGGGGTGGGGAGTGGGGCCGGGGACTGGGGAACCGAGCGGCATCAGGGGTGGGTGGCTGGTGTGTGTGGGTGGAAAGGAAAGTGCTGGTAAGAGGGCAGCATAGTTCACCTATATATATGGTGCCAGAAAACGAGAGCGAAAAGGGGCTGCATGGAGGGGGAGACACAGGAAGGTAGAATGGCAGTAAATGAATCAGTGAATGGATGGATGTACACAAAAACGGGGGGGGGGGAGAAAACAAGGGGTTGTTCCCAGCGGAAAGACACAGAGTTCAGCACGCACACATGCGAGCAACTGAGCAGTTTGTCATAGACGATATTCTCAATGGACGCGCTTACAATATTTGAATATAACTGAACCGTCGTGTCATTTAATTTGAAAAGTGGAGCAAAATAAAAGGAGAATAGTGAATTTGGAGTCACTTAGATGGTTGACGTATTTTGCTGACATCAGGTTTCAATCATTCCTGTGGTTTTCTCCATATAATTTTACTGCATAAAATATTGTTCAAGTAATGCTAATTTTTCCCATTCAAACTGACTGCATTCTTTGTAATGGTATATATATATATATATATATATATATATATATATATATATATATATATATATATATATATATATATATATATATATATATGTACACACATCATATACACCTGATAGTTGTGCTAACAATTGCCATTTGATTGAACAGTACATAAACGAGAACCTCCAAGAATTCAGGCATGGATACTGAACTTTATGATGACACATCTAACGCTACACTTAGACAAGACTCTACATTTGACATTCCACCAGCTATTCAGCTAATGTATATAACTGTGAATGCATGTACACATGTGTACATGTGTACATATGTGTATGGGTCTAATTATATGAGCAACAATTCATCCACCTTTAATAGTACCAAGCCACACGGATAATTGACATTACTTAAGACACAACCAACCAATTGATGTTGTGTGTATGCACTGTGTGCGTGTGTGTATGCCCTTTGTGTGTGTATATTACATAAGCACGGTGGATTGGCAGTATCGGTAGAGGGTCGGACGCCATGCTTTCCAGCATAGTTATGTCCCTTTACGGTCTGAGTTCAAATCTCGTCGAGGTTAACTTTGCCTTTCATCCTTACGAGGTCGATAAAATAAAGTACCAGTAATGCACTGGTAATTGCTGGCCTTGTGCCAAATGTAGAAACAATTATTATAAATATATAGATATATAGATAGAGCTTATCGTACTTCCCCTCCCACACTCATAACAACATGCCTATATACTGGCCAATTCATCCACAGTCAATCCTATTCATGAAAATAAGGAACTGGAAAGGTGACAGTACGCACCCTTGGTGGAATCCGACTCCCACATTGAATGGTTTTGACAGCACCATTTATCCGAACATAAATACTAGAACATTTGTATAGATACTTTATCTGCTGATCTGAAGTCGGATTCCAGCTTAACCCCAAATCCTCCTATGTCTTAACTTTGGACGCCTTTACTGTCTCTGCTGCGATTCTTCGTGCCTGATTGTGCCACAAGTGCACGAAAGAGGGTTTATTTCCAAGCCAAGCTTTGTAAGCCTCATTCTTTGCTCCAATGGCATCTTTGACCTCTTGATTGAACCAAAAATTTATCATATTTAACCGCGAGTCACATCGCCTGGTTATATCCAGCTTCTACCAAGTAGAAAGTTGGGAAGGCCGATTTCAAGTGCTTTCATAGATTGGCATTAGATGAGAAAAGAAACCTTTGTATCTATCTACCATAGCAACACTCCATCAGGTGTTCAATGGGAAGTTATGCTCATTAATACATAGCTTCAATAAATCTAAAATAGACGTAACTTTTGAGTCAAACAACAGATTATTAGTGAACAGCATCTCCTCCCAAAGTTGAATATTTTCATTAAAAAACGAACATACACCAATAGTAGTGACATGCCTGTCACTCGAGACAGGTAGACGACAAGTTATTAACCAGTCACTAATCCTACGAGGAGGTTCTGTTAGTCTGTGATCTAGACTCCAGTGGATAGCGAAACCCAATCTTGATTCTTTCCTTTCTTGAGCATTTTGTCCCTTCCAGAAAAATGTAAATCCGCCATCTATCTACTCCAGTTGCCCGTTTTCAGAAAGGCGAGTTTCTGAAAGGGCAGCTATATCTACATCATAGCGATGTTGAGAGCCACAGTTCGCACATTTCAACAACCCATGTTGATTTAAACTTTTCTATTATTATTTATACAATAATTTATACAATTTCAAACGATATACAAAAAAGTCTCATATATCTAGATGAGAAACAACTAGTATCATGTACATATATATAATGATGATAATGCATGTACTCACTCATAGAAAGCATTAACTCAAGGTAGTCTAAAGTTCACTTATACAGTCTTTTCATGATAAATTTCATCAATAAATCGAGTATAAACATTCTATTCTGGAATTTATCAACTAGTTATCGAGCTAGCAAGGGAGATTCTAGCTGGTCGCTCGACATACTAGAAATAGCAGTCAAATTACCTTCAAAGCACACCCTACTATCTTAGAAAAAGGTATGTTGGATAATGCGATTATCGGTTCAACGAACATAGAAAAGAGACATAGAGGTTATGGATGGAAGGCTATTGATCATAGACTCACTCGTTCAAGTCTACCTAGGGCTAAACAACCTTTTTATAGTAAGAAACAGGCTATGATCACTAGCTAACTGGGAAGCCTCTTCGATGTCACACGATATTTTAGAAAAATCAGCCAATTCTCCTTTATGTCCATACAACCGTCTTGAAAAAAACTGTTGTTTAAGCTACATTGTGTTTGAATAGTAAAGAAAATGGATAGACAAGGCTTGAATGCTTTTGCTCATAGGCCTTCTGAATCAGAGCTGGCATCTGGTGACTCCACAGAGGGAAAGTATTTTTAATAAGAGGGGCCCTTTCGAAAAATATACTGCAGCCTCCATATAATGCTGAAAAGACTGAATTGGGCCTTCGACCTGACTTTGGAGGGTTGGGGTGGGCGTACAAATGTTACGTATTCCGGGATCCGAAAGAAAGTCCAGAAAGAAGCAAACGTTAACAATTGGCAGCTAGAAGGTTACAACTCTTTCAGGATTCCCTAGAGGGCACGTCTGGAACTCTCCCTCACGAGCCTTTCAGAAATAAGCGGACGAAGAAGAAAAAGACTACTACTACTACTACTACTACTACTACTACTACTACTACTACTACTACTACTACTACTACTATTAAAATAAATGATTAAGAACCAAGACGAAAATGAAAAAAATTGAACTTATTTTATCGATACGCCAAAGAAGTCTTTTCTTTTAGTTGTGGGCGTGATTTTAATTGATAAAAATTATATTCTAGCTCAGCGTGGAGCGCTTGCTTCACCCACCTATAAAATTATATATTTATCATGACCAGTCATGTATGTATGTATGTATGTATGTATGTATGTATGTATGTATGTTTTCTCTTTCTCTTAATTTTGAGTATATTTTTTTGACCGGCCACCTTCCTGGTGGCAAGGTTGTAAAAGAAAAGAAATTGTCATCCCTTGAATCGCAAGAATGTTTTGCAAATTTTGAAGGTGCCAGCTATCGCAGCCATTTGTAGACTATGAATTAGGGAGCTGCGCTTTCTGTCCGCAAATCCAAGTTCAGTCATACTTTGGTCTAAGCAGGTTGGTATATAACCCGTAGCTCCAATAATGATGGGTATGAAGCTAAAGGTGTATCTTGGATACTGGATTTGTAAACTCCTCATCAATGGTCCGTAGATGTCCTCCTTCTCCTGTATTTTTCTGACGTTTACATCAAGTGGGCAGCTGATCTCCACAACAGAACACGTTTTCAATGTGTGGTCCCAAACAACAATATCAGGCCGGTTGTGCTTTAATTTGGTGGCAGTTTTTATGTATGTATGTATGTATGTATGTATGTATGTATGTATGTATGTATGTATGTATGTATGTATGTATGTATGTATGTAGTATATATGTATGTACGTTCTTCTGGTTTAATAATTTCACAAATTTTTACCGATAGAGGGAGAGAGTCAGTTTCTAACATAGATACAAGATTTTCATTGGAATTTACACAACATCAACTAGGTAGATATGTATACATGTCTGCATGCATGCATGTGTGTGCAGGTATGGATGTTATTTTATGTGTGGATGTGTTTGTTTTGAGTTATATCTCTGTGCATATGCTTTGTGTCTGTACAAATGTATAGCAGAATCTTTGGAATGTTTTACATATTTTTACTGTTCCATTAATAGATTGTACTTGTAATTTCATAACTAGTCGTGTTCGTTCTGTTTCTGTGAAGCCCAACTTCTCAAGATTTGTACTGAGACAGTTACTAACATATCCCAGTGCCCCAATAATCACAGGCATAAATCTGAAGGTATAATCAGGGTGAAGTATCTGCAGATTTCTCATTAGTTCTGCATAGATATTCTCCTTTTCACTAATCTTTGATATTATATTGGCATCTCCTGGACAGCTAACATTCACTACTGTGCATGCCTTCTTTTTCCTGTCCCCTATCATTATATCTGGTCTGTTATATTGTTATGCCTGCATTTTATTGGAGTTTTTACTGGACCATTCCACCAGTACTCTTTCATATTAGGTATGTCTTCCACATTGCTGTAGCTTTTAATGTGTTTATTATCGGGGATATCTTTTCTACGGATTGCATTGTATGTATGTATGTATGTATGTATGTATGTATGTATGTATGTATGTATGTATGTATGTATGTATGTATGTATGTATGTATGTATGTATGTATATCGGGTCACTCTCGAGTGCTACTGGTAATATGTAACCCAGTACAACCTGTCGCATGGTCGGGTCGTCGGTGACTAAACCGGCAACCCCACCAAGTTTACTTGGTGAGGAGAGTGATTTTGGACACCCTGCAGGACAAAAAACAAATCCTGACAAAGGGCGGAGGAATTCATAAGAGTCAACGGCCATCCAAAAATGTGTAAATATCTATATACATGTGTATATGTATACATGTGTATATATGTGCGGGGACATAGAAATAATCGGGCTGGATACTCGATCACGCGGTTAAACCACTGGGAATGAAGGACCCCTAGCCTTTGTCAGGGCATTCTTCTAGGAGAAGGTAACTCAGGAAACTGGGATAACCCCGACATAAAACTTGAGGTTCACTAGTTACCGATGATGTTGATCTTTTCTTCTTTTCGGGTTATAGCTACTGCTGCTCAGAGAATGGGATTGGCTCAGTGCACAGTCTTTCCTCACTTAAAAGAAAATCTTCACGCACAGGCATTACACCATAGAATTAATTGATAATTATTAATAATGTTATATTGTGCAATGGCCATACTCGATAACGAGGAGGCAGAGCCATCATCATGTATGTATGTATGTAGGTAAGTATGTATGTATTATGTATGTAAAGGTGCGTGGCTTTGTAGTTAGGTAATTCGGCTGACGATCGTAAGCTGGAGTGCTACTTAGCCACTTGTTGAAACTACTATGTCAGTGCTAGAAGGAACAGTCCCACAAGGCATGAGAGACTGCAATATTGTCATTCTCTATACAAAGGGGAACACGAGCGACTGTAATAGCTAACGAGTTATCTCGCTGCTAAACATCGTTGGGAAGGTCTTTGCCCGCGTGATCTTGAACAAACTACAGAAAATGGCTGAGAACTTCAGTGTGGTCTGAACGCTCCACCATCGACTTCCGCACTGTCACCTTAACCTTATACAGTGTTGTGCATAATTCAGAGACCATCCCAATAATTTTATTTGGTTAGATCAATATTGAACAAGGTACAATTATTAAAATAGTATATTATTACAAACATACAACACAAAGCATTATGCTACAAATTGTCTATTCCGAAATAGTACTTTGTTTGATGACCTTCAGCTGCAATTACTACAACAATTCTGCGAGGCATTTATTCCACCAAGGAGGTACAATATTCAGGAGTAATTTGTTGTGTCCATACAGAATCTATTGTTGTAAATCAATATTTGATCTGGGATTTAGCTCGGCAATTTTGTCTTCCATCAATTTCCAACAGTTTTCAATTGGGTTTAAGTCAAGACTTAAACCTGGCCAAGGTGTCAGCACTTCAATATTAGATTCTCGAAAAAAGTGGTTATGGCACGGACTACCATGTTGTTGATATATATGGTAACCATCCATAATGGGACCTTTTCTAGCATTATTTCCAAATACATGTTTGCATTTACAGTCTTATCTGCTGGAATTATGATCAGTGCAGTTCGTCCATTTATGCTCATTGATACCCAGACCATCAATGATTGTGAATATTTAACTGTTGGTTTGACATAATGAGAATTATAACGCTGTCCAGGTGGTCTGCTTACATGGGGATTATAAGGGGAAAATTGTCTAATTAATGTTTCACCACTAAACATTACCTCACCCCATTGAGCAGCAATCCAGTGACGATAATTGTTGCAGAACAACAGACGGTCCTTGATGCTTTTATTTGAAAGTTGAGGCTTGGCAGCTGGCTTAAAAGCCCGAAGATTAAAGTCCTTAACACAGCGTCGTCGGATGGTAGAATATGTTTGTGTGCTGAAGAAGTTGGGTTTGGATATATGAGTTGGAAGCAGTTAGACTTGACACTGCAAGTCGGCGTATCATGTGATCAGTTTGAACAACTATCTTGCATAGTCTTCCATGTCACTTGTTAAGAGTGCCTGTTGTTGCATTACGGAGAAGTGGGTTTTTGGTACCAGTCTTAGATACATCCAATCATACAGATATTTGGTGCTGGGAATAGCCTGCCTTCCTCTTGAAGAAGGATGATATTTTCATGTACTTCGCTTGAAATGGCAGCCATGTTAGTACTAAAAAAATGTATTGAAATGCTGACTCGGTATGCTATATATATGAAAATACAACAAATAATGTGATTGGTCTACTTATGTACAATTATTGAAAAAAAAGTGTGATGATATTTGTGCGCTTGTGTGTGTGTGTATACTAAGGTTACTAATAATATGTCAGCTAAAATGCAGGTTGTCTAAATTATGCACAACACTATATCTTCTCAGCCAAATGACCAGTATTGAGCGTAATACTTGGAATTATGACAATCTCATTTTCGAACGCAGTAATATCGATGTTTGCTATTTTGAGATTTTCTAGCAACTCTTGCATGATCATCTGTGTTTCACGTTAAAGTCTTAAAGGTTTTAATTTTATCATTTAAATCATTGGAGATCCTCTCTTCGATTCCAGTTAAAGCGGTAGTATACAGACAATTCAATTTATTCGAGAAATTCTGTTGGAAAATGACTTTCAAGCCCATCCACTCTCGGCAGTGAATGAAGGGTACTCTTTCAGATACCAGGGTAGCATCTAATGCACAGTGAATTGAATTTTGACATCTTTTCATGGAAGTGAATCAAGATACGATTCTTAATGAGCAATTCTGCAGGGTTGCCGACTATCTAGTAGATGATATCAAGGTTTTTTTCCGTAGTTCTTTCTGGTAGGAAAATATCTATAGTTGATTCGATTTCATCACTTTCATTTTTCTTAATCTTGTCTCATTCGATATCCAGTAAAAATTTAGAATAACTTCCATCATTCTCATTCAATTGCATATTGTTCTTCAGTATCATTTTCATTCTCATGAAACGGTATTTTGAATTCTGAATTCACTGTTCAGCTACCAGATGTCAATGTTTCTGCAATACCAGAGATGCTTCTCATTCTCTCAAAAGAATATGCCGTGATAATGAGCCAGGTTCACTGTTGGTCGTTATAACGACGATGACTTCTTTGGTAATTTGTGGATTTAATCGAACCTTATGCTTTCCGTTCCTTCACAGATTGAAGGAACGCAATGTTTCTTTGTTTTAGTATGTTTTCTAAACGTTCAACAGACTCATGTTGAATTATATTGTTCTAGAAGATGTCTATTCACAATTTTACGCTGTATTGGGGATCCATAAAATAAATTTGTAAGAGAAAAAGAATTCGTTAGTTGGGGGTCTGTCATAAGATGTATATGGTAATATCGTATTTGTCAGTGAATAACATCAGAAGGATCCCATATGTTCCTTGACACAATTACTTCATTGCTACCAAAGGATGTCATTTGGTGGCGACAGTTGCACTGTTATTTTTTCTGAATTCGTTTCAAATATGATCAACATTGCTGTATAAATAAAGGAGCTCATTGAATTGAAGCTGTAATTTGCCTATCGTAACCTTTCCGTTTCTACAACCAAAAGTGGCAGGTTCTTTACAGAATAAACTGTACACATTGTGCCGATATTAGCAGCAGAAGCTGTCTATTAAACCACGTTCTTTCTCTGTCGAGGTCTTATCTTCAATGGCAGCAATTGTCTTCTGCAACTCGCACAGTAATCACTTTTACCGCATATTCTCAAGAGTATTTTCCATATCTTTCACTGTTTCTTCTCTCCTCATTCTGTGCCTTTTGTTGATAATGATGGAGACACGCAGACATGTGATAGACCGTCTCTTCAACTCTTATGCTATTCGTTCTGTCTCTGTTCCTGAGGACGAACATGTCTCTCTTCCTTTGTGTCTCTTTCTCCCGTTGTTTTCCTTCGGCTCTTATATTGTGGAGTTGTGAAGGTTTGACTTTATTACATTCTTATTTTGTTCTCGTCCTCACTACTTCTCAGTGGCATCATATCTTGACTCTGGTCTCCCTGCTATATTTCTATGCAGAATATTTGAGCAAGAAAATGAAAATACTTGCCAAATCGGTTGATTAAGAAGACACAGGAAACACACTCATTTTCTAAACTTAAGTATCATTCAAATAAATTAAATTTAAATGAAAATGATTTACGAAAAACGATTATAAATCTGAAGGTATAGTCAGGGTGGAGTATCTGTTTGTATGTTTTTCTGGTTTTATAATTTCACAAATTTTTAGCAATAGAGAGAGAGTCGGTTTCTAACATAGACACAAGACTCTCTCATTGGAATTTATACAACATCAACTAGGTAGATTATGTATTTATATCTGCATGTGTAGATATAGATGTGATTGTATGTGTAGATGTGGATGTTTTGAGGTGTATGTGTGTATGTGTATATGCTTTGTATCTGTACATGTGTATATGCAGTTATTAGATGAAAATGTTTTGGAATGTTTTACATATTTTTACTGTTCCATTAATGGATTGTACTTGTAATTTCCTAACTAGTGTTCTTTCTGTTCCTGTGAAGCCTAGCTTCTCAAGATTTGTATTAAGGCAGTTACTAACATACCCCAGTGCCCCAATAATCACAGGCATAAATCTGAAGGTGTAATCAGGGTGGAGTATCTGCAGATTTCTCATCAGTTCTGCATAAATATTCTCCTTTTCGCTAATCTTTGATATTATATTGGCATCTGCTGGGCAGCTAATTTCCACTACTGTGCATGTTTTCTTCTCCCTGTCCCATATCATACTATCTGGTCTGTGATGCCTGCATTTTATTGGGGTTTTACTGGAACATTCCACCAGTACTCTTTCATATAATGTACATGGATGTCTTCCACATTGCTGTAGCTTTTAATGTGTTTATTATCAGGCTATCATTTTTACGAACTGCATCGTACAGTGTTTTGGCTACTACATCATGCCTCATAGGTAGATAGTACCGCGATGACATCTTTGGACAGCTGCAGATGACATGGGTGATATCCTCGATGTTAGTTATGCAGAGTCTGCACTTGTTATCACATCTAGGTGTTTTGCCTGCATCCCTATCTCTTTTGTGAATCAGGTATTTCGTGTTAATCTCCTGTTCTTGGATTGCAAAAGCGTATCCTTCAAAGTTGGAGCCAATATAGCGGTTGTTGGTCCAAGATAGACTACTTTCCTTATCTATATTACTCTCACTCTGGAGCTTCCTGGCAACATATCCATGCATGATTTTTTGCTGATAAACATGCAGTTTTTCATCCATGGATTCACCGTGATGCTGCTGAGCGACTTCCCTGGGTGTGAGTTTTTGATTATCACACAGGGAATATCTCTCGAGGAGATCCTTCCCAACTCTCGTGATCTTATCTGTTTCATGCAGATAGACTTGCTTGAGAAACGGGCTCCTACGCTTCGAGGTTCGTAGATGTTGTCGGAGAGATATGATGCGACATTCAAATGTTGTCTGGACTGATGTTAGGCCTCTGCCTCCCTGCTTACGGCGATCTATGTCACTGTTGATGTGGAACTTTCCGGTGTTGTTTAGTATTTTTCGAGTTCCAACATCAACTGCTGGGATTTCGTCTATCGTCCAATTGAGTACTCAAAACGTTGGTGTTAGGTCAGGCACAGCAAACACATTGTAAGCCACTGTTTTGTTTTGCGCAGAGAGTTCCGATTACCAGATCTTTCTTAATCGGGTGTAGTATTCCCTGGTTACACGTTCCTTATTACAGATACCATTATAGGATATGTTCTCATCTATCCCCAGGTATCTGTAGCAGTCCTCATCAGATATCGGTGAAACAGTTAGGCCATTAATGACAATGTTGCTAGATTGTGTTGTTGTTTTTCCCCGCTTTACAGTCATGTATGAGTATTTATCTTGGCCAAACTCCATTCCTATATCCTTTGAGAACGTTGTAACCATGTCAAGATTTTTCTTTATACCATCCATGTTTTTGGCATAGAGTTTCAGATCGTCCACAAATAAATTATCGCTTAGGTTCGTATTTCTGTCCTCCCGTGAGCCAACGATGTATCCCTCACATTTCTTGATCAGAAAGGACAAGGGGTTTAATGACAAGATGAATAATATCACAGAGAGACTGTCCCCCTGAAATATACACCTGCAATATTTTATTTTATCAGTGAAAATAGAGTCCTCTCTCTCTGCCTTAGGATAGTAGCCCAAGAAGAAGACAGCCTCTCTATGGCTCTGACAATAATGTCTGGGACTTTAGCAAGTTGGAGGACCTCTATCATCCATGAGTGGGGAGCAGAATCGAAAGCTTTCCTGTAGTCCGGCCAGACTGTAGCCATATTCCTCCTAAGTTGTTGCACCTCCGTCATCGAAGTTTTGTTGATTAGGAGTTGTTCAGCACATCCCCAAACCCCTTTCTTTCCAGCTGCTTGTTCATCTGTGATGATGTTATTATTTTCACAGTGATCTTGGAGGAATAGATTTATGCAGGCTGTATACATCTGGTTCTGGCATGCAATGGGCATGCAATGGGTCGGTAGTTTCTTGCCAAGTGGGTGTCTTTGTTCTTGGGGTCCAGTAATGTTTGTGCTAATGTCAACCATTCTGGTATAAGTGTATTTCCCTTAAAAACTTGTTGGCAGAGGTCAGTAAGATACCCCCGATAGAATATCAGTTTTTTGTACCAGTAGCCGACAATCATGTCTCTTCCTGGTGTTTTCTTATCTTGGAGTTTTCCTATCACAGTCTCAAGGGTACCCTCACTTATTTCGTATGTTTTTGTTGAAGTGTAGGAGCAATAGTTCTTTCGGATTTCTCTTAGCCACACTGCATCTTGGTTGAAATTCTTCTTTTCACCCCATATTTTGCTCCAAAAGGAATCTATGTCTTTCTGGGATGGGGCCTCAGTGACACTTATTATTTTGCCATTCATATCTCTATAGGCTGATGTTTGGTTTCGTCTGAATCTTTTATTAAGCACTTTTCTCTCATCTACCTTCTTCAGGTATCGGCCTTTTTCACTAACAGCTCTCAATTCTTGTTTGAGGGTGATCAGCTTACATTGAAGAGTTCTGGTTCTACTGTTACCAAACATCGTCTCTATTTTATTTTTCACTCTTTGTTGGTGAGGAGTGAGGTTTTTTGTGTTTGTTTGTAAGGAGCATTGTCACATATCCTATGTTTTTTCGTAGGTCAGCTATCTTTTTTTCTATTTTAGTTATATATGATGGTATTTTTGGTGGTGTTCTGTTCTTTTTAATATCTCTGCTATCACAAAGATAATGCTTCACTGTCGTTGCTAGGGCATATAAACAGGCGTTTATATAAAAATATTCATCCCTTATTTCGTGAATAACACGTAATATTTCATTATTTGGTTTTTTATTAAACATTGTCGTTTTAACACGTTCAGCAAGAGAGATATTTGTATATGAATTAATTTCTCTCTGGAAGATTTCGTTGAGGGAAATTTGCAATTGTCTATACTTTTGATTATTATCATTATCGATAGTATTTTCCACAACAGTCGAGGTAGACTCGGATGGTACACGTGGTGTCAAATTTCTTCGATTATTATTATTATTTCTTCGATTATTATTATTATCGATAGTGTTTTCCCCAGGTTTCGAGGTAGACTTAGATGGTACAGGTGGTGTCAAGTTTCTTACAGGCATAGTTGTTTCAAGGCGCTGTTCGACTTGGCTGCTAGGAAGTCTAGTAGCATGGCGACCTGTAGCACGTGTTGTTGATCCCATGTTTGTTGTGGGGGACTTAGAGTTAATAATATTTATCTTATTTTTACGTTAAAAAAACTTGTTGGCATAATTGTTTCGCTGTGAAATAATTTAGCTCTGGGTGCATTTCGTCCCAGTATAGCTTCATTCTGTTCATATAGCCAATGGAGGGATTGTTTTTTGCCATTTTATAACAATTAAATAAATCATTATTAAGTTCGCAACTCCAAGAGAAATGCGATTTATAATTTCGGTTTCTTCTGTAGCTACAACTGAATAAAGTTTGTTTACCTTTCTTGTTGGTTGTCTTCGATACTTCCTTAACTTTGTTGTTTATGTTGTGTTCAGCCATGCTGTTTGTAGCAAATCCTTGTAAAATGAATTATGTATTTAGTCGGATATCTCTACGAATTCGAATAAAAGGTGCCTTCAGAAGATATAGTTAGAAGAATAACCAGTTATTCAACATGACTAAAGTTGTGGCATTACTGTGAGAGATAGTATTCATCTTAAATTTAATAAATAGTCGCCCACGCTAAAATATGCGACTGATCGCGTTGATTGTATGTATGTATGTATGTATGTATGTATGTATGTATGTATGTATGTATGTATGTATGTATGTATGTATGTATGTATGTATGTATGTATGTATGTATGTATATTCTAGGAGAAGGACAACTCTGATATAACACCTGCAACCCTGATGGTATCTTATGATGTTGACTTGTTCTTCTTTTTGGTAAATATCATCTTGGTTAAGAGAGTAGGACTGGCTTTGTGCAGTGCCTTTGCTCACTATAAAAGCTTCACGGCACAGGCATTGCTTTATATCTGGAGATCTCTCTGCACTTGTCGTCACATGGTGCCATGGGCCCAGCACTATGTGTCAATAATTGTCACAAGTGTAGTGTTTGTACCAGAGTTTTCAAGTCGCTGGCTGGACTAAAATGTCACACTTGTTCAGCGCATCGGTAGGGGTTCTTCTACATGGATATAAAGTAGTGGCCATACTCGAAAACGAGTTGGCAGCCACCATGTATGTATGTATGTATGTATGTATGTATGTATGTATGTATGTATGTATGTATGTATGTATGTATGTATGTATGTATCTCTTTCTATTAATTTCGTGTATATTTTTTTGACCGGCCACCTTCCTGGTGGCAAGGTTGTAAAAGAAAAGAAATTGTCATCCATTGAATCGCAAGAATGTTTTGCAAATTTTGAAGGTGCCAGCTATCGCAGCCATTTGTAGACTATGAATTAGGGAGCTGCGCTTTCTGTCCGCAAATCCAAGTTCAGTCATACTTTGGTCTAAGCAGGTTGGTATATAACCCGTAGCTCCAATAATGATGGGTATGAAGCTAAAGGTGTATCTTGGATACTGGATTTGTAAACTCCTCATCAATGGTCCGTAGATGTCCTCCTTCTCCTGTATTTTTCTGACAACGTTTACATCAAGTGGGCAGCTGATCTCCACAACAGAACACATTTTCAATGTGTGGTCCCAAACAACAATATCAGGCCGGTTGTGCTTTAATTTGGTGGCAGTTTTTATTTTCAGGTTCCACCAGTATTCCTTAGTGCTATCTGTCTCAATATATTCCTCCTCGTTTGTTGTTAATTTTGTTTTCCGAAGTGCGTTCCAGATGGTTCTAGCTATCCCATCGTGTCTCATGGGGAGGTAGTAGCGAAATGACATTCTTTCGCAGATGGCAACAATGTGGCTTACATCCTCGATCTTTGTTTTACATAGCCTACATTTATTGTCAGCTGCTGTCCCTCCTCTTTTGTGCAGCAGATATTTGGTAGGGAGTTCTTGTTCCTGTATTGCATAGAGATATCCCTCAAGGTGTGATGTCATAAACTTGTCGGAACTCCATACCAGGCTTTTTGAGTAGTTTATCCCCTCTATGGTCTGTGTTTTACGCCTCAAGTATCCATGCACAACTTTTTCTGTAAATTGGTCAATTTTTTAATCTTGTTTGAACATTGAATAGGATCTTCCGATTTCTCTGGGTGAGAGATTTATATCAGACTTTATTCCATATCTCTCCTCCAGACCAGTGGCTATCCTAATGATATTTTCTTCTTCATGCTCATAAACCTGGGCAAGATGGTTGCCAACCTTTTTCCTCCGTTGAAGGTGTTGCTTCAGTGTTACTATCCGGGTCTCATATGTTGTTAATATTGATTTTAGACCACGGCCACCTTCCTTGCGTGAGAAGTATAGCCTATCCACATCACCATTGATGTTAAAGTTCCCAGTAACACTGAGAAGTTTTCGAGTTCTAACACCCATCTCACTTAGTTCTTGCAATGACCAGTTCAGCAGGCCAAATGTTGGCGTTAGAATTGGCACAGCATAAGTATTGTGGGCAATGTATTTGTTGTATGCTGACAGTTCTGATGACCATATTTTCTTTACTCTTCTGAGGTATTCAGTTCTGGTTCTCTCCTTATTTATGGGTCCATCATATCTGACATTCTAATCCTGTCCAAGATATTTGTAGTTGTCACCTGACTGCAGAGGTTGTATTGTCAGGCCGTTCATCTCTAGATTTCTAGAGGAGGGCACAGCTCTTCCACGTTTTACTGCCAAATATGCACACTTGGACTCACCAAATTTCATTTTGATGTCGGTTGAAAATTGTGTAATGAGGTCCAATTGTTTCTTGATGTCATTGATATTTGGCCCATACAACTTCAGGTCATCAACAAAGAAAAGATGGGAGATACTTCTGGGCCCACTTCTTTGTCCACCTTGTTTCCTGAGTAGGTAAGACAGTGGATTCAGTGAGAGAACGAAGAGTAGCACTGACAAGCTATCACCCTGAAAGATGCCCTTCTGGTAATGTATCTTATCAGTCTTAACTTGCTCCTTCTCACCTCTAAGGATCAAATTGGTGTACCAGTTCTTGGTCAGGCGTTCAACAGCAGCTACCAATGGTTGTGGGACTTTAGCTAACTGTAAAGCCTTAATAATCCACCCATGAGGTACACTATCAAATGCTTTTTGATAGTCCAGCCACACCACAGTCATGTTTCTGCGATTCTTTGTTGTTTTTTCCTGAATCATTTTGTTGGTTAGTAGGTGATCTATGCAACCCCACACCTCCCTCTTTCCACCAGCTTGCTCATGTGTTATGATGTTGTTGGTAGCACAGTGATCCTGTAAGAACAGGTTAAGGCACCCAGTATATAATTTATACATGATGTTTTGGCAGGCTATTGGGCGGTAATTTTTAGCAAGGGTGGTTTGTCTATTTTTGGGAATGAGGAGAGTAGTGGCAGTTGATAACCATCTGGGCAGTTCTTGTGTGCCTTTAATGGTTTCTGTAAACAGCCGTATGAGATCTTGCCGATAGAAAGTGAAATTCTTCAACCAGTATCCTGTAATGAGGTCTGGGCCTGGCGATTTCCTATTCGACATTCTCTGTAGAGCTGTTTCCAGTATTGACCCATCTATGTCATATTGTTTTCTCTGGACATGTTGGCAGTAGTCCTGTTCCAGTTCTTTTAGCCAATTAGCTTGTCTGTTGAATCCGTCATCCGTTTCCCATACAGATCTCCAGTAGCTCTCAACCTGTTCTTTTGAAGGGGTGTCGTTTACAGGGATTGAGCTTTTGCCACCGAAGCTGCGATAAACTGATTTAGGATCTCTGGCAAACAATCTATTTAGCACTTGTCGTTTATGTGCTGTTGACTTATATTTTAGTCTTTCTGTTGTAGCTGTGAGTTGTTGTTTCAACTGGTGTAATTTGGAGTTCAAAGTTTTAAATTTTGTATCTCCAAATCGTCTCTCTAACTTTTTCTTTAGGTCTTCCTGGTGTCGTGTGAAGTTGCTCTCTATATTGCATTTAATAACGACTGCGATGTGTGAGATACTTCGTCTCAGGGACAACATTTTGGTTTTTAAATTTCGCATCCACGTTGGTTCAGGCTTTCTGTTTGTATCTTGATTGCGTGGTTTTAGATGTGTGTTATATGATAGCAATGTGACAGCTGAAACATAACAAAACATTAAGCGTTTCAAATGTTGTTTCTACACCTTTAGATCGTATAGCCTTCAGATAATTGCCAGCTATTTCGTTCACCGCTTCCAATTCCACTTTAGTGGGTTCTTTACTGATTCTGGTGTTGTATGGTCTGTCACTCACATTAAGGCTGTGTATCTCTTGAAACATATCGTTCCATATCACTTGTAGGGTGTCCACAAGTTTTTGGTGCTCTGTTTGTTCAGTAGAGTCATGAATTTCAGCCTCGTTGTTGATGTGGTGACAATTACTACTAGAGTTAGCTGACCTTTCTCGCTGTTCTTCAGTGGAAGTGGGATGGATTTCAGCAAAATTGTTGGTGAGCTGTTCACTGTTAGATTTAGCTGGCCATACTCTTTGTCTGTCAGTGGAGGTGGGGTAGTTGTCTACAAGGGCTGTATTTGTAGTATCACTCAATTCCGTTAGATGTATCAATTTACATCTAATGATACGTTTTGCCTGTTCATTTAAATGCTTTGGAGAAAAGTCTAATTCTGGGTGTTTGAAGTTCCATAAAGTTTTTAGCCTTTGCATAAAACCGAACTTTTGGGGTTCAGATTGTTTGTATGCTTCATATAATACTTTGTTAAGCTCGTAGCTCCATTGTATACAACGGTTGTAGTTGCGATTTGGTCGAAGGAGACTTGTACTTTTTGTCATGATGAGTTCGTCTATTCACTAATATTTCGTATTTATTTTTCAAAATAGTCGATGATCTTCTTTAAAAGTTTCGACAAAGTTCTCTCAGAATCAAATTTAAAGTTATTCACAGCTTGGGTAATATTTCTTTTCAGTTAGTTTTTAATTCTACAACTGTGTTTTAAACGTTGTTCTTGAATCGTTTGAATCGAGAACAAAAAGAACCGTTACTTAGTATATTCCTTTATGAATGTAATATAATATAACAACGCTGTATTTATATGTTAAAGTTTATGTATCATTCACATAAATAGGTGTTCTACAACTTATTCACAACATATTCACAGTTCAAACACTTATGTTTTTGTTTCTGAATCGAAAACGTTACTTGTATATTTCTTTATAAATGTAATATAACAACGTTGCATTTATATGTTAAAGTATATGTATCGTTCATATATCATAAGTGTATGTATCGTTCATATAAATAGGTGTTTTACAACACACTTACAGTTCAAACACTTATGTAGAATTATTGTATGTAATCTTACCGCGTAATGTAGCTCAACTTTTTCCAATATATGGTATGTTGCCTTCATGTAAGCCGTAATTACACACGTCCGATTATCGGACACTGACCACAACGGTCGCCATTGTATGTGTGTATGTATGTATGTATGTATGTATGTATGTATGTATGTATGTATGTATGTATGTATGTATGTATGTATGTATGTTGGTGTGTATGTATGCACGGATCTAGCTGATGAAACGGCAGGAGCTCCGCCGTCGGAGTCCCGAATCTTTCATATTACCACTCTACTACCCCAAGTATCGAGTACTTTGGTGGGTTATGGTCTAACTGGTTTTTACCGCGTCCATTCTGATATATATATATATATGTATATATATATATATATATATATATATACATATACATAGGTATATGTGTGCATGTATGTATATATATGTGAGTGTTGTTTGTGTGTGTGCTTTTGCGTACACACACACACACACACACACACCACACCACACACACACACACATACACACACACACACACACACACACACACACACACACACACACACACACACAGATATATATATATATATATAACAAAGGAATTATGGTAAGGAACCAGATGGACCATAACGCACCAGAGTACTCAATACTTAGGGTAGTAGAGTGGGAAATAGGAAAAAGTATGATCCGACAGCAGAGCTCAAGCCGTTTCGACGGCTATTTCTGGACTCAGAAATAGCCGTCGAAACGGCTTGAGCTCTGCCGTCGGGGTCATACTTTTTCCTAAATATATATATATATATATATATGTGTGTGTGTGTGTGTGGTTGCATAGCTACGGCTTCCTAAAACCGTATTGCTTTGGAGATACGCAATATTTATATATATAAATATATAATAGCAATTCGTATATGTATTGGTTAATTACCGACACTTCAGTATGCAGGGTAGACCACTCGACAAAGTACGGAAGTGGCTCTCTTTACTCCGGAGTAATTTAAAAACAGAAAATGTAAGTCAACAGGTAAAAAGTAACTTCGTTTATTCATATTCACTATTATATATATTTCGGTGATAACCGTTATACAACAGCTATGACCTCATCAGACAACTAGAATTTGAACAGAAAAAAAAACAGAAAAACATAATGATGGAATAAAATTTACCTCTGTAAATTCGTTTTTTTTTTCATAAGCTCAGTGCTGAAGTATGATGTTGTTTTCTCAAAGCACTGGTCTTATATATATGCATGCATATATGTATATATATATATATATATATATATAGATATAGATATAGATAGGTAAATATACACGGGTGTGTATGATTGTGTATAGAAGATTATATTAATAAGAGGAATTCCAACTTTGTCTGATTTACTCGTTTTACTTACAATCCTTTAAAATATATATAATATGGTATTATAATGAAATAGTATGATAGAATATTAAATTCTAAGTGTTAATTGAACAAGTACTTTCATGCTTTCGCAATCTTCAGGTTCATGAAATGTGGTGACAGTCGAGTTTGCAATTTTCAACTGTAATGAGATGGGTAAATTTACTACCTTTTATACATTTTATACAGAGAAAAGTGGCTCCAGAATGCAAAGCCCTGTAAACTGTATTTCGACCAATCAGTGTGTAGTTTCACTGAATTACTACAGCTGATTGGTTTAAGCGTCACGGCTGGTTGAGCATGCTAACGTCCAATAGTCATACCCAACGTATCAATTGTTTTGCTTTTTGAAATGATGAAAATAGCATTTTCTATTAATCATCACCATCAACATCACTTTTATTATTATTATTATTGTTGTTGTTGTTGTTGTTAGTGGTCGTGGTCATAGTGGTAGTAGAAGTAATACCCCTAGGCGTTATTATTGTTCATTTAGCTTGGGTTTGAATTTATCAATAAAATTCTTTTCTTTGATTTTTCTCTTGATTTCACTTGGTCTGTGTAATTTGTAGAATGGGAATATTATAAATATTCCCTGACCACATGTTGCCAGGGAATATTATAAATATTCCCTGACCACATGTTGCCAGGTGGCCGCTTAGGGGTATCTCATTACAGTTGAAAATTGCAAACTCGACTGTCACCACATATCATGAACCTGAAGATTGCGAAAGCATGAAAGTACTTGTTCAATTAACACTTAGAATTTAATATTCTATCATAATATTTCATTATAATACCATATTATATATATTTTAAAGGATTGTAAATAAAACGAGTAAATCAGACAAAGTTGGAATTCCTCTTATTAATATAATCTTCTATACACAATCATACACACCCGTGTATATTTACCTATCTATATCTATATATATATTCCTATTGTGTATATGCCAACATGTCTGGAAAGCAACAAATGAAACCAACAGAATCAGAAAGAATTCTAAAGGAGATATCATCGAAATTATCAACACTTATCACGATGATGGACACACAATCCTCTATTTTAAAGGAAATAGAAAAACAATCTACAGACGGAAAACTTATAACTGAACATATAAACTCTGAAATTAAGAATTTAGCTGAAATTATACCAACAGTTATCAAAGATACAAGAGAAAGCCTACCACAACCCCCTTGGATGTCAGAAATAAACGAAAGAAATTTTGAAAACAAAACACATCGAATAAGAAAAGAAATGTGGAAGACATGGAAAAAATTCCTTAACATAAGAAAACAAAATTTCTGGAAAGCATACAGAGGCGAAAAATATGTCGAAACACATTCGAAATGGCTCTCTCTAACGGCACCCATACTCCCTCGTAAATGCCTAATTACAGAAATTGCAGGAGAACCAGAAGAAGAAACAAAACTCCGATGGGAACTTACATTGACAAAATTCAGGACCGACATCTTCATTTCTGAATGTAAACAATCCCGCTACAAAGCCAAATATGAAGCTATTGATGACCAAATTGAAGTTGAAATTTCAAAGCTAACGACTGGTATTATAGCTGAAAAACTACGAGAACTATGGATCGGAGATATCTTAAAAGAAGAAAACAAATCAAGAAAGGTATGGCAGCAGAAACAATTATTTCTCGATGAATATGCTGCAAATTACGGTAAAGACTCTGGAACCCTGAGAAAAAGCATTAAAAGTGGACAATCTCATCAACACAACATACGCCAGAACACGTACCAACACAAACACTCACCTTACTTTGAATCAAAGAAGAACTACGGTAATAACTCTTCGCTTTTTCTACAAAAACACCCTATCGCACACAACATGAACAAAAAGCACAAACACGATAGGTATTCCTTTGACCAGACCATGAGAAGTAGTAAAACCAGGAGATCATTCTCAAGATCTCAACAGAGACTACCAACAAGGAATGTGGAAACAAAACGTAGAATAACCAGATCACTCTCAAGATCTCAACAGAGATTGCCCACAAGAAACTGGACGAAAAAACGATCTAAACCTGAAAGCAAACCTAGGTCATTTTCCCAGATTGTTAAAAATAATGCTAACAGGAAGAAAAATAATATACAGAATACCAAAAATAGGACAAAATACATAACGAAACCAAATATAATATCACGACCAAAAGTTCATCAAGCGAACACCAACAGGAATATAAATCCTGAACAGAGAAAAATTCATTTTTTAACGTCAGGACAACAAAAACCGGAAAAAGAAAAACTCCAGGAGGAAGCATACCCAAAACAGCTGTACACGTAGTTCCTAAAATAATTAATTTATCTAAAAGAGATCTTGACAATGATGAAATGCAAATTCTGTCAAAAGGACTGAAATTCACACCGACTCCAACAGTCAACCACCAAGAACTGAAGGAGGATACCCAAGAATTCTGTCGAAAATTACGTCTTGTAGAATTCTTCGCTGATAAAAATAATGAGAGTGATGAATCACTAGTAAAGAATAAATCAAATTTCACTCCGCCAAAAGGAAGAAATATTTATCTCGACCAATACATTGACATCCTGTCTAAATTTCCTCTTAGACATAATACTAATGTTAGGCCAAACATTAACAAATCAGAAATGTCTGCACTTAAACGTATACAAAATGATAAAACAATAATAATTAAACAAGCAGATAAAGGGGGTGCAGTTGTTATAATGGATACTGAATACTACAAGGATTTGGTTGAGGAACAACTGAAAGACACAACATTCTATCATAAAATACCGTCAAATATAGACCACAACATCATGAAGAAGATCAACAACCTGGCTTCAAAATACCACAACTCATTTACTGATAAGGAAAGAGACTACATCACCAATTTTGAGTCAAAACCCAGCAACCTGTATGGCCTACCGAAAGTTCACAAGTCAAGAGAAATACAACTGGCAGTAAGAGAACAAAACAGTGAGTACATAAAATATTACGCCCAAAAGACTTAAAACTTAGACCTATTATAGCTGGTCCAACATGCCCCACTCACCGTCTAAGCAATTTTGTTGACATTATTTTGAAACCACTATGTATTCACATACCCAGTTTCATCCGGGATGATATCGACTTCCTGTCCCATCTTACCAAAACCACGGAAACGAATTCACTTCTACTCAGTTTTGATGTGGTAAGCCTTTACACCAACATTACACATGATTTAGGAATAAAGGCGGTTAAATACTGGGTGGAAAAACATAGAGAAGTGATTCCCATTAGATTCACAGCGCCATTTATATTAGACGCAGTTAAACTTATTCTGGAAAACAACACTTTCTTCTTCAATGGAAAGAATTACATCCAAATTAGAGGCACAGCGATGGGAACGAAGTTTGCTCCCGTTTACGCGAACTCTGTAATGGGATACTTAGAACAACAACTCTACCAAGAAATAGAGGAAAAATATAGTACTGACTTTAGAAAGTACATTGAAAAATCTTGGAAGAGATACCTTGACGACTGTTTCATCATCTGGACAGAATCTCTAGATACTCTGGATGAGTTCAATATCCTCCTGAATAACCTACACCCATCTCTCCAATTCACAAAAGAGATGAGTAGGACCAAATTACCATTCCTAGATATAATGATAATCAAAAACGACACCACCATTACCACGGATATATATTATAAACACACAGACACCCATCAATATCTGAATTTTAAGTCGTGCCATCCACCTCATACAAAACGCAACATCCCATACTGCCTAGCCAGAAGAATTTGTACCATTGTAGAAGATACGAATACCAGGTACAAACGCCTAACAGAACTAAGAGAACTTTTGCTCAAACAAAAATACCCATCTCTACTTACAGAAAATGGCATACAGCGGGCTATAAAAATACCTATACAACAACTTAGAACAACCCAAGGAAGAAGAAACCAAGAACTGGTCATACCATTTATAATGACACACAACCCATGTCACCAGAATATATTCAACACTGCCAAAGCAAACCTACCGATCATTGCTCAAAGTAATGAATTAAAAGGCTTAATCACAGATCGATCTTTGACTCTTAGTAAAAGACAGCCAAAAAATTTGAAGCAATTGCTAACAAAAGCAAAGTTTGACCTTAACAACAAAGACCAATCATTCACTGTATCTAAATGCAATGATAATCGATGCGGCACATGTCAATCCATACACGTCGGTCAATATATGAGAACAAAAACTGGAAAAATATTCCCAAATGCAAATATGAACTGCAAAAGCAGAAATCTAATTTACTGCATTAAATGCCCGAATTGTGAAGAACTATATGTCGGTCAAACTGGAAATGCACTATCGGAACGTGCACGGGTACACCGTCAACAAATCAGAGACCCAAATGTCCGTCAGATACCCCTAAGCGGCCACCTGGCAACATGTGGTCAGGGAATATTTATAATATTCCCATTCTACAAATTACACAGCCCAAGTGAAATCAAGAGAAAAATCAAAGAAAAGAATTTTATTGATAAATTCAAACCCAAGCTAAATGAACAATAATAACGCCTAGGGGTATTACTTCTACTACCACTATGACCACGACCACTAACAACAATAACAACAACAATAATAATAATAATAAAAGTGATGTTGATGGTGATGATTAATAGAAAATGCTATTTTCATCATTTCAAAAAGCAAAACAATTGATACGTTGGGTATGACTATTGGACGTTAGCATGCTCAACCAGCCGTGACGCTTAAACCAATCAGCTGTAGTAATTCAGTGAAACTACACACTGATTGGTCGAAATACAGTTTACAGGGCTTTGCATTCTGGAGCCACTTTTCTCTGTATAAAATGTATAAAAGGTAGTAAATTTACCCATCTCATTACAGTTGAAAATTGCAAACTCGACTGTCACCACATTTCATGAACCTGAAGATTGCGAAAGCATGAAAGTACTTGTTCAATTAACACTTAGAATTTAATATTCTATCATACTATTTCATTATAATACCATATTATATATATTTTAAAGGATTGTAAATAAAACGAGTAAATCAGACAAAGTTGGAATTCCTCTTATTAATATATATATATATATATGTGTGTGTGTGTGTGTGTGTGTGTGTGTGTGTGTGTGTGTATGTGTGTGTGTATGTGTGTGTGTGTGCGCGCGTTTGCGTGTGCGTGTGTGTATAATATTCATTTCAAGTATTAACAGATGTTTCATTAGTCCATGTGTCTAAAAACCGCAGTATGCCACGGTACTCGATTTTAATTACAGTTGACACCCAATAAAATTCTCAAAATACTGATCACCACAACTAAGTAAACTTCTTGTTGAGCATAGCTTTATATAATTTGTATAAATATTTCGTATCTCCAAAGAAATACGGTTTTAGAAAGCCGTAGCTATGCAAACACCGGGTGGCTAACGCCCTCTGGTGATATCTAGCAGAAGCAAGGGGGACAACCGTCTATGCAGTTCAGGCTTAACTGGCCTTCGTCAGGACGGTCCCTCCCATCGCTTGCGACTGCTGGACTAGAAGACAGCCGAGAATATATATTTTTCTCGTGTGTAAATGAGGTGATTAATCTCATTTGCATATGAAGCTGCATAAGTTGGCTCAACTTATAATAAAAAAGAAATAGGATTTTGTTCCAATCATAGCTTTATACAATATGTATAAATATTTTGTATTTCCAAATAAATACGTTTTTAGGACACCGGAGGTCTAACGTCCTCTGGTGATGTTTATACATACGCATGCCAACATAAGAGCAAGAATGAAGTGTTCATTCTACTGACATGGCTATAAAATTGAGGCTTGTTTGCATAATTGCAAACGAATCAAATAAAACTCAGATTACATTTATTGTAGTTAGCCATGTAGAGCGAAATTTTATTTTTTATTTTAATGTGGCAAAGCCGGCCATTTATCGCTCGTATACAGGAAACGGACTGGCCAGTCTGATGATATGCAAATCTGGCTGATCAGTGGATCTGTTAATATGCAGATTTGACTGTGTATTTTTGAAAATAGCATATATTTTCACTAGCTCTGACAGCTGGCAGGTGAACAGTGAGCTGTACTTATGAAGGGTGATATCCAGAAACATTAGTGTCTGCAGTTCTGTTCACATGCCAACACAAGAGCAAGAATAAAGGGTTCATTCTACTGACATGGCTATAAAATTGAGGCTTGTTTGCATAATTGCAAACGAATCGAATTTTATTATTAATATTCGAAAAACTCAGATTACACACACACACACATATATATATATATATATATATATATATATATATATATATATATATATATCACACACACACACACACACACACACACACACACACACACACATATATATATATATATATATATATATAAGTGAAATAAAAAATAGAGCAAGAAACCAGGACTATCCATCATCAGTTATCTTCTGGCTATCATCGGTATTTCTTCGCATTAAAGACCAGATACCTCAAGACAGTGCGAGTAATAACTAAAATAAGTTATTGGGATAAAAAGAATTGGGTGAAGAAGGAGAGACATGTAAACAAACAGAATGGTAAGGCAACGTAAAGAGAGGAAGATGAGAAAACAAGTCAGTGACATATTGTGAACTTAAGTTCTAGCAAATCAATGGCGAGAAGAGAAGACGCGTCCAAACCTAGCGAAATGTGAGCGAGAAAAGGATTTCACACAGGTCAGACGGGAGGAAGTGAGAGAGGGGGAGTATCAGAGAGTGAGTGAAAGTGTGAGGAAGAGGTCAGCCGAGAGAGGGTGACCAGCAGAGGGGATGAATGAAAGTATATATTATCATCCAACGGTTTTTTAACCTCTCTATGTAAAACAATATATTTTTCTCAGTTATAAAAGCTATCTCTCTCTCTATCACCCATCTCTCCTCCTATCTCATCCTTCCTTATTATACTCCTCCCCCTCCACTCTTTACTCTCATCTCCTCTTTTTCACCCCCCCCCCCCTCAATTTTTTTCCCAATATCACACATCAATCTAAAACTACTTTTCATATGTTGATTTAAAACTGCACTATTCACAAGTGTTTTTTAACCTTCATATCATGTCTCCCTATTTTATCTGACGAAAACGCAAATGTCATCGCATGATGATATTTGTTTTTGAAATGCGCATAATAAAATACATGGAACTCTTTTAACCATCTTTTGATCTTATACATTATTTATACTCCAGTCCTACAAACTGTAGAGTGCTACTTATCCGATATCTGCATTGCTTTATTGTACTACAATGAAACTCACCTCCTACACACACATATATATATATATATATATATATATATATATATATATATATATATATATATATATATATATATATATAAATATATATATATATATGGATGTATATATAATGTATTTTGCAATACACTTTATGCTTAATTAAAAGCATTTTGAAGACCGTAAGCTATTGTTTTTTAGAGTAGTGACAAATTCACTTACTTTGATCTCTGCAAACAGGCGAGATAAGCCGAGAAGGCCTTGTTTCGCTTTTGTTGAAGCTTATCAAGGCCAACTACCCCGCCTGTCTACCGAGATCACTGATGTTATATTCTTATAGAATTCTAGTAAATAATCAGGAGCTGATTATGCAGAGCGGTTGTTGGTCAGGCAGAAATTAAAAATTAGAATTGGAGCTCTGAAATAGCGAAACAAGGCCTTGTCGGCTTATCTCCCCTGTTTGCCGAGATCAAAGTAAGCGAATTTGTCACTACTCTAAAAACCAATAGCTTACGGTCTTCAAAATGCTTTTAATTAAGCATAAAGTGTATTGCAAAATACATTATATATACATCCATATATATATTGCTATTTCAGAGCTCCAATTCTAATATATATATATATATATATATATATATATATATATATATATATATATATATATATATATATATATATATATATATACGTATATATAAATGTTACGAGCACACATAGATACAACATCAGTTGTGATGTCTATGAACGCTACTTTTCCTAAGTTCATTTTCCTCCGGCAGTTCCATAGCTTTCACTCTCTCATTCTCTCTCTCTCCCTCACTCTCCCCCTCTCTCTCTTCCTCTCACTTACTCACTTTCCCATTATTTCGTATACTTGTCTAATTCCCTCTGTCAACTTCTCATTGTTTTGACTTTTTGCTTTTCCAAATAAACTTATTTTATAATTTAATGACATTCCATCATCATATAACCCGAAACACTTTTAAACATTGAAATTTAAATATTATTCAAATATATTAAATTAAATCGAAAATAATTTCTGTCTGACAAGAGATAATTAGATAATAAAATAGTATTATTGAAAGTCAGTGGTGATTATATGCGTAAATAACATGTGCTCACTTTTTATTGATTTGTTTCTATTTGTAGTCGTGTATGTATGTGTTTGTGGGTGTCTGTTTGAGTCTGTACATGCAACCATATATGCAAACACATAGATGCACATAGACACGTGCATGCATACCTACATACATACACACATGCATGCATACATACATACATACTTGCATGTATACATATATATACACACAGAAACATGCAGCCATATATACAAACACAGATGCACATACATACATGCATACATACATGCATGCATACATACATACATACACACACACACGCGCGCACACACACAGACAGAAACATGCAACCATATATACAAACACAGATGCACATACATACATACATACATACATACATACATACATACATACATACATACATACATACATACATACATACATGGTGGCTGCCAACTGGTTTTCGAGTACGGCCACTACTTTATATCCATGTAGGAGAACCCCTACCGATGCGCTGACGAATGTGACTTTTTAGTCCAGCCAGCGACTTGAAAACTCTGGTACAAACACTACACTTGTGACAATTATTGACACATAGTGCTGGGCCCATGGTACCATGTGACGACAAGTGCAGAGAGAACTCCGATATAAAGCAATGCCTGTGCCGTGAAGCTTTTATAGTGAGCAAAGGCACTGCACAAAGCCAGTCCCACTCTCTTAACCAAGATGATATTTACCAAAAAGAAGAACAAGTCAACATCATTGGATACCATCAGGGTTGCAGGTGTTATATCAGAGTTTTCCTTCTCCTAGAATTCTGCCTTGACAAAGGCTAAGGGGTCATCTCTCCCGGTGATTTTGGATGGCCATTGATTCTTAAGAGCTCCTTTGCCCTTTGACAGGTTTTGATTTTAGTCCTGCAGGATGTCCAAAGTCACCCTCCTCACCAAGAAACCTTGGTGGGGTTGCCAGTTTACATACATACATACATACATAAAAAAACATAGGATATGTGACAATGTTCCTTACATGCAAACAAACACAAAAAAACCTCACTCCTCACCAAAAAAGAGGGAAAAATAAAATAGAGACGATGTTTGGTAACAGTAGAACCAGAACTCTCCAATATAAGCTGATCACCCTCAAACAAGAATTGAGAGCTGTTAGCGAAAAACGCCGATGCCTGAAGAAGGTAGATGAGAGAAAAGTGCTTAATAAAAGATTCAGACGAAACCAAACATCAGTCTAGAGAGATATGAATGGCAAAATAATAAGTGTCACTGAGGCCCCATCCCAGAAAGACATAGATTCCTTTTGGAGCAAAATATGGGGTGAAAAGAAGAATTTCAACCAAGATGCAGTGTGGCTAAGAGAAATCCGAAAGAACTATTGGTCCTACACTACAACAAAAACATACGAAATAAGTGAGGGTACCCTTGAGACTGTGATAGGAAAACTCCAAGATAAGAAAACACCAGGAAGAGACATTATTGTCGGCTACTGGTACAAAAAACTGATATTTATCGGAGGTATTTTACTGACCTCTACCAACAAGTTCTTAAGGGAGATTCACTTATACCAGAATGGTTGACATTAGCACAAACATTACTGGTACCCAAAAACAAAGACACCTACCTGGCAAAAAACTACCGACCCATTGCATGCCAGAACCTGATGTATAAGATGTATACAGCCTGCCTGAACCTATTCCTCCAAGATCACTGTGAAAATAATAACATCATCACAGATGAACAAGCAGCTAGAAAGAAAGGGGTTTGGGGATGTGCTGAACAACTCTTAATCAACAAAACTGCGATGTCGCAGGTGCTACAACTTAGGAGGCATATGACTACAGTCTGGCTGGACTACAGGAAAGCTTTCGATTCTGTTCCCCACTCTTGGATGATAGAGGCCCTCCAACTTGCTAAAGTCCCAGACATTATTGTCAGAGCAATAGAGAGGCTGTCTTCTTTTTGGGCTACTATCCTAAGGTTAAAGACAGAGAGGGAGGACTTTATTTTCACTGATAAAATAAAATATTGCAGGGGTATATTTCAGGGGGACAGTCTCTCTGTGATATTATTCATCTTGTCATTAAACCCTTTGTCCTTTCTGCTCAAGAAATGTGAGGGATACATCATTAGCTCACAGGAGAACAGAAATACGAACCTAAGCGATAATTTATTTGTGGACGATCTGAAACTCTATGCCAAGAACATGGATGGGATGAAGAAAAATCTTGACCTGGTTACAACGTTCTCAAAGGATTTAGGAATGTAGTTTGGCCAAGATAAATTCTCATACATGACTGTAAAGCGGAGAAAAACAACAACCTAATCTAGCAACATTGTCATCAATGGCCTAACTGTTTCACCGATATCTGATGAGGACTATTACAGATACCTGGGGATAGATGAGAACATATCCTATAATAGTATCTGTAATAAAGAACGCGTCACCAGGGAATACTACACCCGATTAAGAAAGATCAGGTCATCGGAACTCTCTGGGCAAACTTCCACATCAACAGTGACATAGACCGCCTTTACTTGAAACGTAAGCAGGGAGGCAGAGGCCTAACATCAGTCCAGACAACATTTGAATGTCGCATAATATCTCTCCGACAATATCTACGAACCTCGAAGCGTAGGAGCCCGTTTTTAGAGCAAGTCTATCTGCATGAAACAGATAAGATCATGAGAGTTGGGAAGGAACTCCTCGAGAGATATTCCCTGTGTGATAATCAAAAACTCACACCCAGGGATGTCGCTCAGCAGTATCGCAGTGAATCCATGGATGAAAAACTGCATGCCTATCAGCAAAAAATCATGCATGGATATGTTGCCAGGAAGCTCCAGAGTGAGAGTAATATAGACAAGGAAAGTAGTCTATCTTGGACCAACAACCGCTATATTGGCTCCCACTTTGAAGGATACGCTTTTGCAATCCAAGAACAGGAGATTAACACGAAATACCTGATTCACAAAAGAGATAGGGATGCAGGCAAAACACCTAGATGTGATAACAAGTGCAGACTCTGCATAACTAACATCGAGGATATCATATACACATGCACACATACAACACATACAGCTGTCCAAAGATGTCATCGTGGTACTATCTACCTATGAGGCATGATGTAGTGGCCAAACACTGTACGATGCAGTTCGTAAAAAAGATAGCCCCGATAATAAACACATTAAAAGCTACAACAATGTGGAAGACATCCATGTACATAATATGAAAGAGTACTTGTGGAATGTTCCAGTAAAAACCCCAATAAAATGCAGGCATAACAGACCAGATATGATGTGGGACAGGGAGAAGAAAACATGCACAGTAGTGGAAATTAGCTGCCCTGCAGATGCCAATATAATATCAAAGATTAGTGACAAGGAGAATATTTATGCAGAACTGATGAGAAATCTGCAGATACTCCACCCTGATTACACCTTCAGATTTATGCCTGTGATTATTGGGGCAATGGGGTATGTTAGTAATTGCCTAAGTACAAATCTTGAAAAGCTAGGCTTCACAGGAACAGAAAGAACACAACTAACAACTAGTTAGGAAATTACAAGTACAATCCATTAATGGAACAGTAAAAATATGTAAAACATTCCAAAAATAACTGCATATACACATGTACAGATGCAAAGCATATACACATGCACACATACAACTCAAAACATGCACATCCACACATTCAATAACATCCATATCTACACATACATGCATACATACATATCTACCTAGTTGATGTTGTGTAAATTCCAATGAGAGAGTCTTGTGTCTATGTTACAAACCGACACTCCCTCTATTGGTAAATCTGTGAAATTATAAAACCAGAAGAACATACATACATACATACATACATACATACAGACGCATATATAGACACATACACACCCATATGCCTCTAGCCCTAACTCCTTTCGACCCCGCATAAAGACAAATGAAAAAATATATATATATATATATATATATCTTTCTCTCTCTCTCTCTTTCTCTCTTTCTTTCCTTCTCCCTCTCTTTGTACACAGACACATACATACAGACACACACACACACACATATATATATATATATATAGAGAGAGAGAGAGAAAGCGAGAGAGAGAGAGAAAGAAGGAGAGAGAGAGAGAGAAAGCGAGAGAGAGAGAGAGAAAGAAGGAGATAGATAGATAGAGAGAGAGAGAGAGAAAGAAGGAGAGAGAGAGAAAAAGAGAGAGAGAGAGAGAGAGAGAGAGAGAGAGAGAGAGAGAAACGGAGATAGAGACAGATAGATATGGATATATAGAAGATAGCAAACTAGAAGTGTTGTGAAAAAAACAGAAAATCCTACGGTGAGAACTAACCTCTAAATCAACATTGTTACACTTACTCTAACACTGAACTACATTTATTTACTACATTAAATAAAATATACTGTGTGTATACCCGTAGTTCCAAGATGAACATATATTTAAATGAAGGTTATTTAGATAAATATTCGTAAGTTAGCTGAAGCTATATCGAAACAAACAACGAATGTTTAAATATACACACATGTATATACATTAGGGTGGCCCTTAGCAATAGGTAATTTTCCGAAAGTTTAAATTTTGCTGCTCCCACCCCTAAATCCTGTTCCAATCAACAAAAACACGGGATGTGCAAACTTTCAGCTGAATCAAACAACTGTTAAGCGACCCTCAAATACCTTGAAGTTGGAACATAGTATACACAACGATTAATTCTGTTCAAAAGCAGTATACTGTTCCCTATCTCGACCATTTTCTTTTTTCTTCTTAGAGAAATTTATGTGGATACATCCAGGCAACCTCAGCAAATGTTTAAAAACATTTTGAATCAAATTTACCAATAGTTAATTTGAGAAATTCCTGAAATAACATGAACAACTTAAGAGATATTAGATTTTCTTAATAAAGCACACAACTTCTATAAGAGAAACTCATTTTTATTTACAACAATAATTTCTATAGAATCAAAAACATAATGTGAACACTGAACACTGAATATTGAACATTATTTTTGCATAAGAGAGGATTTAGTGGCAGTTAGGTATGTTTTACGGTTTTCGGTAACGATCTGTAAAACAAATTGTTTCTCAGTTTCATCTTTTGTGAGAATGTAATTGTAATCCTGAATGACACCTCTTTCTGCAACATCATTCACAATAACTGTCCTCACAAGTTTTTCAAGTCCACTTTTGTAACCAGGATCATCTTTCCATGCTGAAGCATCTTTGTCGAGGAAATCGGTGCTGATAGAAAATCTCGTGAAGAAAGTTTTTGTACCAGGAGTTACAAAAGACGAAAACTCGATGTTTTAAAGGAAGAAAAGTAATTTTGATTTTTTCACCTTTGTCTGCTTCCGGCATCACTTGAGCAATATTTGCCCTAACCTCTCCTTGCTCTCTTTGCTCTCCTTTTCTCATTGCTCTCCTTACTCTTCTTGCTCTCCTTTTCCCACTGCTCTCCTTGCTCGCCTATTCTCCTTGTTCTCTTTGCTCTCTTATTCTCCTTGCTCTCCTTTTATCCTTCCTCTCATTGCTCTCCTTACTCTCCTTTTATAATTGCTCTCCTTTTCTCCTTCTTCTCATTGCTTTCCTTTTCTCAGTGCTCTCCTTGCTCTCCTTTCATCCTTACTTTCCACACTCTCCTTGCGCTCTTTGCTCTCATTGCTCTCCTTGCTCTCCTTGCTCTCATTTTCTCATTGCTCTCCTTGCTCTCCTTGCTCTCATTTTATCATTGCTCTACTTGTTCTCCTTTTATCCTTGCTCTTTTTACTCTCCCTTTCTCCTTTTCTCATTGCTCTCCTTGGTCTCCCTTTATCCTTGCTTTTCTTGCTCTCCTTTTCTCATTGCTCTCCTTGCTCTCCTTTGAGCCTTGCTCTCCTTACTCTCCTTACTCTCCTTTACTCATTGCTCTCTTTTCTCTCCTTGCTCTCCTTTTATCCTTGCTCTCCTTTTCTTATTGCTTTCCTTGCTCTCCTTTTCTTATTGCTTTCCTTGCTCTCCTTTTCTTATTGTTCTCCTAACTCTCCTTTTCTCATTGCTCTCTTTGTTCTCCTTTTATCCTTGCTCTTCTTTTCTCCGTATTCTCCTTTCCCCTTTGCTCTCCCTTTCTCCTTGTATCTATGTACTTGTTTATATACAAATACAATGAGAAAAGGGGACCAAGGAGAAATATGAAAGCAAGGATAGTAAGGAGAGTATATATATATATATATATATATATATATATATATATATATATATATATATATATATATATATATATATATATATATATATATATTAGAAAGTGAGGTTTTTTTTACAAAATGAAAAATAACCGAGGTGTCCTACACGAGTGAAAGTATAAAGAAAAAGAGATGAAATCGAAAATGCAACTGAAGTCTTATTTTTAAAAAAAATATATATATTTATTTGGTTCCTTTACCGGTTTCGCAGTTCTTCTGCTTTTCAAAAGGTGAGTTGAGATGGAGGGTCTGTGGTTTTTCTCACATCTGAGAAAAACCACAGACCCTCCATCTCAACTCACCTTTTGAAAAGCAGAAGAACTGCGAAACCGGTAAAGGAACCAAATAAATATATATATTTAAAAAAAAAATAAGACTTCAGTTGCATTTTCGATTTAATCTCTTTTTCTTTATATATATATATATATATATATATATATATATATATATATATATATATATATATGAATTAGAACCCTGTAACCATTAAGCTCTAAGTATAAAGTACAAATAAATACTGAGCCGATTAACAATATATAGTACGAAACACAGTAAACCGTGTGTCTAAAATTACAAGGGTTGAAAAACCACATATGCTTGAAATATTTAACCAAGAAACAGACAGGATGACAAAATGAAAATAAAAATATATTATCATAATACAAACCGCCTCAATAACCATTATATCTCTCGGACAGATTATCCCTAATCTGTTTCGCCCTGAGTGTGTTTGTAACAGATAATCCTGGGCTTCATCAGCGAGAGATTGAAATTAAATGTCACAAACACTATTTGCCAACGTTCACACAGAAAGATGAATTTATCACCTCGTGCGCCGCCAGTCAAACGTGGTAAGCGCGTATTGAACAGAAATAACAGTCCAACACGCACAACTTAATAGATCATCCTGCAAGAGAGCCGAAATATATATATGAATTAGAACCCTGTAACCATTAAGCTCTAAGTATATATATATATATATATATATATATATATATATATATATATATATATATATATATATATATATATATATATATATATTACTCAATACCGAGTTGTCATTTCTCTCAGCTGTCAACCACATACGGATATATATATATTAGGGTGGCTGGCCCGTAGCAATAGGTAATTTTCCGAAAGTTAAAGTTTTGATGTTCCCACAGTGAAAAATAGTTGTTTGCCCTATATTTGCGCTCTGTCCCCAGCTTTGCAAGTTGCCTTCCCCATTTTACTTATTGTCACTTATCCTTCTAATACCAAGAATAAGTCTGAACAAGTTTTTAATTTGAGAGAAAATTATGAGATAAACATTTTTTATCTGAAAAAATGACTTTCCAAGCGAAAACTTGGAGGAGGGTCGCATAAATTGTTTTTTTGTTAATTGAAACAAGATAGTGGTGGTGGTGGGGGGAGCTAAACTTTTAGAAAGTTGAAAAATAAGGGCCACCCTAATATACATGCTGGATTTCTACTATATTACAGTATTGTTATAATGTTATACAAATAAATAAATTAGTTAACAAATTGAATACATATGTAATAATATATATATATATATATATATATATATACCCGACAAGCACACACACACACACACACACACACACACACACACACACACACACACACACACACACACACACACACACATACACATATATATATATACATACAAATAATTGTTTCTACTTTTGGCAGAAGGCCAACAATTATCCCAGTACGGTACTGCTATCTTATCGATCCCGTATGGATGAAAGGCAAAGTTAACCCCGGCAGGATTTGAATTCAGGCTGTAAAGGAACGTAACTCTATACTGCACAGCATGATATCCGGTCCTCTACCGATACTGCCAATCATATACAAATAAAGGTTTCTGATTTAGGTGCAAGGCAAACAATTGCGGAGGGAAAGTCGATGGCTACTTCTCCGAATTGAGAGATCTCAGTTCCAATACTATGGGCATGTGGTTAGAATATCACACGAAAGAATCGCTGGAGAGATTTTACGGACAAAACCAACAGGCAGGAGACCTAAGGTTAGATCCCAAGGAAGATGGTTAGATAACATCCATGAGCTTAGCTGGTCTCGCTTGGAGATCCTACCAGATCAGTTGGAAACGGTTGTTACTGACAGGATCCGCTGGAAGGAGTGTTTGAGGTCTCTGCCTCCACAACCCTCCCAGGAATAAGTGGGAGAAGAAGAGAGAAGAAGGGCAAAATCAATTAAATCAATCCCGGTGCATTACTGGTACTTTATTTTATCGACCCCGTAACGATGAAAGGCAAAGCTAAACACGGCAGGATTTGAACTCAAAACGTAAATGGACGTAACTATATGTCATAAAGCATGTTGTCCGACGTTCCACCGATACTGCCTATCCACCCTCATATAAATAATAAATAATTGTTTCTTCTTTTGGCACAAGGCCAGCAATTATCCCAGTGCATTACTGGTACTTTATTTTATCGACCCCGTAAGGATGAAAGGCAAAGTTAACCTCGGCGGGATTTGAACTCAGATCATAAAGGGCAGTAACTCTATGCTGCAAAGCATGGTGTCCGACTCTCTCTCTCTCTCTCTCTCTCTCTCTCTCTCTCTCTCTCTCTCTCTCTCTCTCTCTCTCTTTATATATATATATATATCATCATCATCATCATCATCATTTTACGTCCGCTTTTCTCTGCTTGCAAGGGTAGGACGCGTCCTTTTCAGCACAGCATCTCTCCACTTGTCACGGTCCTTCGTCATCTCCTCTCAGGTCTGCTCTCACCACCTCCGCCCATGTTTTTCGTGGTCTACCTCTACTGCGTCTTCCTTCTACTGGAATTTCTTGGCACTTCTTTACCCAGCGGTCATCCTCCATACGCGTCACATGTCCATACCATCTCAGTCTTCTCTCCTGCACACCACAACTTATCTCTCTTATACCGAGTTTCTTTCTCAACTCGTCTATGCTAAATATACACACACACTCACACACGCGCGCAATAGTACAATAATTGTTATAATCGGATGGTTAGTACACTTTAATATATTTTTTTTATTGATTTGTATTCACCATTTCTTCCGTAAAGTATATGTTCATCACTCTGGTCATTTTTGATCCCCTATGATTAAACACAAATCTATATGTACTTCTCTCTATATGGTGATTTATAAAGTGCCCGGAATCTATTCCTTGAGCTAATTAAATTATAGGGGATTAATGTGAGTTTTTTAATTTGATACAATTATATATAAAGAATAGCCTGGTTTGGATCTAGTACGCTCATATTTTATGCATTGCTTTTAGATATATTGACACATTCAGATTATATAGCAATATTTTATAGCGGCTGTTAATGGACGACCTACAACTATCAAGTGGACTGACAAGTAACTAATTTATTCTAGATTAGAAAATCTGTTTAAACTTTGTTCGTTTTTCTTAAATATGCAGAGCTCTTTTAAAGTTATATCAGAGTTTGTATTTGCATTCTGTGAGTTTAAAACCGATTCATTAATGATTTAATTAAAAAGAATAGGAAAAAATTGACTTTATGTTTGTTTGCTTTTTACTTTTTACTTTTTTTTGTTTATTAATATCTGTAGTTAATTTATATTCATAAAAAGAAAGGCTTTATCGATTCTGTAAAATATTCTTGCTTGAAGACAAATAACAGAACAAAACAGGATTAATAAAGATAAATTATTATTATTTTTTATCTCAAAATATCTAGCATGATATTTACAATTATAGTTCCAATGCTTAATGACTTGTATAAAATTGTGCACTAAATTATAAGGCCATATTATAATCTCTGATATTGTTCGTATGTATGTATAACAAGCGGATACGTAAGGGGAAAACCACCGAGCTTGAATTGTCTGCCCTACGAGATTTACGCTTACATGCCAGACTTTTCAGAAGTATTTTAACTCCGCTTGATAACAATTTCTCACTAGACTGACTACTGTAGTGTTACAGTTGATGTGTTGCAAAGTCTGACAACATATATATAGAGAGAGAGAGGAAAGAGAGAGAGAGAGAGAGAGAGAGAGAGAGAGAGAGAGAGAGAGAGAGAGAGAGAGAGAGAGAGAGAGAGAGAGAGAGTTAGGTGAACATGTCCATTGTCCATAGTCCATACGTTATATACTTGTGTATAAATAGAGCCAGCAGATAAGATGCAACTTCATTTCACATACAATATTCTTTGCCTTAGTGTGAGCGTGGTTGTCCACAATTCAAGATAGTCGACTACATGGACTACAAATTCGTGATCTGTGTGGTCGGCTTCAGAGACAGGGACCCGGCTACTGGAAACTAAACGCATCGCTAACAACGCGCAAGGCCTACAGAGACCGAATTAGCGAACTAGTTAAGCGGGCGTTGACGGGGGCAATCATCAATAACAAATGCTGGTTCGCCCTGAAAAGGGCGATTAGAATAGAATCCATTAGGTTTAGTAAGGCATTAGCATAAGAGAAAAATAGAGCAGAGGGAGAACTGGTTAGAAAACTAGACGAATCGACGAAAATCAACTATCCAATCTCTTTGGGGGAACTTTCAGGCCGGGGCCCATGGACAACTTCCAGAAATCCCTGGCCTGGCAGTGCTACCGGGGAGCTTTGCCAGTTCGGGATAAACTCTACAGGCATGGAAGTGCCGTCAGCCGAGCATGTCCGAGATGCGCGCAGGGCGATGAAACCGTCCTGCACTCACTCGTCCAGTGTCCGAGCATTGCTGACTTGTGGGTTTATGTCGAACACCTGCTGTCGCGTGTAGGACGGATCTGGCTATCAGCTGAGTCCATCGTGAGGATTGCCCCGCCGCCTTCTTTTAGCTGGGAAGGGCAGGCAGTTGTTATCTGCTTGATGGCCATGGCGAAAGAGGTCGTGTGGTGGATGCGTTTGAAAGGGCTGAAGACGAGCACTTACCTCTTCGGTGATGCCCTGATTAACTTTTTCAAAATTTCATTTGAAAAGGATAATCAGGGTGGAGAGGGACGTGCTCTCTTCCCAGCATTTTGTGTTTTTATTCGATTATATTGATTCCAATGTTTATCGAGCTTAGAATTGGGACGAGAGGTATAAACAACCGCGTAGAAAAGGACATAACTGAGACGGAGCAAAATAACACACACACACACACACACACACACACACACACACACACACACACACACACACACACACACACACACACACACACACACACACACACACACACACACACATACACACACACACACACACACACACACATAGCTAATTACTGTGTTGTTTATCTGTAAGTGTTGTGACGTCCCGATGATAAACAGGTGTAAGTAGGTAATGGGCACTCCACATCAGTTGTATCTATCTAACAAAGATGGCGATCAAAAGTAACGGAGTTTCCATGTATGAAATAAACGTTAAGACAGATGTTACATAATTGCATTTATTTGATTATACGTATTTCAGTGACATTATTTCAATAGTAACCGGCACCAGTCTGACGTCATGAGATATTAACATAGCTATTTGAGTGGATTGATATGTCATGAGCTAACGCTACCATGTTCGCAAAGTAGCGTTAGCCCACTACATATGGGATAAATTCATTAAACTGGCCCATTACTTTAGTTTATCGATCCCGGTAGGAAAGAAAACAAAGCTGGCCTCAGCAAGATTTAAACTCAGAACATAAACTTACACAATTCACCATCCTCAAGAAAAAAAAAAATGAGAAATACTGGTCTAGATTCTTGAAAGCCAACACACACACACACAGACACACAGACACACACACAAACACACACACACACACACACACACACATATATATATATATATGAGCATATATATATATATATATATATATATATATATATATATAAATGTAAGTATGTATGTATACGTACATACATATATGTATACAGACGTATAGTAGTATGTATATATATACATACATGCCCACATATATATATGTGCACGTATCGGTTTACCGAACATTTATTATAATGCTCGGTTTATTTATTTGTAAACAAACAAACAGCCCGAATTACGCCGTACAGTGTTTAGGTAACCACGTCATCTTTTTGATCAACACTGACACAGGAACGTTGTACTAGTTTCAAGCTTATTAGCTATCGTCAGCATCGTATACCTTCCTGCCAGATGGTTGAACGTCTGAAAGTATATACTTTCCTAATGCATATTAACGGCTGAGCAGTCTAATTTGCATATCGAGTGAGTTCAGTCGGCCGGGCACACCGAAAACGATAAATGGAATAGAATGAAACGAAATTTCATTTCTCACTCTTAGTACGGCACTTACTTAAATGTATGTATGTATGTATGTATACGTACATACATATATGTATACAGACGTACAGTAGTATTTATCTATATACATACATGCCCACATATATATATGCACGTATCGGTTTACCGAACATTTATTATAATGCTCGGTTTGTTTGTTTGTAAACAAACAAACAGCTCGAATTACGCCGTACAGTTTAGGCAACCACGTCAACTTTTTGTTATTTGTAATATGCATAAGGAAAGTATATACTTTCAGACGTTCAACCATCTGGCAGGAAGGTATACAATGCTGACGATAGCTAATAAGCTTGAAACTAGTACATCGTTCCTGTGTCAGTGTTGAACAAAAAGGTGACGTGATTGCCTAAACACTGTAAGGCATAATTCGGGCTGTTTGTTTACAAACAAACAAACCGAGTATTATAATAAATGTTCGGTAAACCGATACGTGCATATATATATGTGTGCATGTATGTATATATATACATACTACTGTACGTCTGTATACATATATGTATGTACGTATACATACATACTTACATTTAAGTAAGTGCCGTACTAAGAGTGAGAAATGCAATTTCGTTTCATTCTATTCCATTTATATATATATATATATATATATATATATATATAATAACTAGAGATTGATTAACATATAAATAAACATGAATAATCACAGGAGATAATTTTTACAAGTGTGTAACCACACATAGCTAGGTAGGTAGCTAAATAAAGTTGACCAGAACTTCACAAATAGATACCTTATAATATGATTAATCTTCCCTGTATATATTCCATTAAAGAAATATATTTCAGCAATTAATCAGATGGTAAACCACAAAAGTGGAGACTTGGATTTTCAACAAGGAAGAAGTTCTAGCAATCCGTGTTTACACTTTAAGTTCAAATCAGCGACTGGCCAGCACGTGTTGTATTTACTAGAAATACACACATCATACTAGTTTCGTCCCAGTGGCGTGAATAGGGTTATAGACAACTAGAAACAGCAGTCGAGTCCTTTCAACAGAGTTTGCTCTACAATTAAGGAGCCGTATTTATATATCTATATCCAAAATTAAGATAAATCAAATAAATTTAATCTAAATCAAAATTATGGGTGTCATGCCAGAAAGACATGCGCCATATCACCCGCAAAATAAGCTCTAAGTTTCTAACGAGTAGGTCCGAGCATTTTATAATAACTAGAGATTGATTAACATATAACCTATTCACGCCACTGGGACGAAGCTAGTATGATGTGTGTATTTCTAGTAAATACAACACGTGCTGGCCAGTCACTGATTTGAACTTGAAGTGTAAACACGGATTGCTAGAACTTCTTCCTTGTTGAAAATCCAAGTCTCCACTTCTGTAGTTTACCATCTGATTAATTGCTGAAATATATTTCTTTAATGGAATATATACAGGGAAGATTAATCATATTATAAGGTATCTATTTTTGAAGTTCTGGGCAACTTTATTTAGTTACCTACCTAGCTATGTGTGGTTACACACTTGTAAAAATTATCTCTTGTGATTATTCATGTTTATTTATATGTTAATCAATCTCTAGTTATTATAAAATGCTCGGACCTACTCGTTAGAATCTTAGAGTTTATTTTGCGGGTGATATGGCGCATATCTTTCTGGCATGACACCCATAATTTTGATTTAGATTAAATTCATTTGATTTATCTTAATTTTGTATATATATATATATATATATATATATATATATATATATATATATATATATATATATATATATATATATATATATATATATATATATATATATATATATATATATATATATATATATATATATATATATTAAAATAACAGATTAAAGTTTAAGCAAAGAATCGCTGTTTCAGAAGATCCCGTTAAGGGTTAAAGCAGCGATTCTTTGCTTAAACTTTAATCTGTTATTTTAATAATATTTGCTCTACGGTTCTTATATATTTGATATATATTTATCCTTATCGAGCCCTCTTTGGATTTTAGTCTTCAAATTTATTATTATTACTATATATATAGCGGTGGTGGATTGGCAGTATCGGTAGAGAGTCGGACGCCATGCTTTCCAGCATAGTTACGTCCCTTTACGGTCTGAGTTCAAATCCCGCCGAGGTTTACTTTGCCTTTCATCCTTACGAGGTCGATAAAATAAAGTAGCAGTAATGCACTGGGTAATTGGTGGCCTTGTGCCTAAAGTAGAAACAATTATTACTATATATATATGTTGGCTCTTTGAATAGTGCTAATTCTTGAAGTTAATTTCTGTTGGTTTAAATCACTGATTCCCAAATTGGGCACTACCACCTTCTTGAACATTGGAAGTGGGCACAGGAAGGCAAGGTATGTTAAGGGTTCGTTGAAAGGCAATAAATCGTGTGTGAAGAAAGGAGCAATTTATATTTCACAATGTTGATAGTCAAACACATTCGCTACAATAATAATGATTATAGCGTTAGAAAATCGAGTAAAATACTCTGAAGGGACAAATTAAGCAACAACTTCAGGGAATCGAACTCTGTTTCACTTAAATTCCAGCTAAGTGTGTGTAGACAGCAGAGCTACTGTAGATCAAAAGTAGTCCAGCAATTGACCAACAGTAGACATCGCTAGTATTTGTGGTACTTATAAAATATAACACATCTACAAAATGCAGATCTCAAGTTATCAAATAGGTCACGTTAAATAATGTAGTATGTAATACACAACCCCCTTAAACACAACCATAAGGATCTGGCCCGAACGTGGAAGAGCCGAACTCCGACTGTCATCGCCCCCATCTCTCTCGCTCTCCCCATTTCTCTGTATGTTGAGCAAATGGGGTCCCACGTGCTGGCCGTACCACAGCCCCGGCGGACAGAATGGAGAATGCAAAGTGTGTTATCTTTACACCAAATGGCAGTTGACGACAGTTCCTGTCCACATTAGGAATTATATATGATAACTTCAGCGGCTAGAGCCAGAAGTAAACAAATCTTATGATTTATTGAGTCGTTTGGATGATTTGTAAATCTCCTTCAAATCACTCGTAACCGTTATAAAAAATTGACGAGGGGACACATTGGATTATGTAGTCCTATATTGACTATAATATCATGGCTGGAACAAGCATAATCACATGTGTGCTTGATCAGTGCTGACCTTTGGCTAAAAAAATAACATGTTTGTAAAAATGAAAGGCAGAGAAAAAAGAGAAAGAAGCCGATACATATATCAGACCAAGGAAAATGTTTTCATTGGTATTTCCATTTATAATATCTGTCGGTCGGAACGCCTGACAGAAGTGATATGAGGAGGGAATAAAATTCAGAACGCACAGAGCTGGAACAGATGGCATATGGCATATCATTTGATTCTTTAACAATTCCTCCACTCTACCGCCTCTTTGGCAGGATTTGAAATGAAGACGCTGAGGACCGGAACTAATAATTGTTTCTACTTTTGGCACAAGACCAGCAATTATCCCAGTGTATTACTGGTACTTTATTTTATCGACCCTGTAAGGATGAAAGGCAAAGTTAACCTCGGCGGGATTTGAACTCAGACCATAAAGGGCCGTAACTCTTTGCTACAAAGCATGGCATCAGACCCTCTAATGATACTGCCAATCCACTGTCATAATCAGAGCCGGAACTAATAATACAAAGCATTTAATCTGACTCTCCTAAATACCCCCACCTTCCTCATCGCAATGATATGGTGTATTTAAGAATGCTAGATATTAAAATATCATTAGTGCAGCGGAGATGATGTTTTGATGAATTGATTTTCATTCAAAGAGAGACACTTGTTCAAAATAACAAATATTTGTATATCAACATTTGATTTAGTATCATACTAGCAGAATGGCCCAGCGTTGCTCGGGATTCTAAATATAGATTGGCATGTTTATCCCTCCTTTCTGAAACAGTTTCGTCGTATGTTCACCAATTGATGCAGAAGTCCTAATAAAAAGTATCTAAAGACATTTTTTTCAATTCCAACCCGCCGATTGTGTTGTTATTTCTGTTTAACTTTTACATATATATATACACACAGAATAAAAAGCAAGTAAGCTAATGAGGCGAAGAGAAAAGTAATTAGTTATGCAGATTACAGGCCGGTAGACAGAAGGTTAGTGTGCTCAATGCATATAGATTATGAGACTAGCGAGCCATGCGAGTAGATGGAAAAAGAGATAGTTTGACAATCTTATAAGCAGAGCAAAAAATCATATTTAGCTACATGTATTCATATTATTCCTTATTTTTATTGTGTCCTTAATATCTTCTCAACTTATTATTCATCTCCTTCCTTTTCTCTCTTCTTTATAATCATTCATTTTATTTTTTACTAAACTGTAATACTTAATTATCTCCCCTTTTCATTAATGATCTCCCTTTGAATGTCATTTTCTTCTTCAATTTCAAACTAATACAAAATGGCTGCACACAAAATGGCTGCACACACACACACACACACACACACACACACACACACACACACACACACACACACACACACACACACACACACACACACACACACGTATATATATATATATATATATATATATATATATATAGGGGCGGGGACGCACCTGCATGAACGTGTGTTTAAAAACTATGCGCGTAATTTGAAGATTATGAAAAAGAAGTTTCATAGAATGTTTTTTAAATATTTTTCAAACTTTTAAATTTGCTGCAGGCACTCATTGGAAGCTATAAACCTATGAATAATAAGCGAACACTTATTTAACCTATTTTATGAAAATAGGTTAAATATTGAAAATGTTTAAACTTTTTGTAAAAAGATCCTCCTTTTGTAAAAGGATCTCCGTAACAGTATGAGGAAGAGGGGATATTATCTTTAGACTGGAAACGTGAATCATGTGCTAGATGCATCCGATGACCATGTAGGGGTAACGGGTATCACTAAAGAACAAAAACGGACCCTCTCACGAGCTTCCACATAATTTCCGTCTCCAAATTTTACTCACAACCTATTGCTTAACTCGAAGCTATGGTAGAAGACCACCAAGATTCGAGGTATTGGGTTCAAAGCCAAAACTACGTAGTTACGAAGGGAACGTCTTACACGTGCAACCATGTCTACTATTTTAAGATTATTATATGTATGTGCATCTATTTTTGTATAAGAAATAATCAACCATATTCTTTAATTTGACTTAGCTTGATATTTAGTCATTTCTTTCGCATTTATTTTTCTAATCAGGTTCAAAAGCTGAAGTTAATCTAATCGATATTTTAACGGATTTCTAGGCGATGCTCAATATTTTTCTCCTGTTATTAGTACTGCGTCTATAATCAATGTAATCACCGTATTTTTCGGAATATAGGACGCGCTTTTTTTCCATTTATAAGGCAAAGGTCAGGTTTGGGTTAATTACCGCATGTAAACAATTTATAATGCAAAAGTAGGAAATATTTGGACATTTGTTTAAATTTTCGAAAGTATATCGATTAAAAAAAAATGATTAAGAAGAACAGAAATAAATTAGCTATGCGTACAAAAAGCAGGATAGCACAAACAATGCCAGGGAATACGAAAACAAGATAATGGAATTTCACAGATTTGGGATACAAGCAAGAAAACGCAGAAATTTTGAACTATGTCATATTGCAAATATGGACGAGGTGCCTCTGACATTTGATGTTCCTTCGAACAGAACTGTGGATGTTAAAGGTACCAAAACAGTAACTGTCACTAAAAAATATACTCGACTGTAGTATTGACTTAGTTATCACACCTGGAAATAGAAACAGAACACTGCTGTATGTAAGTATTGACGGTAAACATTTAGACGGTATAACCTTTTTTTCTATTTGGCGGGTTAAGTCATTTATTTGAGATGTTACTTGTTGCGACTAAATTCCAGGCATTGACTGATTTATTCCATTTTGTACTGGTTGCTATTGAGACCCCCAGTTCCTCAGTTCCCAGACTGTTGTTTTCTTCTACATGTTACAACACAAACTCCGGCAGTACTAAACCTCACCGTTTCGGCCGCAAACCTAAGCGCCAGGTCCCATAACACAGGTGAACAGAAGATGACTAAATACCCGGGATTGACTGATCTATTCCTTTTTATGCTTGCTGCTATTGAGACCTCCACTGTCCTCATTCCTCAGACTGTCGTTTTCTTCGCCAAATCGGGACGGAAACATTATGCTAAAGGAAGGAACTAGTGAAGAAACTACCAAAACTGTTAATTCAGAGAGTAGGAGTAGGATCCCTGAGATTTACCCTCAAAGATAGCTGAGGAATGTAACAGAAATTTGAGATCAGAAATTTGAGAAAATACGTTTAAATGTAAATTATGTTATCACTAGCAGAGGTACCCGACGTTGCTCGGATATTAAATAGCAGTTGTGTATACCATTTATGTCAATACTTCAGTGCTGCTTCGAAAACTATACTTTTACAAAATCATCGGCTTTTTCCAAAAAGGGGTTCCTGCCCCCAGGAGTCCCCTACCCAATATGTGCCAATTCTGAGAGTTCACATCCATCTGTAAGACAAACGTAGCCCATGTGTCAAGTTTTGTCAAAATCGGTTCCGAACTCCAGAAGTTATGACGTTTTGTTGCATTGCACTGCAGTGCTTCAGTCGACTCCAAGGAAGTGGTTAAAGGGGTTATCTGCCGGGGGGGGGGGGGGCCTATAATCAATATCTGGAAAAATGACAGTGCCCATGACCATCCGAAGTACATAAGTAACCTATGTTTTAAGTTTGGTGAAAATACTGTAGAAATGCATAAGGTTTATACATACGCGCGTGCGTTCGCGCGCGCGCGCGCGTGTGTATGTGTATGTGTGTGTGTGTATTTGTGTGTGCGTATGTATGTGTATGTCCGTCGTGGCATACGTATGTACTGGCCTAAATCTTCACTATTTACTTTTACTATTTTAATAACCTCTGTCATTTTCGTTTTCAATTTTATTTACATCATTCATAAGCTCCGGGGCTGGAAATCATTCTGTTATTTTAAATAGAATATTAGTCTAACGACTCCATTTATACCATAAACTTGGTCTTGTCTTTGCATGAAATTGTTCTTCACGCGCCACATAACGACGTATTATCCTCGATTTTTTTCCGTTCATTGCCAGGGAACGTCTTCACGAACCAAAATATCGCCTGCCTGTTTTCGTTCGGTTGCAACGTTTCTCGAAATAATTACTTCTGCGTTCACAGATTAGTCTCAGTTCAATTTGAATGGGAAATTCCTGTTTCATCGATTTTCTCCGTAACCATGGAAGCTTCTAGCTTGAAAGTCGACCCAACGCTTCCTCGGGTCACTCTGCATAACTGTGTAAATTTTCGCTGCATTCCACCAAGCCGTTTCGACGTTTATCCATCTACACCTACATATACAACGTCCGACCACTTCCAATTTATATAGTAGATTTTTTTTATATATGAATGACAAAAAGAAAAGTACAAAACTATACATGAATTGTTTCTACTAAACCTTCAATTTAAGACACAACCTACATATTTGATAGGACTCCAGCTCACTTCTTCTTCTTCTTCTTCTTCTTCTTCTTCTTCTTCTTCTTCTTCTTCTTCTTCTTCTTCTTCTTCTTCTTCTTCTTCTTCTTCTTCTTCTTCTTCTTCTTCTTTTGCTCCCCCTGGAACATTGGGCTGCGAACCACCCCCACACAACGCCATGTTCTGAGTCTGCTTTTCAACTCCACCGTGATGCACGGTGCGTCATGGTGTATCTAACCATTTTTTTAGGTCTTACTACGGCTGATTTCTTCCAGAGAGAAAGAAAGAGATGGAAATAGGCAGAGAAGATTCATCCCCGGAGGAATATTAAAAAATGTTTACACTGCACATTTCATTTTTTCAAAGCTAAAGCTGCCGATCCAAAATCAGTAATTCAACTCCCTGAAAACTTTCAAATATATGATGTTCTAGCATGAATATTATGCTAAGGATAAGCTGTCCACAAAATAAGATTTACTTGCATATGCCCGCTCATATAAACACATAAATACATGCATACATACATTACAGTTGATATTTTTTTTTATTAAAGCGTTTTCATATTATATATATATATATATATATAGTGACGAAACATAAGTCAATTGCATGAACTCATAATCCTTTATTTACTGCTTTATTTGTATGAAATTGTAAATAAGACAAAAGTATTAGGACAGGGGGAAATAACTCACCGAACGCGATAGTTTTGGGGCCCCAGGGACCACATTTTTCAAGTTAGAGATTTTGAAACCTCGTCTATTTGCTTCCTTGGCACCTTTTACATAGGTGTGTAAATTTTCATGTCCGTCCGACCACGTCTACTACCATTTAACCGTGCACAACTGAATTTCAACCACCACCCATTTCACAAATATATATTAGATTAGGACAGAATATCGTAATGGCAAAAAGAGAAAGAAAAAGGAGAAAGAAAAAGGAGAAAGAAAAAAGAAAGAACGGGTGAAATGAGGAGACATACCCTACACTCTTCGCTTGACAGTATATTTCAATACCACGCTCAAGATAGCGAAATCGTTGGTGCGGAATTCAGCCAGCGATATCCACTTCAACTATCACGCATTGCGATTCTCTTTCTTCAGATGAGATGCCTTTCTTCTGATCTGTTCTTAAACGTCCTGTGGTTACTTGAGATTATGTATCTATAGGTAAGCATATCATAGACTTCATTGTGTTGTACTCCTTATATTAACAGAAAGACATTCAGTTTTTAATATTGTTGTTCAAACTCAGCTGTTGGTCAGTCCTGATTGAGCAGGTTTTGCCATCATGACCACACCACCTGGTTTTTAACAACAGTGTCTCATCATTCAATGTGTTCATTTTTCAACAATCCTTCTGTTACTATATTTCTAATGAAAGATACTGTGTATGATTTTAAATTAATTTCTAAAATAATCAGGAATTTATAGAGATTTACTTATAAAACTAACTTTGCCATTTTAAAGTTTGTTTTGGACTCATTACTTGAAAAATGTTCTTTTTAATATTAAATTAAGAGGGAAGGTTTACATTTAAGCATGAGTATTTTAAAATAAACGGCTTTGTACCACAAGACTAGGAGCTGCTAGGTATGTCAATAGTTCAAGAGGAATTTTTCGACTATGATACTTATATGCAAATAAAAGAATCTATTTCAAATCTATTTAATTGATTCCATTTTTGCGTCTATCATAGTGTATCGAACAGCTCAGTGTGTGTGTATGGGGGGGGGGGGGGGGGGCATCAATCAATTATTACAGACGCATACATACATGATGGCTGCCCCCTCGTTATCGAGTATGGCCATTGCACGATATATCATTATTAATAATTATTAATTAATTCTATCGTGCAATGCCTGTGCGTGAAGATAATTTTTAAAGTGAGGAAAGACTGTGCACTGAGGCAATCCCACTCTCTGAGCAACAGTAGGTATAACCCGAAATGAAAAAAAGATCAACATCATCGGTAACTAGTGAACCGCAAGTTTTATGTCGGGGTTATCCCAGTTTCCTGAGTTGCCTTCTCCTATAAGAATGCCCTGACAAAGGCTAGGGGTCCTTCACTCCCAGTGGTTTAACCGCGCGGTACATGTCTATATACATATTTACACACTTTCGGATGGCCGTTGACTCTTATGAGTTCTTCCGCCCTTTGTCAGGTTTTATTTTTTGTCCTGCAGGGTGTCCCAAATCACCCTCCTCACCAATAAAGCACCAGTAATGTACTGGGTAATTGCTGGCCTTGTGCCAAAAGTAGAAACAATTATTATAATTATAAGAGCAGTGGATTGACAGGATCGGCAGTGTAGTGCATTGGCGGTATCAGTAGGGTATTAGAGAACATGCTTTGTGGCCTAGAGTTACGGCCCTTTATGTTCTGAGTTCAAATCCCACCAAAATGAGTTTTGCTTTTCATCCTTACGGGGTCGATGAAATAAAGCACTGGGGTCGATTTTATTGACTTTCCTCTACCCCCAAAATGTTGGCCTTGTGCCTAAATCAGAAATCATTGAATTGGCAGTATCGGTAGAGGGTCGGACACCATGCTTTAACGCATAGAGTTATGGCCCTTGCCATTCTGAGTTCAAATCCCGCCGAGGTTAACTTTGCCTTTCATCCTTACGGGGTCGATAAAATAAAGTACCAGTAATACACTGGGATAATTGCTGGCCTTGTGCCAAAAGTAGAAACAATTATTATTTTTATGGTTATGTAGTGATAACATTGAAAGAAGGATGTGTAGTTTTATCAATTCTCAATGACAGAATTGAAAATAAGCCATATAGTTAGCAAATTTCTCATAGGCAAGGCTATATGATGATCAAATCAAAGAGAATTGCAATAATTAATAAATAGAAAGTTGTTATGAATGTTTTGCTCCAGGTAATACCTAAAAAAAAAGACCTTCATGATGAAAAGTATTTTCCCTTTACATTGCGTAAAGATGAAAGGTTAAATTTATCTTGACGCGATAGAAAACTTAGAAAGTCGAAATAATAATTGTTTCTAATTTCGGCACAGGGCTAGCAATTATCCAGTACATTACGGGTACTTTATTTTATCGACCCCGTAGGGATGAAAGGCAAAGTTAAGCTCGACGGGATTGGAACTCAGAACGTAAAAGGACGTAACTATGCTGGAAAGCATAATGTCCAACCCTCTACTGATACTGCCAATTCACCGGCAATAATAATAGTATTGTATCTTTCTCCAATACTCTAATGATTCTGTTTACTCGCCTAATATATATATATATATATATATATATATATATATATATATATATATATATATATATATATATGTGTGTGTGTGTGTGTGTGTGTGTGTGTGTGTGTGTGTGTGTGTGTGTGTGTGTGTGTGTGTGTGTGTGCGTGTGTGTGTGCGCGCGCGCGTGTGTGCGTGTGTGTGTGCGTGTGTGTGTGTGTGTGTGTGTCGATGCGAGAAAAACCACAAACCCTCCATTTCAATTCTACCTTTGAAAAGCACAAGAACTGTGAAACCGATAAAGGAAACAAATAAATATTCTTGAAAAGACTCCAGTTGCATTTTCGATTTCTTTTCCTTATACTTTCACTCGTGTAGGGCATCTGGTTTCTCTTATTTAAAAAAACCCTCAATTTCTTATCCCCCCCCCCCATATATATATATATATATATATATATATATATATATATATATATATATATATATATATATATATATATACAATTGGAAATCAGTAAAATCGAATCTCTGGCGGTTTGCAAGTAAATTCGGCCTCCTTATATGAAATGATGAGTTAGCAAACCACTCGATAAGATAGGACCTCAGAGTAATAACATACGTTTAAATAGCTTGACAAATCGAACATTGTGGTAGGCGAAACTAACATACAATACATACCAAAGTAACGATAGAACTAATCAGGTTGAGAAAAGTACACCTGGACAAATCAAACGAACAATCGTTTAAAGTGTTTCTTTGAATCCGAAATCAAATATCAGACTTACGTGAATGGCAAGCTCATGGTATTGGTGATCGAACGGAGGATTCAGTTTATCAACAGGTTTTCGTTCTGCCTAGGACCGGAGTGATAAATTATATGTTGCATCTCGGTATGGCTGCTAATCGTATCTATAGTTATCACGTGTTAATTCCGGCAAGGGAAATAACTCCCGGTTTTAGGCGGGTCATTCAAAATGCTAGCGAAAGGAAATATTTTAATTTCCGTTAATCATCATGATAAGCTCTCGACTAGATGTTATAAGACAAACACAAATAATTAACCAATCAACAGAATTATCTAATTAAATTAATTAGTTAATTATTAAATCTAGGAGAATAATATAATTGGAAATCAGTAAAATCGAATCTCTGGCGGTTTGCAAGTAAATTCGGCCTACTTATATGAAATGATGAGTTAGCAAAGCACTCGATAAGATAGGACCTCAGAGTAATAACATACGTTTAAATAGCTTGACAAATCGAACATTGTGTTAGGCGAAACTAACACACAATACATACCAAAGTAACGATAGAACTAATACATATATATATTTATGTATGTATATACACACATGCACATAATATTAGTACAGATTAAAAATTGAAGCAATACATTTCTGTTTTCATGATTATCTAAAACGCAGATGAAACAACTTAGGGTGAAAGCAGGAATGCATGGCTTAAACCTTTAGCCTGTAGTCATAATAAATATTTTCTCTTTGGGTTTATACATACTTATATATAACATGTAGGGAAGAATGACCAGGAGAACAGAAATGACGGGCGACAGGAGTATCCAAACCGAGTCGTATGTCCCTCAAATGTTCGGAAAAACGGTCCGCCATACGGCGTCCCGATTTCCGATATATAAAGACCCGCAAAGGGAACACCGGAGGGCATAGACAACGTGGGTGGATGTGAAGGTGAAGGAATGGTGGATACGGAAAGACCCGTTAGGGCCTGTAAGAGTGGTGAGGGTGGAAATAAAGAGAAGTGTTGCAGTGGGAACGGGAACAAGGATGAGAGCCGGGTGGAGTCGTGGGAGAGGACGAAAAAGAACTGCGAACCAGGAGGCCGCGGAGGTTTCGGGCGCGCTTAAAATCAGTAATGGGTGGGTTTGGAAAAAAGTGAGAAGTGTCGGGGTCAGAGAGGATACAGAAGGAACGGAGGATATGTCGCCGGAGTGGTAGGGTTATAGGATGGTAGGTGAGAGGTAAAGGAATACGGATGTTAAGAGGGCGGGGTGAGGTGAGAGGGCTGTGGTGCGGTCTGTTTCACGGGCGCGGGTGAGAGCAGCTTGGATCAAGGTGGGGGGAGATACACGCTGGATGAAGCAGAAAGCCATGCGAAGGGAATGGGTTTCGAAATCGTCGTTATGGCTACAGAGTCGACGAAGACGGAGGAATTGGGAATAGGCTATGGAGTGTTTGGTGTGGGTTGGATGGGAGGAGGGGAAGTCAAGATAAGATTTGGAGTCTGTTGGTTTAATGTAGATGGAAGTAGAGAGGGTGTGGTGAGAGATTAATAGATAGAGAGATATCTAGAAAAGCGACAGAAGTATAGGTGACGGAGGCGGTGAAATTGAGAGCAGGATGGAAAGATTGGACAAAAGAAAGAAAGCAGTCGAGCTGTTCTCGTGATAGAGAGGTGGCGCCGATACAGTCGTCGATATAACGACCGTATAGCTCGGGAGTCGGTCCAGCGTACTGGGAGAAGATTTGGGCTTCGACGTAGCCAACCAACAAGTTGGCATAGTTTGGACCCATCCTGGTTCCCATCGCTACCCCAGAGACCTGCTGATAGAATTCACCCGAAAAAGAAAAGCCATTGAGGGTGAGAACAAGCTCAGCCAGACGAGAAGTGTAGTAGTGCTGGGGTAAGAGGTAGGGCGTAAGTCTAAAAAATGTTGGAGAGCGCGGAGGCCTTCATCATGAGGGATGACGGTATAGAGAGAGGACAGGGTAAAGAGAAGGCGAAAGGGACCAGGAGGGAAGGAGAAGGAGTTGAAGATTCTAAGGGCATGATTGGTATCGTGGATGTGGGAGGGGAGATTGCCGACCAACGGGGTGAGGATGATGTCTAAATATTCAGAAATTATCTCGGTGGAGCAGTTGCACGCAGAAACGATAGGACGGCCGGGATTATTTTGTTTGTGTATTTTGGGGAGATTCAAATTCCAGCCCGCCCGTCTCCCCAATCTATCTTATTTCTCATTATTTCTTCTGATGAAGGACTAGCGTCCGAAACGTTAAGACACTCTTCCTGCTATATCAAGCGTTAACCTAATATATCCCTTCCATATACTGTACCGATTGTGTTGTTATTTCTGTTTACCTTTTACACACACACACACACACACACATATATATATAATATATATATATATAACTGAAAAAGTGGAGAATAACATGGTCAACAGTACAAAAAAGGGGATTTATTTGCAGTCTAACTATTGTTTCACTGATAGAGTTGTCTAAAAATTGCTGAACACTAAAAGCAGTGCCACTCAATTTTAAATACGATGTTAACTCTATTAGATCTTCAGAAACTGTTAAAAAAAATATATATGTAACCAGCAAATTCACAAATTCAAATTACATCATCAATAATAATATATTTGTAAATTTGCCGGTTACATATATATATTTTTTAACAGCTTCTGAAGATAACATCGTATTTAAAATTGAGTGCCACTGCTTTTAGTGTTCAGCAATTTTTAGACAACTCTATCAGTGAAACAATTGTTAGACTGCAAATAAATCCCTCTTTTTGTACTGTTGACCATGTTATTCTCCACTTTTTCAATTTTATTACTCCAGGATAAACTTACATAGGAATACATGTGAAATCATAAACTCGTCATCTACGTAAACCTCTTGTTGAGTCAAGCACGCCGTACGCTAAAAATATCCATAATAACAAGTATTCACAACCTCTAATTGGATTACCTATAACGATATTTTGGTATCCTTTATATATATATATATATATGGCAAGTAAGTATGTTTTGAAACAGTGAGCAGGTTTGAAATTAGAAAATAGAATAGCTTTCACCGTATTTTTGACTAAAGGAATTTTAGCCTGATAATGGGGTTTAGAACCCTCATATATATATATATATATATATATATATATATATATATATATAAATTTTCGCTCTACATGGCTGAATACAATAAATGTAATCTGAGTTTTTCGAATATTAATGATAACATTCGATTTGTTTGCAATTATGCAGACAAGCCTCATTTTTAAAGCCATGTCATAAGAATGAATCCTTCATTCTTGCTCTTGTGTTGACATGTAAACAGAACTGCAGACACTAATGTCTTAAACCCATTGATACCAAACATTATTTGGTCAGTAGTTCGTGCGTATGTGTATGTATTTATGTATATATATATATATATATATATATATATATATATATATAAACACACACATATATATATATATATATATATATATATATATATATATATATATATATATATATGTATCCTTGTTATCTTTTCACTATAATACACTCTGTATAGCTCTACACCTCGACGCTGAAGTGAGCCTAAACATCGAGTGCTCACCCGGATGAACCTACCGTAACTCTAAGTTACACTCCCTGGATATATATATATATATATATATATATATATATATATATATATATATATATACGAGTATGTGTGTGTGTGTGTGTGTGTGTGTGTGTGTGTGTGTGTGTGTGTGTGTGTGTGTGTGTGTGTGTGTGTGTGTGTGTGTGTGTGTGTGTGTGTGTGTGTGTGTGTGTGTGTGTGTGTGTGTTGCATGCATTAATGTATACACTAAGATACTACAGCTTTAGATTTAGTAGAATGTACAATCACTGATTCCAGTTATTTGCACTATCATATACTTTGGTTTCTATTAATTCATTGGGGAATAGGTTGACCAAATGCTTTGCTTAAATGTTTTTTTTTTTTTTTTTTTTTATTATTCTTTCTTTTAGACTTCAGCTACTTTTTGAAAGGTAACCATTCGCCTCTAAAATACTACAGTGGGCCCTGAAAGGCTACTGTGGTCCTCTGCAATGTTACCGTCGGTCCGCTGGGGCCCCCATGCCATTGGGCAACCTCAATCGAGGCCAGTCCACCACTATATATATATATATATATACAATAAAATATGTCCATAGAATCATTTGATAAAATGTATACACCATCTCCTCTCCCAATCAGCACAATCAACCACAAAAAAACCAGGCTATAAGATTAAAGGGCACCTATGAAGAAATAATAGATAAATAAACGACAGCCATCTATTCGCGATCAATAGCTATAGAGTATTTACCCAGCATTTCAATAGCACGTGGAAATCGATTAAATATATCGTCAACCATACACAATTAGGTATAAAATCAAAGTTAGAAGAAAAAATGTATATAAACATACCAAGATTACGTTTCTACCCCAAGGGGTTTCATTCGCTTTTGGAAATACCCGATCAAGGATAAATTCACGAGCTTCGAAATCATCAGGAAACAAACTCTCTTGGACGAAGATTTTTCTTAAATGATCCCCGCCAGAAACGAATTCAAAATGGCTAAGAACTGTGACGTGACAGTGGTCAAGTCAGAAAGAATGTGATTGGTGCCTTACGGCGAGTGGGCTGGTTGCTAGAAAGCGCAGCCTAATATTGCCTAAATTGCATTGAGTTAGTTTCCTGATGATTTCGAAGCTCGTGAATTTATCCTTGATTGGATATTTCCAAAAGCGAATGAAACCCCTTGGGGTAGAAACGTAATCTTGGTATGTTTATATACATTTTTTCTTCTAACTTTGATTTTATACCTAATTGTGTATGGTTGACGATATATTTAATCGATTTCCACGTGCTATTGACATGCTGGGTAAATATTCTATAGCTGTTGATCGCGAATAGATGGCTGTCGTTTATTTATATATTATTTCTTCATAGGTGCCTTTTAATCTTATAGCCTGGTTTAATTGTTTTTTGTGTGGTTGATTATGGTGATTGGGAGAGGAGATGGTCTATATATTTTATCAAATGATTCTATGGACATACTTTATTGTATATTGCTCTGATTGTTAATGATTTAATTAATTAATTCGTCATTGAGTCACATCGTGAATGGTTGCTAAAAACATATATATATATATATCTATGACTTTGTCTAGTTTGTGTAGATGTAAATCTTTATTTATATATATATATTAATTGTTTGTTAAAATAATCAAACTAAATTATTGTAGACGGTGGTGATCCTGGTCTGAAGTCCGGTCCTGGTCGGTTCCCGGTAAAGCATTTCAGTTATTTTCTATTGGATGTAAAATAAAAACTGAAAGAGACCAAGATTGAACCAAAACCAGGATCTCCGCTGTCTCTTGTACCTACTGCTAGCTACAAAAAGCAACTGAAAATTCATACTTATAAACCTACTTTCAAAATGTTCAATACAAAATGATTTTATGTCGTTCATGTCTTTCTTAATGTTATTGCTCCTACTTAAGGTCGACTTCTAAATCATTTGGGTGCCCCATAAACTACATCCTCGTTTTGTTTCTCATCTATCTAGTCTATTTTTTAACCTGTAATCCATGTTTCATTTCTGTTGCACCTCATTACTTCCCCCTTTCTCTCTCTATTTCTCTCTGTGATATTTGAATCGACGGTGATTTGGGCTTACTTTATTCATATATATATGTTTTTGCATGTCAGATTCGAACTTATAATGATTGGCATTATATATATATATATATATATATATATATATATATATATATATATATATATATAAAAGAAATAGTATTTTGCTTCAAGCATAGCTTTATACAATATGTATAAATATTTCGTATCTCCAAAGAAATACGGTTTTAGAAAGCCGTAGCTATGCAAACACCGGGGGGGGGGGGGGGGGGGGCTAACGCCCTCTGGTGACATCTAGCAGAAGCAAGGGGGACAACCGTCTATGCAGTTCAGGCTTAACTGGCCTTCGTCAGGACGGTCCCTTCCACCGCTTGCGACTGCTGGACTAGAAGACAGGCGAGAATATATAGTTTTCTCGTCTGTGTAAATGAGGTGATTAATCTCATTTGCATATGAAGCTGCATAGGGTGGCTCAACTTATAATAGAAAAGAAATAGGATTTCGCCTCAAGTATAGCTTTATACAATATGTATAAATATTACGTATCTCCAAAGAAATACGGTGTTAGGAAGCCGTAGCTATGCAAACACCGGGGGGCGAACGCCCTCTGGTGATGTCCAACAGAAGGAAGGGGGACAACCGTCTATGCATGTCAGGCTTAACTGACATATATTTATATATGTGTGTGTGTGTATATATATATTATATTATATATATATATATATATATATATATATATATATATATATATATATATACACCACCTTCACCACTAATTGTTTCGACAGATGTCTTTAACCCATTGATACCAAACATTATTTGGTCAGTAGTTCATATGTATGTGTAAGTATATATATATATATATATATATATATATATATATATATATATATATATATATATATATATATATATATATATATATATATATGAAAACAGGGAGAAAGAGACGATTATGAGGAAGAAAAAAATGTTTTTTCTTTTTTGTTTCTCTCTCTCTTTTTTCTGGGTTAGAAAATGATTAAAACGAAATGTTTTACTTTGTGTGAAGTGTTAAGGTATTAGTTGATTTATTTATTATTTAACAATGGTATTTATTTATCTATTTATATATTTAATTATTGTCTATTACCGGTTTCAGCATTTATATGCATTATCAAATGATAGTGAAATGTATTAGTGTGGTGTCGCACATGTTAAACAGAAGATGCAGAAAGAATAATGTTATATACAAACAAGGTTTAAGAAGTTAAAATAAAAAATAAAAAGGAAAAAAACCCCAAAAACCCCGCATAATGTGGAACGTAAAAAGTCAATGTGGAAGAAAAAAATAATGTTATTTACAAGCACAGTCATTGAAGTTAAGCAGTTCAAAATATGTTAATACATTTTGAAGCAGTTCAAAATGTATTAACACATTAGGAGGCCGGTTCAAATTAGCCATTTGACCTCGATCCGTTGCAGTCTATAATTAAAGAACAGTACCAGTTGTTTTATGAATCCACAGAATCCACTTAATCCACAGAGTGCCTATATTACGTTACGTGGCCCGTATGGTGGTGGTTAGACTCATGTCTGCAGTTAAGGATGCGTTTCCGAAACAATAAGGAGTTCATGGTAACTTGTTATTTCATTCAGATGTCGGGAGTCGAATCGTGATTTGGGTGTAGCATTCGTTGCACTTATCGTATTCTGTACACACACACACACACACACACACACACACACACACACACACACACACACACACACACACACACACACACACACACACACACACACACACACACACTTATATATATATATATATATATATATATATATATATATATTAGAATTAGGATGTTCGCTCCAACATACCTGGAACTCAAATATAGTTTTTTCGCTTATGTATATGGGCTGATTACCCTCATTTGCATACGGAGCATTAGGTCGGCTCAGTCTGAATAAGAATTAGGATTACGGTATTCATTCCAACATAGTTGTAGACATATGTGTATGTGAGAGTTGTATATCGAATAATATACGATGTTCTTTTAGAATAAACATTTGAGAGCTTTTAAAGGCGATGACTGACGTTATCTTCCTTGTTCCAGCAGAAGAGAAAGCAACCGACAGCGCTGTTTCTGTCTATTTTGCCGTTGTTAAGGTCACGCAACCCTTCCTTGCCTCTTACTGGAACTCAAATAATCTGAAAACATAGTTTTTTTGCTTATGTATATAGGCTGATTAGCCTCATTTGCATACGGAGCTTTAGGCTGGCTCAGCTTGAATGAGAATTAGGATTAGGATGTTCTCTCAAACATAGCAGCATACATATGTGTATATGAAGGTTGTATATCGAATAATATACGATATATTTACGAATACAAATTTAAAAGTCTTTAGATATGGATTTAAAAGTTGTATGCTAATATATACCTATATTAGCATACAACTCGTTTTATCCGGCGGATATAGGCCTAAATCTGAATTACAGCTCAGAATTTTAGGCGTCGACCCATACGCCGGATCGACTTGTACGCCGGCATATACGGTATATCACTCTATCTATCTATCTATATATATCTCTATATATATATGAAAAGATTTAGGACCTCGACGGCTGAGCTCCGGTCGTTTCGGCAGCTTGATCCGAACTAATCCACCAGTATTAGAACGGCGGAAATCTAGCTGAACTTATCAAGGGGTACAGTCCATATATGGGCATGCAGTTAAGGCAAAAAAGTAAAAGAATCTAAACAAAAAATCTTAAAAGTTTGTTGTCTTTCTTGCCTGTCACGGGGAGTAGTCAGTGATCTGGAATGTCGTGTGCATAGTTTATAACCTTCATGGCAGCGGGGGGTTAAACAGACGGAAATACAAGGGGGAAGTGGTGAGAAGATGAACTGACCTGAGGGTGCCAAGTCAGTCAGGCGTGCACGCATGGCATTAAGAGATATTTTATCCTACACTACTATCTATAATCGGTAGAAACGGTAAACTTCAATTCAAAACAAACGAGAGAAAAAATATATTATCGGCGTGTATAAGTCAAAGAGTGTAGCATAGAGGGTTTATGTTAAGTTTGACTTATCTAAAACTTAGCTAAAAAGCCAAGCATTTATATTTTATTACTAATTCAGCTCCTGATAAAGAAATCTTGTTATCAAGTACTCTGACGCCTATGAGGTTCGTCTGATACACTAATTTTCTTGTTATTTTCTTTTATATTCAAACACTCCCTCTTAATCTTAATCTTAAAGATAATACTCATCATCTTTTCTCTAGTACTGTTATAAATTTGCCAAGATTCTGTAGCAAAGTAAATTCCTCAAAAAGCCTGAAAATGTCAATTTAACATGTATTTCAGAGCTATCAGCAAACATTAGACTGTACCGCTTGATAAATTCACCCAGATTCCCGTCGTTCTAATACTGGTGGCTTAGTTCGGATCTAACTGTCGAAATGGCCGGAGCTCAGCCGTCGAGGTCCTGAATCTTTTCACATTACCCACTCTACTACCTCAAGTATCGAGTACTCTGTTGCATTATGGTCCACCTGGTATCTTACCACACCCTCTTTGTTTATATATATTCTACCGCAATTATAGGTTTTCTGATCAAATGTAATAAATAATTAAGTATTGCATATGATTAAACAATATATATTGCAGTAAGCAAATGTAGACAATTATGATAGACACAAACATATGTTAAAGCAAAGAAATTCCTAATCTACACTCTCCCCGATATTTATATTTTATATTTTTATATTTTTCTTGGTGCAATACTTGCTTATATATATATATATATATATATATATATATATATATATATATATATATATATATATATATATATAAATAAAAATAGACCAAGAGATAAAATGTCCTCATCAGTAGTCTGATGATTATCGTTGGTATTTCGACGCATTAAGTCGAAATACCAACGATAATCAGTAGACTACTGATGAGGACATTTTATATCTTGGTCTATTTTTATTCATATCTTCATGTTCGCAACAACGCAGCACGCCATTCTTCATTCATATATATATATATATAATTTTATAATTTTCTAGTGCATTGTATGATTTTCAAAATTATTTAAATTTGTGTTATGTATATATATATATATATATATATATATATATATATATATATATATATATATATATATATATATATATATGGAATGTAGAGAAGTGACACACAAGTTGATATATATAAAAAATAGTAAAAAAAAAAAAAATCCGTAGAAAATGCTAAAGGGATTTTCTCTCAGAATAGCATCAAAACATTTGTTTACAAAATAGGAATTTCCGCATTTAATTGTACCGGTTTCAGAACTAATTCTACCCTGCTACCACCACTGTTGGTAGGGCTAAGGTCAGCACTAAGAGAGAAAGAAGGAAAACTACAGACAAAAATGTGAATTTTTCTCCCTAAATATGTATGTAAACCCCCCCCCCCCCTATTATTATTATTATTAATATGCAATTAATTGCGGAAATTCCTATTTTGTAAATAAATGTTTTGATGTTATTCTGAGAGAAAATCCTTTTAGCATTTTCTACTGTTTTTTTTTTCTCCTTTACTATATATATATATGAGAAAGAGAGAGAGGGGTGGGAGAGAGAGAGAGAGAGAGAGAGAGAGGGAGAGAGAGAGAGAGAGAGAGAGAGAGAGAGAGAGAGAGAGAGAGAGAGCGGGGAATTAGTATAGTAACCGTAAAAAGTTACGGTGTTTTTAATAAAAATTCTAAGTAAAGATATTTTGAGACCTATATATAGGAGATTGCTTTATTCAATTTTTTATTCATTTAAATCAATTGCAATAATTTTCTTACGTGTGTTCATTATCAAACATGAATCCACTAAATTACAATGGCTCTTTAAAACAATTTTGTATTGTCGAGTGGTTTGGTATCAAACTATATTTCAATAGGCAGATAAGTATATAGGTATGTATGTAGAGTGGTAAACAGTGAGATAGGTTGATAGATACATAGATATTCACTAATATTCAACGTAATTAAGTTAGGACTTATACGGCTGTTAGAACTTACGGTAGTGTGGATATTAATATCTCATCGAAGCAAGGTGAAATCTAATTTTGTGGAAGAATGTTATCTTTTTATATGACGTTGAGTATTCAAAGATATATAGGGTGGATATATAGAGCGAACAATGAAAACGAAAAAGATGAGGTTCTGTGCTTGATTACTTCATTATTTTACGATCGTTTCAATGGGTGAAATGAACCATGATAATATCTAATATCGATATATTGCCTACTCGATAGCAGTCATGTAACTCCATATCATTAGCCTCAACAAAATACGTCCATCTCACCATTCATCATTAGCAACAAATAGTTTCTGATTATTTTTATTGTTCTACCTATATATATATATATATATTTGAAAATGTGTGAAATACTTGGTACAGTCAGGTATATTTGAAAAAAGGAAAAGAATGACTTCACTTGTAGTTCTAAACAATTTGATTTAATTTTATAATATTACAATATTATGAGTGGGTAGATCTAGTAAGTTCTTTGTTAACTTCGGTGGGAAGATTTTTAAAGATTCCTGGTTAACTTTCCTGGAAAACTTTCTCGCATTCGTCGGTGGCGATTGTCAAACTGAGATCAGGATGTGTCTGGGGGGTGGGTGGGGGTGTTAATGAGTGTGGGAGTGAAAGAGTGTTGATGAAGATTTAAAAGAATTAAAGCATACACATATACACACGTACATATATATACGCATATACACATATATACATATATACACAGAAAATGGTGAATAGTGACAGCAAGATAATTGATTGGGTGCTGTTGTTTATTTTGGGGGTGGGGGTAAAGAGTGTTTAAGAAAGATCCACGCAGAGTGATTGCAAAGCAAGTTGTAACATCAAGAGCCTGGAACACTTTGGTTTCTCTCTGATGAGAAAAACTTTGATCAGAATCTAAAGGTCAACTGAAAGAATAACAGATGGTTATACAGATTCCCTAAAGACGTTCCAATGGTCATGCACACAATGTGATGGTTTTGGGAGTCGTGCACAATGAGGGAGATATCATGACTTCTCACTTCACTCCTTAGTGCTTAAGTGTCAATGCTGTTGACTATAAGGAGAGGTCGGATCGGATTGTGAGAACTGGGATAGAGAGCGTGTGTAAAGGAAGACCATACACTTACCAACTAGAATCTGTTATCTCATAAGGCCAAGATGATCCAAGAATGGATGAGTTACAATCTCCACGATCAGGCCACCTCAAACATATAGTTTCCTAGTTCTCCATACCCGAATCCGTTGGACTACTACGCATGGGGCGTAGTCGAAAGAGAATGAGCGCATCTTTCATGACTTATGCGTCTTTTACTAAATGTCCACAAAGAACGAAGCAACTCTGTATACATACACACACACGTAGATATAACTATTCTCTTTATATATGTGTTTTATGCATTTATCTGTGTGTGAGATAGAGAGAAAGTCTGAGAGAGAGAAAGATTGAGAGAGGGAGAGAGATTGAGAGAGATTGAGAGAGAGAGAAGAGAGAGAGAGAGAAAGAAAAAGAAAGAGAGAGTGTATGATTCCAGTATGGTAGGGAAATGTAGTAATCTGTAATACTTCAAATAAATACCATAGTGTTTCAAGAGAGTTTGTTGTTTGCGGCTCTAAATTTGCAATTAAATTCAGAATTTAAGAAAAGATAAAATTAAGTGAACGTATATATGTATAACATAGCAATATAATGAAACAATAGCTTCTAATAAAAAAAATAAAATAATAATGATAATAATAAATGATAAATATAAATTTAAATATATCATTTATGAAGTGTTTGGCTATATTCTCTTTGGCAAAGAAGGTCAAATTTGGAGATTAAAGAAGTAATATTCTTTTATAAATTGCTACGTTAATAAGAATAAAGCGTTTGGTCAATTTTACCGTGAGGGAATTGCTCTGTGGAGAGTAAAGCAGTTTTAATCTTACTTTCTCCAAACGTTCCAAATCTATTGTTTTTTTCTGTACAGAGAACAACACAAATTAGCTGTATGCATATCGGAGGTTATTGTCTCTTTATCAGAAGTTAACCGCTCTTATGATTCTTTCTACTGATATATATACATATATATATATATATATATATATATATATATATATATATATATATATATATATATATATATATATATATATATATATTTTTGAAACAGGATATATAATATAGCTGAAATGCATGCTTTCAGCTGCAACACTCCATTAACATTCTCAATATATCCAAATTAAAGTTTCTTATATATATTCGTTAATCTTCTCTTAAAATTTCTAGCATAAATATTTATTATTTAATTAAATAAAGTGCTAAACGAATGAATGCGATGTAAATTAGACTAATCATTTCAGCTATATTCTTCAAACTACTTGGCATTTACAGCTGTTGTAGGAATATTCAACTTGAGACAAAATCATAGAAGTAGTTATCTTGTGATGGGGAGACAACAATTTCCGAAATACATAAAAATAATTGTTTCTACTTTTGGCACAAGACCAGCAATTACCCAGTGCATTACTGGTACTTTATTTTATCTACCCCGCAAGGATGAAAGGCAAAGTTAACCTCGGCGGGATTTGAACTCAGAACGTAAAGAGCCATAACTCGAAGCGATAAAGCACGGTGTCCAACGCTTGACCGATTCTACCAATCCACCGCCTAATACATAAAAATAATAAAAATTATTGTTTCTACTTTTGGCACAATTACCCCAGTGCATTACTGGTGCTTTACTTTATCGACCCTGTAAGGATGAAAGGCAAAGTTAACCTAATGTCTTATGCATATCTGTGTACAGAGGGAATAGGGGATAGTCTCAACCTTTCAGTCTTTTCACACCAAAGCATCTAATTCAACACTTTAGGTATATTTAGATGAAATTTAACTATTTTATCATAAATATAAATGTTATACATACATACATACATACATACATACATACATGGTGGCTGCCAACTCGTTTTCGAGTACGGCCACTACTTTATATCCATGTAGGAGAACCCCTACCGATGCGCTGAATGAGTGTGACTTTTTAGTCCAGCCAGCGACTTGAAAATTCTGGTACAAACACTACACTTGTGACAATTATTGACACATAGTGCTGGGCCCATGGTACCATGTGACGACAAGTGCAGAGAGAACTCCAGATATAAAGCAATGCCTGTGCCGTGAATCTTTTATAGTGAGCCAAGGCACTGCACAAAGCCAGTCTCACTCTCTTAACCAAGATGATATTTACCAACAAGAAGAACAAATCAACATCATCGGATACCATCAGGGTTGCAGGTGTTACATCAGAGTTTTCCTTCTCCTAGAATTCTGCCTTGACAAAGGCTAAGGGGTCATCTCTCCCGGTGATTTTGGATGACCATTGACTCTTAAGAGCTCCTTTGTCCTTTGACAGGTTTTGTTTTTAGTCCAGCAGGATGTCCAAAGTCACCCTCCTCACCATATATACATACAAAAATATGTAAAACATTCCAAAAATTCTGCATCTGATAACTGCATATACACTTGTACACATACAAAGCATATACACATGCACACATACAACTCACAATTTACACTTCCACACATACAACAACAGACATGCCTGCACACACACGCATGCATACATATCTACCTAGTTGATGTTGTGTAAATTCCAATGAGAGAGTCTTGTGTCTATGTTAGAAACCGACTCTCTCTCTATCGGCAAAATTTTGTGAAATTAATAAACCAGAAGAACATACATACATACATACATACATACATACATACATGATGGCTGCCCCTTCGTTATCGAGTATGGCCATTGCACGAGAAAGAAAAAAATATTAATAACAATAATAATAATAATAACAACAATAATAATAACGACAACAGCAACAATAATAATATACACACACATATATATATATATATATATATATATATATATATATATATATATATACACACACACGCACACACATAAACATATCTATACACACACACACACGATAGCAACTAACAGCGCTGCGATCGAATGTGGCTTTTTAGCCCAGCCAATGATCTAAAATGTTTTGCACAGAGTCGGCAACCAAAATATTCACTGGGAATAGCCGGCTGTGGTTGGAGTTCATGTACTTTTGCATGTCGTTTGAGCCCTCCTGCTGATCTACATTCTCTACCACATGCTTGGCAAGCATGATGAGTAGCATCTCCAACAGCAGCCTGGTAGTGAACCACTGGTCTTACTTTATGACTGCGAAGATGACTTTCGAATCCAGCTTTGCTTAGGCAGAGTTTCGCACAGACACTGTATGTCAGCACCATAGGAGGACCCTCGCCGTCTGGAAGTGCAACAGCAATGCCCTTCCTCACATGCCGCTTTACTTTCTCGTATACGATTCGAGATGCCTCAAAGGCAACTTTTCCCTTATATACAGTCTTTCTCCATTTATTACGATCAGCAGCAATATTTTCCCATGTATCAGCAGAG
>OZ024740.1:63206606-63209106 GCA_964016885.1 Eledone cirrhosa | reverse complement strand
CACATACACATCAGTTTGACAAGCGCACCTCAGCGTGAAAGGTCTTTCTAAAAACGAAACAATACCTCCTACGTTAACCAAGAACTCCTAAGACCTAACCAACAACCAACAACTTAATTTATAAAATAATTTTTTTTAAGAAAAATTCTTTTGGGATTTTGTGAAGAAAATAAATTTGTTGAAAGCACAAGTGAAGCCATTTTTTCTCCCCCCCTGTCTTAATATATATATATATATATATATATATACAGTATATATATACAGTATATATATATATATATATATATATATATATATATATATATATATATATATATATATATATATATATATATATATATATATATTATATATATTAGGTATAAGGTTATCCAAGATGCAGTAATGGTTAATTACTACACTGGATAGAGTTGACGTACGGTAAGAGTTTACTCAACGAGTTATGGTAGAATTGTTGAAGAAACTTAGTTCCTGATCCTTCTGTATTCCGGAGTCTAGATAAAGAATGAATAATAACAGGTAGACATCATAAAAAGGTAATTTATTCTGTGTGCTTACAAATGTTTCCACGGTGGTTATACAGCCTAGTTATGCTATGTGCAAATTTATAACTATTTGCAAAACGCAATTATCAAATGCTGTGACCACTGTATCATCAGAGCAGAATGGTTAAAATGTACAATGTAAATATCCTTAAGTGAGGTTATTGGGGAGGATAGAGTAGAAAAGGAAGAGAGAAAAGAAGGGGAGAGGAAGAGAGAGAGAAAGATATGCAGGGGCTGGAGAAATGGGAGAGAGTGGTTTGTAGATATCTTAATCAAAATGTTGTGGTAGGGGTTTTATTATACTGGTTACTCTTAAAGCGACCACCTTAAGCGATGCGTTGATAGTCAAGGTTGGAATTATTTATTGCCCCAGAGGGCAGGTTCATAGATGTGGAGAGAGAGGGAGGTAGGCCTAGGGCGAGAGAGAGAGAGTGGAATGGATAGAGAGGGAGAGATAGAGAGGGGACAGACGAAAGCTATGGGGTGGGTGAACATTGGGTTCATAGTAGTAATCTACGAATTACACTAAGTTCCCATTTATAGTGATAAGCAGGGTATTGTCTTGTAGTGTGGGGGAAGAGAAAGTGGTTAGCTAGAAAGCAATGTTATAGTTACGGGTTCGAATGTTAAGTTATTTTATAGTGAGAGAATTTAGCTTTCAGTTTGTGGTTGCAGTATAATGATCGTTCGATTCTATCATTTAGTAATTTATTTTTGGATTTTAAGATGTATATATATATATATATATATATATATTAGAAAGTGAGGTATCTTTTTACAAAATGAAAAATAACCGAGGTGTCCTACACGAGTGAAAGTATAAAGAAAAAGAGATGAAATCGAAAATGCAACTGGAGTCTTATTTAAAAAAAAATATATATATATTTATTTGGTTCCTTTACCGGTTTCGCAGCTCTTCTGCTTTTCAAAAGGTGAGTTGAGATGGAGGGTCTGTGGTTTTTCTCACATCTGGTTGGTTTCTGAATGTTACTTGTTTTATATGGAAAAAGTGGCTCGGAATGCCAGGTTTTTCGAGAAGTAATTTGATTGGTTTGTCAATAATTATAATAAATTTCGCGCCAGTTCGCGTTACAATAGTTCTTCAAATAAGAGGGGGGGGGGGGGTTTGTCACAGGTTGTTTTTTCATATATGAGTGTTTGAATTTCTTTTTACTTGAAAAAAGGAGGCTCACGAAGGCTTTTTTTTGGTTGGTTATAAATGAAATTATGGCTGTCACGTGAACAAATTTTCATTAAATTTTTGTGCCCTTATTTGGAAATCCATTCTGTAGCCTTTTTTTAGAGAATTTTTTGATAAGTGAAAGATAATGGTCAAGAGAAAGGGATGGGAGAATTGTTCTGGTTCAGTGAATATGGTTAGTTCGCTGGGGTGTCAGAATTCAGATTTTCTATTGAATAAAGAAAGTAAAGATATGTGTGTTTATTTGTGTGCTTGTGTGTGTGTGTGTGTGTGTGTGTGTGTGTTTGAATTTCTTTACTTTAAAAAAAGGTGGCTCACGAAGGCTTTTTTTTAATAAACGTGATTTGATTGGTTATAAATGAAATTTGGCTGTCACGTGAACAAGTTTTCATTACATTTTTGCGCCCTTATTTGGAAAACTATTCTGTAGTCTTTATAGCGAATGTTATGACAATGGAAAGATAGTGGTCAAGAGAAATGGCATTGGGAGAATTGTTCTGGTTCAGTGAATATGGTTAGTTCGCTGAGGTGTCAGAGTTCAGATTTTCTATTGAAGTGAAGATATGTATGTTTATTTGTGTGCTTGTGTGTGTGTATGTGTGTGTGTGTGTGTGTATGTGTGTATTGGAAGATGATTCTATTAGTAGAAATGGGGGAGGGAGTTGTGTGTGTGTGTATATGGGTGTTATGTGTGTGTGTGTGCGAGTATGTTAAGATGGAGAGAGTATATATTTTGTGTGTGTGTATATATATG
>OZ024740.1:63134106-63204106 GCA_964016885.1 Eledone cirrhosa | reverse complement strand
ACACAACATATACATATTACGCCTATAATACAATATAGACATTTTATATAATGAAAATAAAAATAAAATTCAATATATAGAAAATAACATTAATAATCATAATCTATAAACCTCAGTGTGTGGTCATGCTCCTTCGTTATAGAAATCTACGATATAGAATTTCTTCAATTGAAATTTACAATTCAGTATTCGAAATACTTTCGATTGCGTCTTGACGCAGATAATGTTTTCAATTTCACCCACAATTACGCAAAAAATAGATAAAACTCAATATTTTACGATTTTTTTCTCTCATTTAAACTGCTGAACTCTTTCTACTACCATTCAAAATCTATACAACTTCATACTTTCTGCTACTTTCTCTTTCCAAGCTTGATGGTGATACTGTCCGTTCACACCACTCCCTACTGTCTTAAATTTAGAAAACACATATCCTCTATGAGGTTACTAAACCTGCTAGAAACAGCAGCTAACTCTCCCCCATATCACACCCCTCCCTACTGTCTTAAATTTAGAAAACACACAGACAACCATGCAGAACAACTCCATCGCAGCTCTGTTGTTCGGCTGGCATCGTCTACGCGCGTGTTGCGCAAGTACTGTGAAACAATAAATTTCAACACTTTTTTGCACAGAGATAATATCCATAGGCGAAACTACAATTGTCACTGCTGGCGCAGCTCATGCTTCCAGGTCTGCAATTCATTCACCCAGTGCCTGGCAGACAAAAAAGTGCTGCCATAAAATGGGTGGTGCAACCTAACTTTGGTAACTTAATGACCCCGAGCAACGCCGGGCTTTAATGCTAGTTATTAAAAGATAAGAATAGTTCTGTAACGGAATATTATGTGTGGTTGTAACGATAAGTGGATGGATGGATGTAACTGTTGGTATGGTGGTTTCGATGTAAAGAAAAATACCAGGTTTGTGTTGTTACAAAGTTTATTTTATTATAACATTATTCAATTTGAATATTGAATGATAAAATCAATAACACAAAATATTCATACAATAATTTGGTGGCTCTTCGAGCCACGTAAATTCAAGTATCACAGAATACGATTATAATATAATTTGTACTGTATCAGAAAGGTACAATATGTGTAAACAGAAATGAATGGTGCGTGTACAAATGCTGGACTCACTATGAATGCGTGTGTGCGGCGTATCAGTATATTTACTTATTTGTATTGCAGGAGTCAGCGATCGGCCAGGAAGGTGAGAATAAGTGGCAGACTGGTTTTTCGTGACGAGAGCTTGTAAATGCGACTTGTCTTGTCTGTATATCACTTCTTTTCTATTCGAGGCGTAAACAATCCCTGTATTTATAAGAGTTGAAGGTAGAAGGATAGATATATCCTCTGAACTTTGGTTAGTCTTCCAAGGGATTAGTTTGCCAAGCGTAAACAAGTCAGAAAGATGGATATATCCTCTGACCTATTTTCTGTCAGGCGTAAACACCTCTGACCTGTGTTTAGCCTCTCCCAAGGGGTTAGTCTCTTGAGCGTAAACAAGTTACCACGGCTTGTCCCAGAGGCGGGAAAGCTCAGATTCGGTTTCGAATCTTCGCCGCCGTTATAGTTCCATATGATATATTGCATTAATATATTATATGGATGCATATCTGTTAATATTAGAAATATGTATGGTAATATATAAATATATACATTTATATACAGAATTTATTTACATGAAATAAAAATAAAATTAAAATAAAGATAATAATAAAAATAAAAATAAAAACATAAATAAGGAATGCAATGAATAAATATTATAAGTGAAAATAATTTAGGAATGAAAATTATGAAAGATTCATTTTGTTAGATAGAACGTTATTACAATGGCTTTTGAATATAATATTAGACAGGTTTCTCAGATGAATGTAAAATATCAAATAATGACTTATGTAAAACGTTTCTTTTCTTCTCTGTTGCTGTGGGTGGATGTCATCTCACATTTCTCGGTAAATGTCAACATCCAGGAGGTGACTGTTATATTTCTATCGATAAAATTTCGAGGTACCCGTTGGTGTGAGTGATGGTATAACTACGGAACCAAATCGAAAATATAATCTATTATATCCAAAGTAATTATGTTATTCACACGCCGCTTATGGACGACATCACGAGAAGAAGCCTCGACTCAGCCGGGCTCCCGTTACAACTAGAGTTAGCTGGCTTTGACCATGGTGATGGTAATCGCCCCGAGGGAATAAACCCAATCCCTAATCTGGGACACGACGTGTTGCGACTTATTCTCCGCCCCCAACCTTGTCACTTCGGCCACAAACCCTGGCGCCGCCGCCCACAACACAGAAGAGAAGATAATTAAATACCGAGCCTTTATCTACCGCTTACTTTTCGTACCGGTCACCGTCGATTGTTGATTTCCTTCGTAGAATCGGAAAGGCAGCAGTTCACCCGAAGAAGGTGGCCTATGAGGTGGGATGACTGTTGCAGTGGTTGTCACTCGTCATTCTCTGCGATAACCCTATGACATTATATCCTTGGGTCGCAGCTAAATACTGCCCAGACTGCGATGTAGTCTGCTGCTCCATCCCCATCTTTTCTTTTCGTTTATTTGACTCCTTATTGTAATGTATATTGTACAGATTTTTTTTACTCCCGGATATTTTGTCCTGAATACCTATATTTTATAATGAAAAGTAGATATCTGTGAAACGAGATCAGACATAAATTCTTGATACATTTTATATAGATCAGTTACGAAATAAATATCTGAATTTAATTGTGAAATATATATTAATTATATTCTTTAGATATCACAACTCAGTGAGGCAGCTTCTTAACTTTGTTCAGAATGACTGTGGGTTGAAATCCAACTATATGTACTATTCTCCGATACGAACATGTAAATACAGAGTACTAAGATTTGTTAAAGTTTTAAAAATACAGTCATAAGGAAAAGAGTCTTTACGATTTGGACACTAGTTCTTTATCAGCAGATAGAATGAGAAATAAAAAGAGAGTGAGAAGAGGAAGGGACGGAAAAAATTGTTCGAGAAAAAACACGTATGTAATCAGTCAGCACCTAAAAGTATAAAGAAAAGCAGTGAAAACAAATACAGAGAGTAATTACAAAATGTATTAGTAGTTTAAAGGGCGGCGGATTGGGAGTATCGGTAGAGCGTCGGACACTATACGTTGCGGCCGTTTCGATGTGTATGTGTGGTTGCCTGATATGTGCGTATGAGTATGATGTGTACGTATGTGAAATGTGTACATGTTTATTTTTCCTTTCCATATTTGTGTGTATGTATATGTATATGTGTGTGTGTGAAAGAGTATGTGCTTGAGTGCGTATGCGTGTGTTTACCCGAAGTATGTTTGTTAAAGTGAATGTGTGTCTGTCCGTTGTGGCGTGCGGGTGTTTTATTATGTCAATGTGTGTGTGTGTGCGTTCGTATGTGAACTGTGCTTGTGTATCAAGCCTTGAGTATATGTGTTATAATTTTCGTATGCGGTTTTGTGTGTGTGTGTGTGCGTATTTATGTGTTTTGCCGCTTGTGTTTATGTGTGTGATATTTTTTGACGGAGTGTGTGCGTATCTAAGTGTTTGTATCTAAAAGTGTGTATGTGTATGTATGTTCACATGTGATCTGTTTCTGCATTTGCTAGATTACGAGTGTGTAAGCCGCAAGATGTGCATATGTGCGTTTGTGTATTCCTAGAAATGGTATGTATGTACTTTAAATGTATTGTGCGTGTTAGTGTATGTGAGTGTGTATGTCTGTGTATGTGCACACGCGTGCCTGCATGTGTGTGTATGTATTTACCTACCTGTGTATGATGGAAGTATGTCTGCCGAAATGGATGTATATATGTTCGTTCGTTCTGGTTATAGAGCTATATATTTAATTGCTAAAGAGGTTTGAATATTGTCCGCAGAGCAATTCACTCACGGTAACATTGACCAAACCCTTTATTCTTATTGCTTATGGACGTAGCAATTTATAAAAGAATATTACTTCTTTGAACTTCTTTGCCAAAGAGAATATAGCCAAACATTTCTTATTTCATATTTAAATTTATAGAAAGAGAATATGTGATATTCCCCACTGTTCTTCTCAATTATTTTTTGTTTAGAAGGTGTTGTTTTATTATATATATATACATATACATATATATATATGTATGTATATATATATCATTATCTATAAAAGGCAGATTGTTGTTGTTGTTGTGTGTGTGTGTGTGTGTGTGTGTGTGTGTGTGTGTGCATGTTCCATGTTTATACATTTGCACAGTTTCAAACCGATTCGACTCAAAGTCTGTAAGAATGTTGTAAATGGTCTAACTTAGGTCAACGACTAGTCATTTCATTCAAACTCACCCACAGTTACGGAAATAATTGATAAAACTAAATACATGACGCTTTACCCCCTCTAACACCTTCTGATTTACTCTCCATAACTACCCTTAAAAATCGAAAAAAAAAAATACATGCTGCAACCTACCCACTCCTTATTAATTTCTTTTAGAGAGAGAGAAAAAATAAAGGAGTGAGCCAGAGACAAACGTTAAATACATGACGCTTACATTTTATACCAAACTACAATTATTCAAAAGCAACAGATAAATTTATTCAACAATCTCTTATATACGCTTAAAATCTTTTTTTAAAACATCTATCATTCAACTCACACACAATTAAATTTTGTGTATAACATATTTACACGTTTATTGAGTGAAAAAAAAACCACATAGGGATTTTTGGCCAAACAACTTCAAATTGCTGACAGAAGCGCGCTTTCAACAAACTGAGTTATTTATTTACCGTTCGTTCTCCCATTTTTCCCCCTGCGGAACGCAGACAGTTTTCAGCCTTATACTTTCAAAGGCAATTTTGCTGTAGAAGTAACTTTCACTCTTTCTTTTTCACATAAAATACCACCTAAAAAGAGAAGTCGCCTCGGTCGCCATACCGCGTCAGCGGCGGCGCAGAGGGCGATTACAGCAAACGAGTCCCCCGAGGAAATTGCTTTAAGACTTTCACAGAGCGCCTTACGTTCAGCGGAATGCCGAGCTGCTGAAAGTTTTCAATAACACACCGCACGCCTAGCCAAGATGGCTTCATACGACGCCTCGAGACGTGCTGCGATGTGCGATTCAAAGCGGGCGATACGTCATTCCCCCAAAAAACGCTTCTACTCCTACTTCCAGAGCTTCAGAGGGCTCGGAACAAAGGTCGACTCGCCTGAATAGAAACGCTGCTGCTACTGCTGCTTTCAGGGCTTCAGAGGGCCCGGAACAAAGGGCGGCTCGACTGACTAGAAACGCTGCGGCTACTGCTGCTTCCAGGGCTTTGGAAGGTTTGGAACGGCGGACGAGTCGCTTTGCTAGGAACGCTGCGGCTATGACTGCTTCCATGGCTTCTGAAGATGCAGACGGGCGCTCCATTAGGATTGCAAGGGTGGCTTCTGCTACTGCTGCGAGAGCTTCCCACGACCCACAGGAGCAACATTCTACGTTGGAGCGGAACAGTCGACGACTAGAAGCTGCCCATACTGGCATCTACGGGCTTTCAAGTATGAACCCAACGTTAACTACTCGATGCGTGCCGACATAAATATAGGGGAATTGCGCTTCAATTGCAAATTCTGCAATGCTAAAAAGTGGGCTGGGGAGCCACCTGCAATGTGCTGCTTAAACGGTAAGGTCAGCTTGCCCCCTCTTGGGGAACCACCAGAACCTTTGAAGGAACTACTTACTGGTTCTACCTCAAGGTCATCCAAATTCCTTCAACTCATCAGGAAGTACAATTGTGCGTTTCAAATGACTTCTTTCGGGGCTAACGCTGTCAGAGAAAGTGGTTGGATGCCTACTTTCAAGGTCCAGGCGCAGGTGTACCATCTTATTGGGTCGCTCCAGCCACTACAAAATTGTAAGCCTTCGTTCCTTCAAATTTACTTCATTTCTAACTACAGTAGGCAAGTTGATGCGCGGTTCGGCGTTATTCCAACACCGCAAACACTGACGCTGACACTTTTGAAAGGGACGTGCTGCTCGGTCTTCAAAACATGCTTCATGAGCACAACAGTTATATTCGCAGTTTCAAATACGCATTGGAAACAAATCCTTCACCAAACTTTACCATTGTCATCGATGCTGACAAAAGACCTTCAGAGGAGCACGCACGCCGTTATAACGCTCCTTCGTGCAATGAAGTGGCCGTAGTTATCCATGGTGAACAGCACAATAAGCGAGACATAGTTCTTCAAAGTTGTGACAGTGGTCTTCGACGTATTAATGAGACGCATCGTTCATACCACGCCCTGCAGTAACCCCTTCTTTTTGCATACGGAGAAGACGGCTATCATTTCGGCATTCCTCAGCGCAAACCAAACGAGCCCACTGCTGCGACATCTAAAACTGTTTCATGCATGGCTTTATACTCATACCGCTTCATGACGAGGCCTAACGATTTCAGCACCCTGCACAGGTCACGGGAACTGTTTCACTTTCACCAGTTTGCAGTTGACATGGCAGCAAAGATGGAGTCGGAGAGACTGTGCTTCATAAAATTGAATCAGAAGCAGCTGCGCTCAGACTCCTACATCCATTTGCGTGACGGCATCAGGAATTACACTGACCCCCGGAACATCGGCAAAATGTGCATTCTCCCCTCAACCTATACGGTGGGCGCTGCGGTACATGCACGAGCGAACACAGGACGCTATGACGTTCGTTCGGCATTATGGGCGCCCCGATTTATTCATCACGTTTACGTTTAACCCCCAAGTGGGTTGAGGTTACGCGGGAACTTATCCCAGGGCAGCAGTACTGCCATCGGCATGATATTATTGCCAGGGTTTTCAGGCAGAAGCTGGCTAAGCTAATTGATCTAATAAAAAAAGGGAAGGTTTTCGGGCCTGTTAGTGCCACATGTATACTGTTGAGTGGCAGAAGAGAGGGTGGCCGCACGCGCACATTTTGGTTTGGTTGGTCACCAAAATAGACCCTACAGTTCTAGATGACGTCATCGCAGCGGAAATACTGGACGCCGTTGTTGACTGGCAGCTGCACGACATTGTGAAGGCACACATGGTGCACGGTCCGTGCGGTCCCGGTTTTCAAGAGTTCTCTTCATGCCACAAGGACCATGTGTGCACTAAACGATACACAAAGAGGTTTGTTAAGGAGACTCAGACCGGAGGCGACGGATACCCACTGTACAGACAAAGGCGGCCTGAGAACGGTGGATTCATTATTACGTTACAGGGTCATCAAGTTGATAATAGGTGGGTGGTCCCGTACTGTCCATTTCTGATGAAAACTTTCAACGCTCATATAAATGTGGAGTTCTGTCATTCAGTGAAGTCGATAAAGTACATATGTAAATATGTTAACAAGGGTTCGGACGCTGCCATGTTCGGCCTTCAAAACGACAATAGCAAGGACGAGGTCTCGGAGTACTTGGCAGGTCGATATATCAGCAGTGGTGAAGCTTTTTGGCGGATATTCGGGTTCCCACTTCACCAAAGGCACCCCGCCATCATACAACTAGCGGTTCATTTGGAAAACGGCCAGCGAGCTTACTTTACTGAACAGACTGCTGCTCATTTGGCGGCCAATCCAAAAGAAACAAATTTGACTGTTTTTTTTACGCTTTGCCAACTTGACACATTTGCAAAAACACTTTCATATCCTCAGGTCCCGTCCTACGACATGTGGTCAAACAACACTTGGGTGCGTAGGAAGTCAGGTCAGGATGTTGAAGGACATCCTGGTGTCAAGTTTGACAGTTGTCTAGGAAGAGTGTACACTGTACCTCCCAACCAGCATGAGTGTTTTCACCTGCGCCTTCTTCTCCATGAGGTTTTTGGCCCACAAAGCTTTCGAGACATAAGAACTGTTGACGGTGAATTATGTGATACCTTCCGGGAAGCCTGCTTTAAGCGTGGCCTTTTGGTGGATGATTCACAATGGGGTGCCACTATGGCAGAGGGCGTTTTGTTGAAATCTCCTAAAAGACTAAGATCGCTTTTCGCTATTCTACTCCTATGGTGCGACTTGGGTGATCCCGCCTCTTTATGGCTTAGCTACAAAGATTACAATGTCTGAAGATTTCCTGCGTCAGGCTCAGTTGCCAAACCCATCGATGGAGGTCGGGTACAGTGACCTCATTTACAACAAGGCGCTGCTTGAAATCGAAGATACTGTTCTCGATATGGGCGGTAGTGCGTTGGCGGTGTATGGCCTACCTTCAACAAATTGGGAAGGCGCAAACACTCTGTCTTCGGATTTGCTGCGTGAGACATCTTATTATGTTGACGAGCTTGCCCAGTACATAGCGGAGAATGAGCCAAAGCTCCTTCCAGAACAGAAATTCGCTTACAACTCTGTTGTTAATTCTGTCCGGGGCAAAGCTGGGGGGATTTTTTCCTGGACGCTCCTGGGGGGACTGTGAAAACTTTTGTCACCAAATTAATATTAGCTGAGATTAGGCGAACAGAAGGCATTACCTTAGCTGTGGCATCATCTGGAATTGCGGATACTTTGTTGCCGGGCGTCAGGACAGCTCACTCCTATTTCAAGCTCCTGCTTGACTTAGCGAAGACTGAGACACCCACTTGCAACATAAGTAAGAGCTCCGATCAGGCAGAAGTGTTCAGACGATGTAAGCTTATCGTTTGGGACGAATGCACGATGGCCCACAGAGGTGCTCTTGAGGCGCTAGATAGAACTCTGAGAGACATCAAAGACTCTACGGCTCCAATAGGAGGCATAACACTTCTTCTTTCAGGGGACTTCAGGCAAACGCTTCCCGTTATTCCCAAGGGGACTAGAGATGATGCAGTACGTGCGTGTCTTAAGTCATCCGCATTGTGGCCGCTGGTAAAAACTCTGAAACTTCACACTAACATGTGTGCTCATATGCGAGGTGATATCGCATCAGCAGCATTTTCTCACACCCTCCTTGCACTTGGCGAAGGCAAAACGCCCGGGGATGAAAAGGGTAATATTGCCATCGACTCACTTTGTACCGTTGTTAGTACGCCTTCTGATCTCAGAGATGCAGTGTTCCCAGATCTCCAAGCAAATTATCAGAATATGGATTGGCTTGCCCAAAGGGCTATTCTGGCCCCGAGGAATAAAACTGTTAACCATATTAATGATCAAATGTTAAAACTCACTCCTGGGGATGACTACGTATATAAGTCTATCGATAGAACTCCTGACCCCGCGGACGTCATCAACTATCCAATAGAGGTACTAAATTCCTTTGAGCCCCCCAGATTACTCCCACACATTTTGAAACTTAAAGTTGGTGCCCCTATAATGCTCATTCGAAATTTGGTTCCGCCGAAACAATGCAATGGCACACGTTTGGTCGTTAAGTCCTTAGCTCCCAATCTGATTGAGGCTACGATAATCACAGGGTGCGGTCGGGGCAAGGTTGTGCTCATACCGAGAATGCATCTTTTCCCATCAGGAGCAGACCTACCTTTCACATTTCGGAGGTCCCAGTTCCCGGTCAGGCTAGGCTTCGCAATGTCAATTAACAAAGCCCAGGGGCAAACACTGTCTGTCGCGGGAATACATTTGGGGGAGCCGTGTTTCTCTCATGGTCAGCTTTACGTTGGCTGCTCGCATGTCAGCAGCAAGAGTGATGATTTCGCGTTCGTTCCGCAAGGAAAAAACAAAATACATTGTGAACAAGGAGGTTTTATAGGATTACCTCGATTCCTAATTTTATAACTTTTTAACTTTTTTATTTTTTGCCTTTTCGTGAGTACTTTCTAAGTAGGTTAACCTTCACTGCAGTGCACTGGACACTCCCCACCATCTACCGTACAAAGACTGATTCTTGCGGCGTTACAAAGCTTCATTGCAACTCCGACCCGACCCAAATATCAGCTGTTGCTCCTCACCAACCCCCGTTTGGTGGGCCTCGGAGGACCGTGGACAAGTTAGTATTTCACCTCCGTATGACTCTCAAAGGGTGAACAATGCTTTAATGACGGGATTTATATTTTTAGGCGGTTGCCTGCAATTACTTCACACTTCACCAACACCTGGCCTCCGCTCAGCTCTATTTCCCTCCCTCCGTCGGCACAGCAGCAGGCTCATCTTCTACGTCCGACGTACATGATGCACCAACCATACAATGACCCCTCTTCCTCTTTTTTGGTTGTCATAATTCGACAATGTTTTCAGGCCCCTGTTTGCGGTTCCCTAAGTCCTCCCCCTCCCCCGTTAAAACATGTCATGCAGAACAACTCCATCGCAACTCTGTTGTTCGGCTGGCATCGTCTACGCGCGTGTTGCGCAAGTACTGTGAAACAATAAATTTGAACACTTCTTTGCACAGAGATAATATTAATAGGCGAAACTACAATTGTCACTGCTGGCGCAGCTCCTGCTTCGGCAGTGCAGGTTTGTAATTCATTCAACCAGTGCCTGGCAGACAAAAAAGTGCTGCCATAAAATGGGTGGTGCAACCTAACTTTGGTAACTTACTGACCCCGAGCAACGCCGGGCTTTAATGCTAGTATATATATATTTATATATATATATATTAGAAAGTGAGGTGTTTTTACAAAATGAAAAATAACCGGTGTCCTACACGAGTGAAAGTATAAAGAAAAAAAGATGAATTTGAAAATGTAACTGGAGTCTTATTTAAAAAAAATATATATATATTTATTTGGTTCCTTGACCGGTTTCGCAGTTCTGCTTTTCAAAGGTAGAGTTGAGATGGAGGGTCTGGTTTTTCTCACATCTGATATGTGAGAAAAACCACAGACCCTCCATCGCAACTCTACTTCTGAAAAGCAGAAGAACTGCGAAACCGGTAAAGGAACGAAATAAATAAATATTAAAAAAAAACAATAAGACTCCAGTTGCACTTTCGATTTCATCTTTTTTATATATATATATATATATATATATATATATATATATATATATATATATATATATATATATATATATAACGGAGGAAAAGTGGTAAGGAACCAGGTGGACCATAACGCACCAAAGTACTCAATACTTAGGGTAGTAGAGTGGGTAATAGGAACGAGTAGGATCCCGACGGCTGAGCTCAAGCCGTTTCGACGGCTAATTCTGGACTAAATGAAAATGTTTATCCTGGTATTTGAATAGCCGAGCTTCTCAAGGGGTAATTCCATATATGGTAAAAGTGATTGTCACGAGGATTGGTCAAAAGTTTGTTGTTGACACATAATAATTCTATGATGGCAATTTGTGGAGGGAAGGGGTAGCTGAACCTGCCAGTAGGAGAAAGAGGGAGAGGGGTGGAGGAGACCCATTCATGCGTTGATAGTGCCGACTACAGCTGGGCATGAGGTCAAAGAAGATACTAGGGAGGGGGAGGGGGAGGAAGTCGAAACAATTAGTAAGATAATATGGGGTAAATATATAGAAAAATACCGAGAGTGTTAAAAAGCAATTAAATGTAAAAAAAACAAAACAATTTCTGGTTACTACGACCTAAGTCTCTCACTGGTACTGCTAGGCTAAATAAAGGTTTACTAGGTGGGACGGTATTATAATGAGACCCTTTTAAGAGGTATAAGTAATAAACCGAGTATATCTTACGGTGACGGGTCAACAAGTGAGGGGTCAAAATACTAAAAAAACTACCACGAAATAATAAATAAAGGTTTCTACCCCAGGCACATGGCCAGCAACCACCCAGTGCAAAAAGTAAACTAATACGAAATAATAATTCAGAATCCCGAAAAAGAATACTAATACTATCTCTAGTAAACCTTTCTTTAGCCTAGCAGTACCAGTGAGAGACTTAGGTCGTAGTAACTAGAAATTGTTTATTTTTTTTTACATTTAATTGCTTTTTAACACTCTCGGTATTTTTCTATATATTTACCCCATATTGTCTTACTAATTGTTTCGACTTCCTCCCCCTCCCCCTCCCTAGTATCTTCTTTGACCTCATGCCAGCTGTAGTCGGCCCTATCAACGCATGAATGGGTCCTCACAACCCCTCCTTTTCAATTTTACTTTTGAATCATAAGAACTGTGAAACCGGTAAAGTAAATAAATAAATATTCTTAAAAGACTCCAGTTGCATTTTTAATTTCTTTTCCTTATACATTCACCCATGTGGGACATCTATTTTAATAAAAAAAAAAAACTTTTTCCAATATATATATATATATATATATATATATATATATATATATATATATATATATATATATATATATATATATCTATATATCTATATATATATATATATATATAATTTGTGTTGGATGTTTAAAGCGTCCGTATGGGGTAGGCCGTATGAGCACTCGATGCCCTCGTAGAGCTGAGTATTGATATCACAGAAAAAAGAGAATCTGTGTTGCGACGAAAGGAATTTATTGGACATATTACAAATGTTTCTCGGGCGACCAGCTCGAGGCACGATCGATATGGTGATCACACCTGACTCTGAAATCAACACGGTCGTCAGATACTTCTCGATTCTACGAAGCAGATTTACCTGTGATATATATATATATATATATATATATATATATATATATATATATATATATATATATATATAAGAATTAGTATATCTACCAACATATATATACAGATGCATACCTATGCTAGCAAATATATAGGTTTTGTCTTAGTAACTTTGTGGTTCAATGCAAGAGGATGCAGAACAATTATATGAAAGAGGTAAAATAAGAAAATTATGAAAATCAACTTACTTACTAAAATTTCACTCCAACTAATTAGTTTCTGTAAGGGAATAAATATGGTTACCGAACGGAGCCATAGAGAATCCTTACGTCATCAGGGAGTCTATCTCAGTTAGCATAGGTATGCATCTGTATATATATGTTGGTAGATATACTAATTCTTTATAATTATCTCCAAATTATTTGTTGAGCAAAAATTTGCCGAAATTACTGCTATGGTTCATGGTAGTAGTCAGGCTCCTGCCTTATTAGCATCCCACTCCTCACCGATTAACCTCAGGGTCACGTGATTGATTCTTTTGAATTTGCCACCGACCAAGTAGGCAGAGATTTTTTCAATGTCCTGGAATTTAGTTCCCGCTCGCTTTTTTCCATCCACTGAATTATTTTTGTATAAGTTCCCTGTGTCCACGCATTGCCTGGGAACTTAAGTGTGAATAGACTCCCTGATGATGTAAGGATTCTCTATGGATCCGTTCGGTAACCATATTTATTCCCTTACAGAAACTAATTAGTTGGAGTGAAATTTTAGTAAGTAAGTTGATTTTCATAATTTTCTTATTTTACGTCTTTCATATAATTGTTCTGCATCCCCTTACATTGAACCACAAAGTTACTAAGACAAAACCTATATATTTGCTAGCATAGGTATGCATCTGTATATACTAATTCTTTATAATTATCTCCAAATTATTTGTTGAGCAAAAATTTGCCGAAATTACTGCTATGGTTCATGGTAGTAGTCAGGCTCCTGTCTTATTAGCATCCCACTCCTCACCGATTAACCTCAGGGTCACGTGATTGATTCTTTTGAATTTGCCACCGACCAAGTAGGCAGAGATTTTTTCAATGTCCTGGAATTTAGTCCCCGCTCGCTTTTTTCCATCCACTGAATTATTTTTGTATAAGTTCCCTGTGTCCACGCATTGCCTGGGAACTTAACTGAGAATAGACTCCCTGATGATGTAAGGATTCTCTATCGCTCCGTTCGGTAACCATATTTATTCCCTTACAGAAACTAATTAGTTGGAGTGAAATTTTAGTAAGTAAGTTGATTTTCATAATTTTCTTAGTTTACGTCTTTCATATATATATATATCTGTATATATATAAAGACGAAGTTTTCTGTATGTGTGTGTATGTGTGTGTGTGGACAATTTTCAATGAGGGATCATATATTCTAAACCATTCATGCGATTTCTTTGAAATTTTTTACAGAGCTTCTCCTTGCACAAAACCTGTACATGATCTACAAAGGCTTTCAAAAATCGTTATTGGGGCCTTTGGAGACATTAAAAATTTTCGGTTATTTGTCTGAATTTTCGTGATTAAGTAAGACAATAGTTATCTTTCGTAATACGGCTCATTCGGATTTTAATTTACTCTTTGTACTTGAAACAAAAGGTACGCTTCCTAGAGACTAACAATACCATTTTGTATATTTCACAACCAGCAATTTCTAACAGATTACTAAGTAAAGTTATAGATTTGACATTGTATAATTTATCGTTTCAAGCTTGATGTTCATACATTAGTGATGTCATAACTTTTACAATATTATGCTTTGTACATAATAGTGTCTATTATTCACTTCACTTCTCTATTTCATGATGCGCTTTTACTGTTGTCAAAAAAATTTATACCTAGACTGGATTTCTGTTGTTACATGGTATAACGGATGACACCGAGCTCACATATTAATTATTTCGCTGGAATAGTCCCTAAGGTTTTCATGTTTACATAAAGTACGTTTTTCTTCTATGTATTCAAATTTACTTTGTTTAGTTTAATGAGCTACATCGAAAGCTAATTGAACCGTCCAAAGGGCGGGTAGTTTAGCTAGTATATATATATACATATGAGTGTGTGTGTGTGTGTGTGAAGACGCTGAGTTGTTAGAGAATTGGATTCGCAATCGTGAGGTTGTGAGTTCGATTCCTGGATCGGGCGATGCGTGATGTCCTTGAACAAGACTTTATTTCACGTTGCTCCTTCTACCTGGAGTTGCGACCGATAGATAGTATTAGGAATTCGAAAGACCAATGGAAACATAGATTCCTCGGTCCAATTTGACGAAAGTCGATCGACTGTCGATATCTTCCTGCTATATCAAGCGTTAACCTAATATATACCTTCCACATACTGTACCGATTGTGTTGTTATTTCTGTTTACCTCTTACACACACACACACACACACATACACACACACATATATATATATATATATTTATATATATATATATATATATATATATATATATATGAATTTGGCGTTTAGAAAGCGATAGCAACAGATACTCTCTTAAGTGGGATATTCTTAATTCCGCACAAACTTATAGTAAGGGTAGAACTAAATGCAATGTTTGTCTGATGAAGTGTCAGAAATAATTACTTCAAAAATTATCCTTCTCAATTTCAAAAATGAAATATTCCCTTCTTGTCTACAAAGAACATTTCATTCTTTCTTTTACAAAAACTTTGACCCAGATTAATTATATCCCTGACACCCTTGTTTATCTATTTTTATGAAGACATAGGAAATTAGTATCATATAAAATTTATACCCAACCCTTATGTTAACCTATCTCGTAAAATTCATATCTGTTACCCCTCTAGTTTGCCTACTATATTTGATGTACCCTAACCTGTAATTCACACACACACACACACACACACACACACACACACACACACACACACACACACACACACACACACACACACACACACAAATGTTCTAAATTGATTCCTTTTTGCTCTCTTATTTATCATATAATTGTAACCTTATCTATGTTATATTCCCAACCTTATTTTTAACTAGTTTATCTCCTCTGAATTTCTTGGTCACTTACCCTTTATTTTAATCATAGATATATTTATTGCCGTTTTACGATTCCATAAATTTCAACAACCTTTTAGTATATTCTAATAATATTTTTTATAGATTCACCTAAGTGATAATAGTTTTTTATAATTCACAGTAGTATAAAGCTATCTCTATTTAGTGTATGTTATCTTTTGTAACGATATATTATATTTAGTAAAATATCTATAGTTACTGAATGTAAATATTTTATCATTTATAGATTCTAATTATGATTTTGGACTTCCATAATTTTAACGTTTTCCCGATAATATTTAAACGTTATTATTTACTCTGAGTTCAAATCCCGCCGAGGTTAACTTTGCCTTTCATCCTTACGGGGTCGATAAAATAAAGTACCAGGAATACACTGGGTAATTGCTGACCTTGTGCCAAAAGTAGAAACAATTATTTACATCTTCACTTAAGGCGATGAATTGGCAGTATCGGTAGAGGCATAGTTACGTCCCTTTACGGTCTGAGTTCAAATCTCGTCGAGGTTAACTTTGCCTTTCATCCTTACGGGGTCGATAAAATAAAGTAATGTACTAGGTAATTGCTGGCCTTGTGCCAAAAGTAGAAACAATTATTTACACCTTCACTTTCTTCTTTCACTGAAAATTTAAAACATGCAAGGTAAATTATTTGTAATTGATTCTGATAAGCCATTCTTACAGGAATGAACTAATCATTCCTCTTAATCAAGCGAAACGATCGTAAATCTATTAAATGCTTTAACAATAATCGTCGTTTAAACTCTCGGTTATATGTATATGTATATATATATTCTCGGACCGGGATTTGCGTTGTGTTTTTGAGCAAAACACTTTATTTCACGTTGCTCCAGTTAACTCAGCTGTAGAAATTAGATTATCCAGCAATGGGTTAAATAGCCTCACCAACCGACAATTGGCCAAGCGTGGTGAGTACGGCTACAAGCCTGACACGACCAAAACCAAAACAAAAAACGGCGGAGGTCAATCAGGGAGGGGTTCCTCCGGTAGGAATGAAAAGACTCTGGATTGAATTGAATATATATATATATATTCAATTCAATCCAGGGTCTTTTCATTAAGTTTATATGCATTCAATTCAATGCAGGGTCTTTTCTTGAGTTTATATATATATATATATAAACTCAAGAAAATTAACAAAGAATGTACGGAAACAAAACAAAGCGAAAAATATTTTTTACGGGAAACCTTAAAAAATTATTCTTAAATATATAAACAAACGCAGGGCATAGAACTTCATGGTCATCGGTCGTTGAGATGAACTTGGGCAGTTTCGACCCCTACAAATGGCACTGCTGGTCCACCCGGGGTCACAGCGTCTAACATAAGTCAAACACTGCCCAAAGGAGTAAAAGACAAAAGACAGAACATGAATTTATAGACGTTAGGGAAAATATCAGGTGCCTCTTAGTGTACGTGAAACATGAGTGAAACAAAGGAAAAGAGGAAAAAAGAAAGGAAGAAAAAAAAAGCAAGAAGAAGAAAGTGTTAAAAATGTAAGCCCTTACAATAAATGGGGAGAAAAGATAAACATATACGTCACATTAATAAATAAACTTAAGAATATTAACGAAGAAGGAACAAGACAACGAACGGAAACAAAACAAAACTGTAAACAATTTTTTAAGAGGAACACCCCGCTGAGAGGAATAGAACAACGTGTAATAAGTGTCTTATTCAATGATAAAACGCGCTGCCGGAAATTGGACTCAGACCATACGATCGTGATCTGAACATTCTAACCCTCTAAGGCATGCATCTTCACATATAGGTCATGTAGATGAGTTATCGCAGCATATTTAAAAATGACTTAATGACTTAATATTTGAATAACAAATGCTAATGTATGTTTAAGTATTTCCTGTATAATTTCTACATCAGATTAATATATTTTAAAGTTTTCTGTTTATATATTCCTAGATTAGGTAGTGTAATTAGGGACATATACTTTTGATATATGCATTAGATATGATATGTGAGAAATAACGATTTGAGATAACCGAATTTAATATAATTCTTTCCTTTCAGATGCATTTGAATCTAAATTTACAGCTTAGGTGTTTAATCTAAATTTACAGCAGTGTAAAATTGGGAAAGGGAAAACTCACTTCAAGGATAATTTTTAACTCGTATATATTACACAGGCGGCGAATTGGCAGGGTCGTTTGAACTTCGAATAGAATGCTTTGCAGTATTCGTTTCGGTTCTCTTCTCTCTGAATTCAAATCCTGCTGAGGTCAAATTTGTCTTTCATCCACTCCAGGTCGATAAAAATAAAGTACCAGTCTAGTACTGGTGTCGTCTTTTTCTCACCATCCCCTTACTCTCTATCCTTTTCTAAAAGAAATCTACTATATTCAGAGCTGGAGAGAGATAGGCTACACCAGATTTTAAAAGGCTCTAAAAACTCTTTATGTCAATACGGCACCGCTACGAGTCCTCCAAGAGTTTTGAGATCATCCATCCATACTTTATACACACACACACACGCACACGCACACGCACACACACACACACACACACACACACACACACACACACACACACACACACACACACACACACACACACACACACACACACACGCATATGAGAGTCGGCTGAAAGGTTCATAGGCTGACTATAATAGATTGATGCTAGAGCTGCGAAATCTTGCATGCATTAATTTTAACTCTTCTTATTAATAATTGCATTGTTTCTTTCCGGGGACTATGTTGAAAAATAAACCCCATTTCGTCATTCCGTGATAGTATCATTGTCAGCTTATCAATTACAAACGACCTTAGTATATATATATATATATATATATATATATATATATATATATATGTATGTGTGTGTGTGTGTCTGTCTCTGTGTGTTTGTGCATCTGTGTATGTGCTTATGTTTTTTTATCTCTCCTGTTTTTTTTGTTTCTTCTCTGTCATGGCTTTCTAGCTCTATACGGACGATCAAATTGATTAAATAAATCTGTAAACAAATAAACGCACACACACACACACACATTTATATATATATACATATCTGTATGTGTGTGTGTGTGTGTATAAACGGAAACTTTTCTGTGTTTGCTTTAGAATATCGCTATTTCTCAACGAATTATAACAATAGAGACCTGAATTCATTCCAGGTTAGGGGCTTACCAGTTCAAAACATGTAAGTTGTCTATATATCATCACAAACTATATTTTAGTCTGGAAACTTGCTTTTGCTTTAAAGCTCTTATCACTGATTCTTAGAACGCTAATCATATTTTAGAAACCAACCGGAATTATGAATCTGCAATCATTGCAAAAAACAACATTAAGATAAGCTGTTAATTTCTGCTTAACATTTATAGCTTTTGATATCTTAGCAATATTTCTCAACGATAATGTGGTTCATAAAGTATTTTATAGTTAAACTTCAGCTGGAAAATATAATCATCATAAATAGTTAAATAGTAATATAAAATATTTACAGTGAAAATAATTGAAGCCCAACATACGATTCAAAGATAAAATTAAAAGATATTCGATAGAGAGTAATCTATATATCTGCCTTGCTTAATCTTTTGCAATAGTTTTGTTTCTTATAATTTTCTTCAGAAAGTAAGACAGTTGCTATTCTGATTCCATTACTCATATTTCCTTCCATTCAAGAAACCATCTACAATCTGTACAATCTGTACAATCTGTAGCTGCCTCTAATCTCATATATATGCGTATATATAAGCATATATATATAGAAGCTCATACACATACATACGTATTAGAAATGCATACAAGCATAAATTTCTTTCTCTCTCTTTCTCTCTCTCTCGATATATATATATATATATATATATATATATATATATATATATATACTAGCAGTTTAGCCCGGCTTTGCTCGGGTTTGTTCATTTGCTATGAAAAGTTACATACAGGTAAACGTGGCTTGAAAGCTAATAAGCTTATCAATTAAGTGCATAAAGCAGTTGAACCGGTTATTAACAGTTACGAACCAATTAGCATTTTGGACAATTGATGATCTTCCAATAGCGAATTTAGCAGACCAAAGTTGCAAGATGGTGGCCCTGATGCCGCTGGGTGTCAGATCTGTCCGCCATGGGTGACCCTACCTGGAAATAGTTTTCCAGACGGCATAGCTACAACACCTCCAACACCTGCACCACCATCTATAGCACCTCTTTGTAGACGATATTGCGTGTCATCCTTTGAGGAGTGTAAGCAAAAAGTCCATTCCTGCTCCCTACGCGGAAACAGGCAACATAAAGTTGGTCATGGGAGAAGCATGGATCCCCAAAATGGATGCCCGCCACCGCCAATGTTTGTTCTTGTGACTTGTTAATGGACATGGCAAAACATGGTCTCACCGGGAATTGGGATCGCCGGAAATCGAACGGGATATCTGACGCCGAGGGGAAAAGCTTCATCCTTGGCAGTGTATTCGGCAGAATTGCCAGAAGTAAGTACAACACTATGGGTGTTGTCATATTAATATTTAACCAATGAAAGTTGTAAAAAATAAATAATTTAAACATTCCGATTCATATGTCTATAGTATTAATCTGTGATATGAAGTGTTATTTTGCGGGTTGTTATTTACAATAAGCCGATTTAAAATACCCCAGAAAAGCCGTATGTCAATACGGAACTCCAATGACTCCCCCAGCAGTTACATTATAGAGAATAATCTATTATAGAGAAAGTGAAGAGTGATGGAGAGAGTAAAGCTAAGAAACTATAGGGAGGTGTGTAAAACAGTGTTGTCATATAGAGAGTGAAGAGCGACAGAGAGAGTAAAGCAGTTAAATTATAGAGAGGGGGAATAATCTATTATAGAGAGAGGTAAGAGCGACGGAGAGAGTAAAGCTAAGAAACTATAGGGAGGTGTGTTAAACCTCAAAGCATGAAAAGAGTAAAGCAGTTAAATTATAGAGAGGGGGAATGATCTATTATAGAGAGAGGGACGAGCGACGGAGAGAGCGTTATGACTATGTTTGTTGTTGTATAAAATGATGTGTTGCTTAGTTTTCAAAGTTTATGTCGCGTTCCTGAACGAAGTTTTGTCGCTGTTGGGTAGTAGAGAGAGTAAATAAGCGTGTAAGAGAGAAGGTTACAGCATGTATTTAGTTTTATCGATTTTTTGTCATAGAAGCAGGAAAATTTTGGCAAATTACGCGTTGACCATCGTTGGTAAATTTAGAGCACATTGCAAAAAAATCCTCAAAATCGGTAGAAAAATGTGGAAATGCATAACAATCATACACACACACAGACAGACATCTTCCGTTTTATATATATATAGATTTGTGTGTGTGTGTGTGTGTGTGTGTGTGTGTGTGTGTGTGTGTGTGTGTGTGTGTGTGTGTGTGTGTGTGTATGTATATACTTAGTACTCAGTAAGATATTTACCTCATTTTTATATATTCTCCAATCTATGTAGAGAAAAAATTCGTTGTTGCTAAACGGGTATTTTTTTAGCAGCCAAGCCATCAACAAGTCTGTAATATTCCCGCTTTCACTAGCGGCCGGTTCACGTGTGGGTCACTTTAACGGCCATAACTCATACGAGCTGGTAGTTGGCATTATATTTGCAGACCGTGGGACGTAAGTCCTATAGAAAGGAAATAGCTATCTGATGAAATTTACTTTCCGTTGGAAATTCTCTTAATTTCTAATCTTTTGTAAATGGAAACCGCCGGTAATAGCATTATGAACAGGTAGATATTTAAATCATTTTTTAATTTATTTAAAGGATTATTTAATGTTTGTTTGTTCTGCTCATCAACTTTTATAGTTCTGGTATCTCGAATTAGTACCATAGAACAACAGTTATATTATAGACACCCTATATATCTCTATGGGTACTTAGTACTCAGTGAGATATTTACCTCATTTATATATATATATATATATATATATATATATATATATATATATATATATATATATATATATATATATATATATATAATTTATTCTCATCTCGGGAACAATTTTGAATAGCGCCAGTTCGTAATTTGAACTCGGGAATTTTATATTCTCCGAGTGAAAAGATCCTTCTGACGAGAGTTTATCTTTACAATGGTAGGCCGCAAGGACTGTCCATTTATTTTTGAGACTCGAAACCGATTCGGTAAAGGTAACCATAGTGAGTACAGCGAATTTATTAAAATTTATTTTGAAACGTTTTCTTATTTGCTAAACCTTGATTATATATATATATATATATATATATATATATATATATATATATATATATATATATATATATCACGATACATTAACGGAGCCATAGACTCGTCGTTCCCTGTAAATAATGTGCTCAAATGAGAGGAAATCCTGAGCTCTTTAAAATACAATATGTTGAAAAGGTAACACCATATAGAGAGATACAGTGCGCTATCAATAAAACAGGGGAAAAACCACCAGTCTATGGAATCTATAACCTATGAAGGGCAGAGTATAGACACGATAATTAAAAATATAAATTAAAGCGTAAATAAATACCTCTATAACTATATAACAGACGTACAAATCCAAAGTGATCTGTTTCGCCAGTAAGTTGTTGACAGAAATGAAATAACGCAGGTTCATCAGCGTGTGTAAGCTATACATTTCAGACAACAATAACTTGGGTTATTTCATTTCTGTCAACAACTTACTGGCGAAACAGATCACTTTGGATTTGTACGTGTGTTATATAGTTATAGAGGTATTTATTTACGCTTTAATTTATATTTTTAATTATCGTGTCTATACTCTGCCTTTCATAGGTTATAGATTCCATACACTGGTGGTTTTTCCCTGTTTTATTGATAGTGTACTGTATCTCCCTCTAGTGTGTTACCTTTCAACATATTGTATTTTAAAGAGCTCAGGATTTCCTCTCATTTGAGCACATTATTTACAGGGAACGACGAGAGTCTATGGCTCCGTTAATGTATCGTGATATTTCGCTCCTTATAACAGTCTTTCCTCTCTCTCTGTTTGGTTGAGCACACTTATCTGAGTGGTTTGGGGCTGCCCTTTCTAGCAGCTCGTCCCTCAGAGGCCACTGGTTCACTGCCCTTAAACACGCTGTGACTTCTCTCTCCCACGTGTAGCCGGACGGTCGCTTTAAAAATTCTCTTAGTGTTGTGTGAAATGTATAGCCTTACACACGCTGATGAACCTGGGTTATTTCATTTCTGTCAACCACTTACTGGCGAAACAGATCACTTTGGATTTGTACGTGTGTTATATAGTTATAGAGGTATTTTGACGAGATGGGGTGGAAACAGGCCACTTTACCTGTCAGGTATGGCGGCCTTGGCCTCCGGTCCCCGATTTCACTAGCTTTGCCGGCGTATCTTTCGTCGGTAACCTCGTGCCGCGTCCTCGTCAGCAGGGTTCTTCAAAACACAACAGAACCCTCTGTGTTCAGAGAACGTGAGGCCACCAGTGAGACATGGGACCGGCTGGGACTTAGCCCAGTAGACGTCCCTCCTCCTTCTCCCCCGTTGACGTCAATTCCCCCCAACGCACTTAGGATGCCATCCAGTGCAGCCTGGCCTCTGACAGGCTCACGCGCCAGCTCGACCAGCACCGCCTTGCTTGTTTTCGTGCGGCCTCCAAGCTCCACAGTGGTGCCTGGCTCAATGCCCTGCCCTCCTTCTCCACTGGCACGCAGCTAGACAACCATAGCCTGCGAATCGGCGTTTCCCTGAGGCTCGGCCTCCGGATCTGCCAGCCACACCAATGTCGCTGCGGTTACACCGTGGACTCTTTCGGCCTCCAGCCGCTTTCCTGTCGCCACAGTGCCGGCCGCATTCCACGCCATGCTGCCTTCAACGAGGTCATTAAGCATGGCTTAGACGCTGCAGGCTTCCCTTCCCAGCTCGAGCCGGTGGGGCTGGATCGAGAGGACGGCAAAAGGCCAGATGGCATGACCATCTTCCCGTTCCGCGGTGGCAAACCCCTCGTCTGGGATGTCACTTGCACCGACACTTTCTGCAGCCGCAACCTGGTGCAGTCTGCGACTGACCCAGGTTCGGCTGCACGTCGGGCTGAGGAGGCCAAACTCCTCAAATACCGGTCGCTCTCCGACAGGTTTGCGGTCGTACCCCTGGCAGTGGAGACTTCTGGTGTCCTCGGCCCCAGGGCTACCTCCTTACTCACCACCATAGGCGCTGAGCTGGCCAGCCGCAGGTGTGAGCCCCGCAAGTTGGAGTGGCTTTTCCAGCCCGTCTCCCTTGCCGTCCTCCGGGGAATCGCCTTCTCCATTCTGTCCGCCGGGGCTGTGGGTGGGCCCCATCGCGTGCCGTTGTAGTTGTTGTATACAGATATTGCAATTATTATTATCTTTCTGTCTAGCCCTGAATTAGATACATATCAAGTTCAATCCTATACTGTATACAACAATATATTTTTCAGTGTTTACAATAAAAACAAATTCCTGTAAAAAAAAAAAAAAAAAAAAATTAAGCATACAGTGTATTGCAAAATACACTATATATACATTCATATATATATCGCTATATTGCAAAATACACTATATATACATTCATATATATATCTATATATACATTCATATATGTATCGCTGCTTCTTTGGGATGTCATATTTAGTTTCAAAGGGAATAGCATTACAGATGGAGTGAATGGGCTTCAATATGGATCAAAATTTAATTGACTCACTAGCAGCTTACAAGTATAACTAAGCAACTGACACGTATTTGTTATCATGATTTCGTACATATATACAAGACCACAATATTATACATATGCAATTAACCTATTTTTCTAGTCAGAACCAAAACTACTGTTACTTACTTTATACACTCTATAGCAGGGAGTCCAAAACCTTTTTGCGTCATCGCCCACTTTCACATGGAAAAATGTCCACTATCCATCTGTATAATCAATATTCAAAAGCATACCAGAAATGTTTGGAAAAAGTTTATTACTGGTTCGTTATTCACATTTAGCCTGTTTTATTTTTAGAGGTTATTTGCAAATAGGTTATTTGATTTTCGGGTAGCATATGTTGAAATACCTTCTTAATTCTGAAAATCCTATATCGCGCACCAAGATTTCCAATCGCACACCATCTTCTGTTTCGTTTCTCATCACCCACCCAATAGTTGAAATCGCCCACCGGCAGACGAAATTGCCCTGGTTGAAAACCCTGCTCTGTAAGGATTCTTTATGAATCTTTTGTTGTCATGTATCGGACAAAGTTTTATCAAGGATGTAACTTATATTCGACTTCGTCCCAGTTTGAAGCCAGGACGTAAATGGCGCAAATAGAAAGCAAGGAAATATAACTCAAGATGGATACAATAAGTATGATATAGATTTTATTGAATTTATTTGCTGCTTTTGGTTACATTTATCCTTTATTTTCTAGAAAACAACTTACAAATTATGATAAAATTCGTCAAAAAAAAAAAAAAAGTAATCTTTCCGTAACACTTAACTGAGAAATCGTGGTAATTATCTCGATTCCCTTTCAATCGGTAACACATTTTCATATTAAACTTAAGTGGAACAAATTAACCTAGAGAAGATGTAAACAGTTAAATGCATTGCAGAAAGTAAGACAAAGGCATATGAATTTTTAAAAAATATGCATGAATTGAAAGCATTTTCTGTGTATCTATATATTAATTTCAACAATGTCAGTATTCTGTGTGTCATAATTCTCGATTATCATTGGTTCATAGGTTTCAAATGACTCCGCCTACCTCAACGATGCCAAACTTAAATAATATGCATAATGCCAATGAGGGAGTGAGAGCGGAGAGTAAGAAACAGAGAGGAAAAGTGAACGCTGTGTTGGATACACTATGTATATGTGTCAGTGTAGAGACGTGTGTGTGTGTGATGTGTGTGGAAATAAGAGAGGAAGGAAAGCAATAACTATTAACGTGTGTGCGTGTGTATGTACGTGCGCGTATGTTTATGTGTGTGTGCGTGCGTGCAGCGTTCCACAGAAAGTAAAAACTATCAGCATGTGTGAGTGTGTGCGTGTGTGTAAGTGCACGGGTGCGTGTGTAAGTTTGCGTACGTGTGCGCGCGTTTTCATGCGTGTATGTGTGTGTACGTGCGGCGTTCCACAATTGCCACGCAGTTTATCTGTCTGTGTGCCTGTCTGTCAGTCTAACATACAAAGAGTTGTGAAGGGAGTGAATAGGAACCTTTTTTTACATTGACGGACATCTTTTATATTTATTATTGTGTCATTTTTTGGCAATTGCTCGAAATGAATACTGATAATAAAAGCAATTCGACTTTATCAAACAGTGAACTACAGCGGCAACGGTGTGCAGCCAGGAATGAAGAAAAACGGGCCGAACAGCGCCATCGGAACGCCGAACTTCAGAGGCGAAGAATGCCGCCATGAATGAAGAGGAGCTGGCTGAACAACGCCAACGAAACACTGGAGCCAAGCAGCGATGGCGGTGCTGCGATGGATGAAGAGGAGCTGGCTGAACAGCGCCAGCGCAATACAGAAGTCCAGAGAATGTGTCGCCAAAGTGCTCCTCATTCCAGTAAAGAGACTAGAAGGCGAACGGATGATATTAAAAATGGATCATGGCAACCGTGTCATTTTCATATTGGTGGACGAGCAGAGTGTCCACATTGTGGAGCATTGCTTTGGAGGCACAAAAAGACGTGGACCACAATGTGCTGTCATAAAGAGCAGTTCAACTAGAACCCTTGCGAATGCCGGATGATGAGGAGTCACCGTAGTTTAAAATACTAAGTATGTGGGGTGATCAAAGAGACGGAGGTAGATTACTGCGCAAATATTCGCGGCAAATTAACAATTCATTAGCTTTAGCATCCTCAACGACGCCAAACTTAAATTAATATTCATAATGCCAATGAGGGAGTGAGAGGGGAGAGTAAGAAACAGAGAGGCAAAGTGAACGCTGTGTTGGATACACTATGTATATGTGTCAGTGTAGAGACATGTGTGTGTGTGTGATGTGTGTGGAAATAAGAGGAAAGCAATAACTATTAACATGTGTGCGTGTGTATGTGTATGTTTATGTGTGAGAAACATGGAACAACCACGTCTATGCAATGGTACACGTTTTACAGCCAGGCAGAAGATGAACCATCTCTTAGAGGTCACTATTCTAGGTGGGAGCACCTAGGATTGTTCATATACTATGCACAAACCGTACAACGAAGAATCTGGTATATCTGGAAGATTTCTTTTACTGTTTTTTGTATCACACATACACCTCGGACTCGCATCATACTGTAACCAGACAAACATCCAATACAGTAATTTTCTCTTTTACCTGTCTTCTTTTATCATCTGTTTACCCGGACGAAGCTGGGTACGTCAGCTAGTCTATTTATAAATTTCAAGAACGTCAGTATTCCGTATGTCATAATTCTTGATTATCATTGGTTCATAAGTTTCAAACGGCTCCGTCCACCTCTACGACGCCAAACTGAAATTAATATGCATAATGCCAATGAGTGAGTGAGAGGGGAGAGTGTGAACGCTGTGTTCAATAACTATTAACATGTGTGCGTGTGTATGTACGTGCGCGTATGTTTATGTGTGTGTGCGTGCAGCGTTCCACAGAAAGTAAAAACTATCAACATGTGTGAGTGTGTGCGTGTGTAAGTTTGCGTGCGTGTGCGCGTTTCCATGCGTGTATGTGTGTGGCGTTCCACAATCGCCACGCAGTTTATCTGTCTGTGTGCCTGTCTGTTAGTCTAACATACACAGAGTTGTGAAGGGAGTAAATAGGGACCTTTCTTTACATTGACGGACATCTTTTATATTTATTATTGTGTCATTTTCTGACAATTGCCCGAAATGAATACTGATAATAAAAGCAATTCGACTTTATCAAACAGTGAACTACAGCGGCGACGGCGTGCAGCCAGGAATGAAGAAAAACGGGCCGAACAGCGCCATCGGAACGCCGAACTTCAGAGGCGAAGACGTGCTGCCATGAATGAAGAGGAGCTGGCTGAACAACGCCAACGAAACACTGGAGCCAAGCAGCGACGGCGGTGCTGCGATGGTTGAAGACGAACTGGCTGAGCATCATCAGCAGATGGCCGGAATTCAGCAACAACGGCATGCTGCGATGGATTAGAGCTGGTTGAACAGCGCCACCGCAATAAGAAGTTCAGAGAATGAATGTGTCGCCAAAGTGCTCCTCATTCTAGTAAAGAGGCTAGAAGGCGAACGGATGATATTAAAAATGGATCATGGCAACAAGGTAATTTTCAGATTGGTAGACAAGCAGAGTCTCCACATTGTGGAGCATTGCTTTGGAGACACGAAAAGACGTGGACCACAATGTGCTGTCATAAAGGAGCAGTTCAACTAGAACCCTTGCGAATGTCGGATGATGAGGAATCACCGGAGTTTAAAATACTAAGTATGTGGGGGTGATCAAGGAGACCGAGGTAGATTACTGCGCAAATATTCGCGGCAAATTAACAATTCATTAACTTTAGCATCGCAGAGAGTTAGTGAGATGTTTGAGAGTGGAGCATGGCAACCGAATATAGTCATTCAAGGCCGTTTGTATCATTGTATCGGTAATTTAGAAGTTATCCCAGGAGAGAGGCCTCTATTCGCTCAAATTTGCGTTAACGATCCAGATTATAGTGAATTGGAGGAGGATATCAGGATCGGTTGGCAAAGGTTAAGTGATTTGATCCATGATTTGCAATCATGGCTTAGACAGTGTAATCCTTATGTTATGGACTTCATGTTGGTGGCTGAACCGCAAAATGTTCAGCAGCAAACATTGGTGATTAAGGCTGACGCAGTGCCAAGGAATCACCACGAACGGCGATATAATGCCCCTGAAGGATTTCGTAAAGTTGCTGTGTTGATGGACGATAAGCCTGGATCGAGAGATATCGTCCCAATCGCAGAGATGGTGGTCTCAAGACTATCAATGAGTCAAATAGGGAATACGATCCATTGCATTATGTTCTTTTATTCTCAAAAGGGGAAAATGGATGGAACATGTCTGTTCATTTAGATGATCATGAGAATCAGCATCAACAGGGAGGTGGCAATAGACTCAATAATTCGATTCGCGACTTTTACGCGTTCCATTTGAACGAGAGGAATCAACAGAAAATGCACTATTTCAAGCCAGCAGATTGTTCCAGGAATACTGTTGTATGGCATTCGCAAAGATCGAATATCAAAGGCTAAATTATATAGCTACAGATCAGCAACATATCAGAGCTGAATTGTATAATAATATACAGGATGCGATAACAGCTGATGATGCCAATTACAAGCAAATTGGTCGACGCATCATTTTACCATCGTCGTTCATCGGCAGCCCGAGATATATGAACATTCGCTATCAGGATGCAATGGCTATTGTCAGAAAGTTTGGAAAGCCAGATTTGTTTATAACGGTTACATGCAATCATTTATATATATATATATATATATATATATATATACGTAGTTAAGAAAGCCATATATATATATATATATATATATATATATATAAAATAAGTAAGTCAAACATGTTAAATTTGGCTTCGTTTATTATAAATTCTCTATTTATGTAGAAAATTAATGTAAAAAATTCGTACTGCCTGAAGAGGTCACAGCTAATAATAGCTGTCACTGAAATATATATAGCAGAGAATTTATAATAAACGAAGCCAAATTTAACATGTTTGACTTACATATTTTACATTACTCCGGAGTAAACAAACCAACCTGCATACTTTGTCGAGTGCTCCAACCTGCATATTGAGGTGTCGGTAAATAACCAACATATACTCAATATATATATATATATATATATATATATATATATATATATATATATATATATATATATATATATATATATATATATAGTGAAAAATGGAACGGGAACAAAAGAGAGAGGCAGTACGAACAAAGGTTTATTAGTTTCACGCTCTTGAGAGTGGTGGGTGGGGAACGACGTTTCGGGCATAAGCCCTTCTTCAGGCGAAAAGTGGGTGGGAAGAGAGTTCCAAAGGTGGGTAGGGGAGTGGAGGAGAGACATTTAGAAAAAAAGGGGGAGAAGAAAAACGGTGTAAGGGGTACAAATAAAAAAAAAAATAAAAATAAAAATAAACATGAAGATAAACAAGTGGTGGAAGGATGTGGGGGGTGTAGGGGTGGTGGCGGGTGTAGTGGGGAGAGGGAGGCGGGGTGTCCGAGCGGGGAGGGCTGAAGGTGGTGTATGTGTGCAGGTGTACGTGTGTGTGTGTGCGTGTGTGTGTATGTGAATGTGAGAGTTGGGGGAAGAACGAGGTTCCATGTTCAGGAAAAGGTGTGTGTGTGGGTGGGGCGTAGGTCGGTGTGTGTGTGCGTGTTGATGGGGATGGGTCATAGGTGTGTGGGGGGGGGGAGAGGATTCCGGAGGCTGAGTGTGTGAGGGTACGCACATGTGTGTGGTGTTTATACGTATTGTGGATGGAGGTGGCGTGGTTCTAAAAAAATTTTTGTGAGTGTATGTCCGTGGGTAAGTTCCTAAGGTAGTTCCGTAGAGGGTGTGAAGAGTGGTCCGGATATTTTCCATGTGATGGAGTAGATAGTGGGAACGATGGCCAATGGTGTGTAATCCGTGGTTGTGGTAGTCGGAAGAGGGGAGATGTGGGGTGCGCGCGCAACAGGAAGTGGTCAGAGGGTCAAGGCAGGATGAGGGTAGAGGAGAATGACAGGTGGAGAGAGCTGTATGTCTGTGTGTGCGGAGAAGTGGTCAGAGGGTCAAGGCATAGCAGCATTAGAGGAGTTGGCAGGTGGAGAAAGTCAGTGTGTCAGTGTGTGCGGAGGTGCGGTGGACAGGGGGGGGATAGGTAGGTGTGAAAGGTGGAGTAGGGAGGGGGTCATGCGGGGGGATGGGGTGTGTATTAGTAGAGGTTTTAGTGGGATGTGTGTGTGTGTGTGTTTGTGAAGGGGTGTGGATGGAGAGGGGAGAGGGAGAGAAAGGTGTGGGGACAGTGGAGGGAGTGTAGTGTACTGGTGTGTGTGTGCGTGTTTGGATGAGTGTGTGTGTGGTGAAGGGGGTGTTAGTGGGTGTTAGAATACTGGTGGTGGGGAAAGGGTTGAATGCAAGTGTGTTAGTGGGGGTCAGTGGTGGTAGGGTGTGTAGAGTGGGTGGTGTAAGTGGGTGTGGGTGTGTGTGTGTGTACGTGTGCGTGGGGTCGGGGGGATATTAGTGGTATTAGTTGTGGGGGGGTGGGAGTGGATGTGTGGGTGAGGGTTAGGGGTGGTAGTAGGGTGTGTGGATAGTGTGAGTGCGTGTATATATGTACCGGTTGGTGTGTGCGTGATAGGGGAGGGGTGGAGATGTTAGTATTGTTAGTTGGGAGAGGGTGGTCGGGGGTGGGGTGGGGCTGTTATTATTGTTAGTTGTGGGGTGGGCTAAGGGGGTGGGCGGTGAAAAGAAGGAGTGTGTTAGTGGTGTTAGTGGGGGATATGTGTGTGTGGGGGGGGGGGGGGGAACAGGGCGGTCGAAGGCTAAAGGAATAGGGGTGGGGAGTTCAGGCCGAGGGGAGTGTGGGTCTGTAGGGTGAAGATGGTGCGTTGTTCGATCCTGAGGCGGGTGGCGGGTGTTCCGTGGCATTGGAGTAGGCCACATATATATATATATATAACAAAGGAATTGTGGTAAGGAACTAGATGGACCATAACACACCAGAGTACTCAATACTTAGGGTAGTAGAGTGGGAAATAGGAAAAAGTAGGACCCCGACGGCAGAGCTCAACGGCAGAAATAGCCGTCGAAATGGCTTGAGCTCTGCCGTCGGGGTCATACTTTTTTCTATATATATATAATGGCGGTCTGTGTGGTTACATTTAAGTATAATGAAACTAAAAAGTTACGGGCGAAAGAGAGTAATATCCATCATCAGTTGTCTGCTAGGAATCATAGATATTTCTGCGCGTTAGAGACAATATGCGAGCAATAACTAAAATAAGTTATTGGGAAAAAAGGTGGGGAGAGAGAGAAAAAAAACGTAAACAGACACGAAAAGTGAAGCAACGTAAAGAGAGGAAATATATCAAGTCAACAGACTTTTTTCGGACATAAGTCCTGGCAAGTGTGACGAGAAAACATACACGTCTTCACTGTAGCAGTGTGAGCGAGAAAAGAGACTGCTTGTAGCATTTCCCTAATTCCACCTCTCCCCCATGTATATGTGAACTTAAATACTTGAATAGATGTGTATATATATGTGTGTGTGTAGATGTGTATGTATGTATATGTATGCATGCCTATAGGTGTACAGATATATGTATGCATTTGTGTGTATGTATGTATGCATGTATGTGTTTGTATGTATATATATATATATATATATATATATACATACATATACATATATATATATATATATATGTATGTACATATTGGGAGTGGAGTTGGGAGGTGTTGGGGTGTTTAAGAAGTGTTTTAGAAAGGAGTTGTTAAAGTGCCCTCTTGCTGGTTCCATTTCAATAAACGACCTTTGCTAAATATAATAGCCTGTCTGCGGAGGGAGCCCCGCGATGTTAGGTGGCTGTCGCAGCCGGTATCACTGGCCATCATCCGGGGGAATGTGTTTGCCGTCTTGTCGGCGGGGCGCAGCATTCCTTCCCCCTTTCCCTAAGCCCAAAGCCTCATCACATCCCCTCTCACCCACCTCTCTCTTCTGCAACACCAGAGCTCTTGCCATCCCCCCTTTCCCGTTCTTTTTCTTCTTTCTTTTTCTCTTTGAAGTTGTCAGTTCGATTCCTGGACCGGGCGACGCGTAATGTCCTTGAGCAACACACTTTATTTCACGTTGCTCCTTCTACCTGGAGTTGCGACTTAAATTTATGAAAGAATAACTTCGACAATTTTCTATATTAAAGATGAATTTGGGTGTGCGTCTGGTTGTGTGTGTGTGTGTGTGTGTGTGGGGGGGGGGGGTTAATGAGGTGTAAGATACATGTCTTTTGATAAAAATGGGCTGACAGCAAAGAGAAAAATAAGGTTAGTCAGAAACACCGAAGTTAACAAAGAACTTATTAGATCTACCAAACCAAATTGTAAAATTATAATATAAACTTAAATTAAATTGTTTAGAACAAGTGAAGTCATTTTCTTTCCTTTTTTTAAATATACCTAACTGTACCAAGGATTTCACGCATTTTCCAATACACACACACACACACACACACACACATATATATATATATATATATATATATATATATATATATATATATATATATATATATATACTGTATGTATATATAAACATCTCCCTCTCTCTTTCTCTCTGTTTATAAATACAAATATATATATATATGTGTGTGTATGTGTGTGTGTGTGTGATATTCCTCGAAGGGTGTTGTAAATATCAATCGAATTGCACTTAAGAAATAAAAATAAATGTTTCATCGTCAGACAATAATAGAAACTGTATTCAGTTTAAACTCTTGAGTGTTTTGTTGAATTCCTACACTGATTTGCATAAAAAATAACTTTATATTTATTGTTGTGCATATTTATTCTTTCGTGTATTTACTCATGTAAACACATATGTAAAATTCTTTGTATTTCTTCTTGATAAATATATTTTATTATGTATGATAGTGGAGATTTAAAGATCATGTGAAATATTTAGAAATAGAAGAGACCGCGAAAGAAAGAATTCAATTTAAATGAAATACTATTAAAAAATAAATTGAACTGCAGAGATAACTAAATAAAATCTGTCAAGGTTATCAGGTTAAAGCAAATTCGTTGTTACCATTTTTTCATCTTATATACTTTGAATACTATGTGCAAACAAGGGAGCATCTGCGTGGCTGCTCGACCTACAAGAAACAGTAGCCTAAACTCAATAAAACTGCACCGTCTGAAATAAATATTGCACATAAATTGATGGGATGGTCACGTCTGCAATGCATTTGATTCAGATCTATTTAATCAGAATTTTCCTGGGGTTAAACAACAGAACCAGCTTAAATATTTCGTATAGAGGTTAGGACAGCATAGTATAAACGGAACACCATCAAATTATAGGCCTCTCAATATTTAACTCTTTATATTCTGCGTTCTATTATATTGGGCCTGCCGACTCGCCAAATATGACATATATACGCATTATGTAGTTTAAAGTTGTTGTTTTAGCTCTCAGTTAATCTTAACCTAAAATACTTTATCAAAATCAGTCCAGATGTGACCACCACTCTACTTGTTAAGCACAGTACAAGTGCTCCCAGAACCACATCATCTGATATGTCCGTTTTTTAAAGACAGTAAAGTATAATTTGAGAGAGATTCTGTGGCTATTTCTAGTGGGTAGACTGACCAAATAAGACTCCTCCCCTCATTGGCTCTTTGTGTAGTTTGGAGTAAGCAATGAAAATGAACAAAACAGTCGTCACTTTTGTAGCTCTGCCGCTATTTAGAGTAATGGATTGTCACTATTCTGAACTATACAAACAAAAACACATGATAAAAATACTGTCGAACGCATGTCAGGTAATCTATCGACTCTGTATTACACTCAGGTATCGTATGATAAGTACTTCACTATAAATTATCTAACTTTGTCTAACACAGTTGACTGAGTTTTAAATACCAGGGTGAAAAAGATGAGCACCCCATGGGTGCTCATCTTTTTCACCCTGTGAACGCATTTCATCAAATTTCAGATTTTATTTGCCCCTTTCCACGATTTTCTGAGCCGAAAGAACTTCGTCTCTCTGGTTTTTCCTCCTAGATAATGTTTTTTTTCTTCTCTTTCCCACTGCCTCTTGTTGATTGTATTAGAGAAACATAAGCTACTTCGATCCTATTTTTTGAAGATCTGCAAATGAACAGCTCCTTCCTACAAACCAAACCATTTGAAGAGAAAAAAATAATGCAACAAAGGTTCAATTCACATCTTTCTTTTATTTACACATTTGAATGTTTTCGTCGCTTAACGTTTTTCATTCATTTTGGAACTCATAAAGCAGAAAGCAAATTTTAACAATCAGTAATAATAGTAAAAACGATAACAACAATAATATTAACAACGCTTCTCAAAATAAATATATAAGAAACATTTTAATGGTATACATGTATCTAAAACTGTTGACAATCATATTGAAGATAATGACATTATGATAGAAGAAAAATAACAGTACAAAGACCGTAATTTTGAAGATGGTCAGCATTGCGATGATGAGAATATTTTATAGAAAATAAAGAAAAATTGTGTTATGTTTTTCTTTAATTTATTAATGACCGTTTTTCAATCAAATAACTCCGTTTTTCTTGTTTCCATTTACCCAACATTCTGTTGTTCAAATATATACATTATATTAATATGTACATTATTCAAGTTTTGATTTGAACATAGCCTCTTTATTTCTAAAGCGCATGTACGTCCTCGACTACGATGCCACCGGTATATGTACAAATATTAACTTTAAATTTTAAATGAAAGCACTATTGGCCCTGAAACTATTGCTAGTTTTACTTATTGTGTTATCAGTAAATGTTATACGTACTATGTATTTGATTTTGTTATATTTCCTCTATATGTCTTTAAAAATCTATAATCAAAATTTCATTCTATAACGTTATATAATTTTCTTTCTCACGTTGTACACATTCAGTCTCCATTCTTGATGTTAATATTTCTAATTTCAATAGAAAATTTCGATGTTCAACTTTTTGTGACATAGGGTCCATCCGATTTCCCATTTACAATTACCTGCAAATGACTGGATTTTATAAATGCAATTCTCCTTTACTTCTTAACGCTCATGGATAAGTTTTACTCTGGGGTAGAATCTGTGAAGTAATAATAGTACTCCTGAGCCCTAATGTTACATTTTCTGAAAATTCTCTGTATCTTTGCAATAAAGAAGAATCACTTTGGATTCTGGTATAATCTTTATATGTCATACTTGAGAGCAAATAAGCGCTACGATTGATATGTTTTCTCAATGGTGTATTCACTACAGCGTAGATTTCTTTATACGCTGGTTCATTGGAGCAGATCCCTTTTTCTCGATATAAACATTTCATAATTCTTTTCTTTATTGGCTTCTCTGAATATAATGATAAAACACGTTTCGTTTCAAGAAGAAAAATATTTTAATTTACATGCTCATTTAAGAGGCAACTGTATACAGAAGAGTTTCGAATGATTTCATTTAATTGCCGTTTAAAACAAAATACGTTTGAAATATTTCAGTTTAAAAGGAGTCGAATTGGTTTCAATTGGAAGATTAAGTTAATTATAACAATCATAGATGCATTCATACGCAGGTATGCGTAATCATTTACATAGAATCTTTATACGAGACAACTTCGAAGAAATTGGTTGAGAGCTTGATACTGGACAACTTAGCGAGATATCGGTGGCTCATATTCGGCCATTGACATTCATGTTACTCTAACTAAAACACTTCTCCAAAAGCCGAATTTATGTAGTTAGTTCTAGGTATCAATGCTTGAGAAAAACTCGTTCCTATAACAAGAGCAGCGGTTTCGTCGGCATTCAGAACTGAGTTCAACTTCTGACATGGATCTAGATATGCTATGGCATGTTTTCTTGCTTACACGAACAAAAAAGTTTTCAGTGGTGCTTCTACATACTAATTGGTTGGATTACTTGACAGCATGTTTATTTAGTGACTCAATTTTTAGAAGTTGAGTAGCGAAGATGTGGTTTCACTGCATAATGTATATAATGTATGAAGATGATAATCAAAGAACATGCTTGAAATTTACAAGATTTACAGAAGGTTAGATTTTACAAGATGAATGAGATTTGTCAAGTGAAAATCGTTGATAACAATTTTTCTAATTCCAGTATCACAGAGACGCTCATCTTCCCTGGCGCTTTATGCACATTAAGAAAGGTGTTTTCTTTTCGAAAATGGGATAAATGATCAATAAACAAAACCCCTTAATTAACAGTACATCTACGAGCTTCGTGACTTCTAGATGATACAGTCCGATTAAGAAATTGTATATATTTAGCAAATATCCAGAAGCAATATTAGTAAGAATGCTACTTGAAACTACACAGATCACCAATCCAGTCACATTCTCTAAGTGCTAACACGCTAAAAACGATAAAAAACAACGGCTGTCATAGCAACATATTAATTAATACTGCATAGCAAATGAACGCAAATATATCATCTGGTTTAGCGGATGATTTATGTACAAGAGAAATATAGATGATACCAATTTTTGTTTTTCGATTATTTAGGCCGGGGTTAGGCCTAATAAAGTAGACCTATGATTAAAGGTGCTCCAGTTGTCACCATATATGTTTTTGACAATTTATTTAGGTCTATATTATTCAACGTGTTCTCGCCATATTTATGGAAGTTAGGTTTTGATGAATTAGCATTATGTTTTTATTCTAACAATTCAAGCAGCCGAATGGAAGTTCTTGCTTTGGCTCACGGCCATACCTGCCATTGTAAATTAAAGGGGTTTATTGGCATAGCCAATACTTGCAAGTAAAATTAAGTAAAATTGCTACCTGTTCGACACACACACACACACACACACACACACACACACACACACACACACACACACACACACATATATATATATAATTATGTATGTATATATATATATATATATATATACATATATATATATATATATATATATATATATATATATATATATATATATATACATATATATATATATATATATATAATTATGTATATATATATATATATATATATATATATATATACATATACATATATATATATATATATGTATATATATATATGTATACATATATATATATATACATATATACATCAATACATCTATACATATATATATATATATGTGTATATATATTATAGTATACTTATCTTCACGATTTCGTAGCTACTATTGGTTTCCAATCACGCATGTGGCTGAAATCGTGCGATTGCAATTCCACATACCTGATTTTCTTTCAGGCAACTATGAACAGTGATGTCTGATGTTATTTACATGAGCTCTTGTTCATATGCTGTTTTAAGGGGAGTATCATCTTGTGCTTATTCAACTCATATTAAGGTGGTTGTGGGCGTGTGATATAGCACTGATATTGCTTTCCTTATTATATATATACACACATACCTACATGCATACATACACAAACAAACAAACACACACACACACACACACACACATATATATATATATACACACACACACACATATATATATATATGTATATATATATATATATATATATATATATATGTATATAATATTAAGGATACTATTTATGGTTATGTATCTGTATGTCTCTAGCGTTGGAAAGGAGGTCAATTATGTGTACAAACATTGAAAAATGCTCCGAAGACTCCAAACCTAGGTTTGGATGAAACAATTGTAAGTGAATAAATGCTTTGAACATAGCTTTGATTCTTGTGAATTCTATATATATATATATATATATATATATTCTTGCGTGTTTGTTTGCATGAGCATGCAAAAAACACTCAATACTTAAAGTAGAGAGTTTATGTTGTGTTATTGGAGATTATTTTACACAAGTAATCGCATATTGATCTTTTGTTAGCTTATTCACAACTAGCGGTGAACACGACCACCAAGAATTTTCGAAGTCGGGGACGTGAAATTTCGAGTAACGCTCAGAATATTTTGCCACATCCAATAAATGTTAAAATTACATTCTGTACTGAATGCTCTCCTTTACACAGTATTTTGTGCCAAAGCTTTCATGAACAGAGGCACACGCACACACACACACGCACTCACACACACACACACACACACACACACACACACACACACACACACACACACACACACACACACACACACACACACACACACACACACACACACACACACACACACACACACACACACACACACACACACACACACACACACACACACACACACGTTTATGATGATTCACTTTGTCGCTACTTCGAATTTATTGCCTGTATGCATTTGTTCACATAAAGAACCGAACACATACAAACGAGATGTGAGTTGTATTGAAGTGTATCATCAGTTTTGTACCCCCCTCAACACAGTCATATGCATGTGTGATTGTGTGTGATTGTGTGTGTTTGTGTGCGTTTGTGTGTGTTTGTATGACTGTATGCTAGTATACAAAACCTGCTTCTCGCTTAATCATGGATATCCTCCGACCTTCATCCAAGCTACCTTTAGCCGCGCCCATGATACTGACCACGCAGCAGACCTCTTGCTCCATGATCACCCCTCAATACTCGTCTTGTTTTCCTCCTCGCGCACCACCAACCCTCCCCCTGCAGCAACGTATCCTTCTTTGCTTCCGGACCCTCGTTTCTGAGCCCGTCACTTCTTGTTTCTATCTCATTTTGGATCCCCAAGCACTCCACCTAATACCTCACTGTTGTAGACCTCATTTTGGATCCCCAGTCACTCTACCTAATACCTCACTGTTGCAGACCTCATTTTGGATCCCCAGCCATTCCAACTAACACCTCACTGTCTCAGACCTCATTTTACATCACAGATCCCCAGCCACTCACACCGGGACCGAGCAAAACTTATTTTTTTGCGTTGGAACTACTTTTACGAATGGATTGAATGCCCGTACACAGTTTCTATACTTCCTTTATCCTTGCTCTCACACACAAAACACACACACATCTCCAGCCATAACACACATCTCTAGCCATCACATATTTCTAGCCATCACACACATCTATAGCCATAACACACATCTCTCTAGCCATAACACACATCTCTAGCCATCACACACATATCTCTAGCCATAACACACATCTCTAGCCATAACACACATCTATAGCCAACACATAAATCTCTAACCATCACACACATCTCTCTAGCCATCACACACATCTCCAGCCCATCACACATATCTCCACCTATAACACACATCTCTAGCCATCACACACATCTATAGCCATAACACACATCTCAAGCGATCACACACATATTTCTAGCCATCACACACGTCTCCAGCAATCACAAACATCTCCAGCCATCACACACATCTCCAACCATAACAGACATCTCTAGCGATCACATATTTCTCTAGCCATAACACACATCTCTAGCCATAACACACATCTCTAGCCATAACACACATCTCCAGCCATCACACACATCTCTCGTAATCACACACACATCTCCAGCCATCACACACATCTCTCTAGTTATTACACACATCTCTAGCCATCACACACATCTCCAGACATCACACACATCTCCAGCCATAACACACATCTCTAGCCATCACATATCTCTAGCCATCACACACTTCTCTAGCGATCACACACTTATCTCTAGTCATAACACACATTTCTAGCCATCACACACATCTCTAATCATCACACACATCTCCAGCCATCCAACACATCTCCAACCATAACAGACATCTCTAGCGATCACATATTTCTCTAGCCATAACACACATCTCTAGCCATAACACACATCTCTAGCCATAACACACATCTCTCGTAATCACACACACATCTCCAGCCATCACACACATCTCTCTAGTTATTACACACATCTCTAGCCATCACACACATCTCCAGACATCACACACATCTCCAGCCATAACACACATCTCTAGCCATCACATATCTCTAGCCATCACACACTTCTCTAGCGATCACACACTTATCTCTAGTCATAACACACATTTCTAGCCATCACACACATCTCTAATCATCACACACATCTCCAGCCATCCAACACATCTCCAGCCATAACACACATCTCTAGCCATAACACACATCTCTCGCAATGAAACATATCTCCAGCCATCACACACATCTCTCTAGCCATCACACGCATCGCTAACGATAACACACGTCTCTAGGCATCACACAAATCTATCTAGCCATCACACACATCTCTATATATCACACACATCTCTAGCCATCACACACATCTCTAGCCATCACACACGTCTCCAGCTATCACACACGTCTCTAGCCATCACACACATCTCTAGACATCACACACATCTCCAGCCATAACGAACATCTCTAGCGATCACACACATCTCTAGCTATAACAAACATCTCTAGCCATCACACACACCTCTCTCGTCATCACACACATCTCAAGCCATCACACACATCTCTAGCCATAACATACATCCCTAGCGATCACACACATCCCTAGCCATCACACACATCTCTAGCCATAACACACATCTCTAGCCATCACACACATCCCTAGACATCACACACATCTCTAGCCATCGCACACATCTCTCTAGCCATCACACACATCTCCAGCCATCACACACATCTCTAGCAATAACACACATCTCTAGCCATCACACACATCTCTAGCCATAACACACATCACTAGCGATCACACACATATCTCTAGCCATCATACACATCTCTAGCCATCACACACATCTCTAGCGATCATACACATCTCTAGCCACCACACACATGCCCAGCCATCACACACATCTCTAGCCATCACACACATCTCCAGCCATAACACACATCTCTAGCGATCACACACTTATCTCTAGCCATCACACACATCTCTAGCCATCACACACATCTCCAGCCATCACACACATCTCTAGCCATCACACACATATCACCAGTCATCAGAAACATATCTAGCCATCTCACACATCTCTAGATAACAATATCTCTAGCCACCACACACATTTCTAGCCGTCACACACATCTCTAGCCATCACACACATCTCTAGCCATAACACACATCTCTAGCCATCACACACATCTCTAACCATCACACACAACTCCAGGCATCACACACATCTCTCTAGCCATCACACACATCGCCAGCCATCACACACATCTCTAGCGATCACACACATCTCTAGCCATAACACACATCTCTAGCCATAACACACATCTCTAGCCATCACACACATCTCTAGCCATCACACATCTCTCTAGCCATAACACACATCTCTAGCCATCACACACATCTCTAGCCATAACACACATCTCTAGCCATCACACACATCTCTAGCCATCACACAATCTCCAGCCATCACACATCCCTCTAGCCATAACACACATCTCTAGCCATCACACACATCTCTAGCCATCACACACATCTCCAGCCATCACACACATCTCTAGCCATCACACACATCTCTAGCCATCACACACATCCCTAGACATCACACACATCTCTAGCCATAACACACATATCTCTAGCCATCACAAACATCTCCATCATCACACACATCTCTAGGCATCACACACATCTCTCTAGCCATCACACACATCTCTTGCCATCACACACATCTCTAGCCTTAACACACATTTCTAGCCATCACACACGTCTCCAGCAATCACAAACATCTCTAGCCATCACACATATCTCCAGCCATAACACACATCTCTAGCCATCACACACATCTCCAGCCATAACACACATCTCTAGCCATCACACACATCTCTAGCGATCACACACTTATCTCTAGCCATGACACACATCGATAGCTATCACACACATCTCTAGCCATCAGACACATCTCTAGCCATCACACACGTCTCCAGCTATCACACACGTCTCTAGCGATCACACACATCTCTAGCCATAACACACATCTCTAGCCATAACACACATGTCTAGCCATCACACACACCTCTCTCGCCATCACACACATCTCTAGCCATAACAAACATCTCTAGCGATCACACACCTCTCTCGCCATCAAACACATCTCTAGCCATCACACACATCTCTAGCCATCACACATATCTCTAGCTATCACACACATCTCTAGCCATCACACACATCTCTAGCCATAACACACATCTCTAGCCATCACCCACATCCCTAGACATCACACACATCTCTAGCCATCGCACACATCTCTCTAGCCATCACACACATCTCCAGCCATCACACATATCTCTAGCAATAACACACATCTCTAGCCATCACACACATCTCTAGCCATAACACACATCACTAGCGATCACACACATATCTCTAGCCATCATACACATCTCTAGCCATCACACACATCTCTAGCGATCATACACACCTCTAGCCACCACACACATGCCCAGCCATCACACACATCTCTAGCCATCACACACATCTCCAGCCATAACACACATCTCTAGCGATCACACACTTATCTCTAGCCATCACACACATCTCTAGCCATCACACACATCTCCAGCCATCACACACATATCACCAGTCATCAGACACATATCTAGCCATCTCACACATCTCTAGATAACAATATCTCTAGCCATCACACACATTTCTAGTCGTCACACACATCTCTAGCCATCACACACATCTCTAGCCATAACACACATTTCTAGCCATCACACACATCTCTAACCATCACACACAACTCCAGGCATCACACACATCTCTCTAGCCATCACACACATCGCCAGCCATCACACACATCTCTAGCGATCACACACATCTCTAGCCATAACACACATCTCTAGCCATAACACACATCTCTAGCCATCACACACATCTCTAGCCATCACACATCTCTCTAGCCATAACACACATCTCTAGCCATCACACACATCTCTATCCATAACACACATCTCTAGCCATCACACACATCTCTAGCCATCACACACATCTCCAGCCATCACACATCCCTCTAGCCATAACACACATCTCTAGCCATCACACACATCTCTAGCCATCACACACATCTCCAGCCATCGCACACATCTCTAGCCATCACACACATCTCTAGCCATCACACACATCCCTAGACATCACACACATCTCTAGCCATAACACACATATCTCTAGCCATCACAAACATCTCCACCATCACACACATCTCTAGGCATCACACACATCTCTCTAGCCATCACACACATCTCTTGCCATCACACACATCTCTAGCCTTAACACACATTTCTAGCCATCACACACGTCTCCAGCAATCACAAACATCTCTAGCCATCACACATATCTCCAGCCATAACACACATCTCTAGCCATCACACACATCTCCAGCCATAACACACATCTCTAGCCATCACACACATCTCTAGCGATCACACACCTATCTCTAGCCATGACACACATCGCTAGCTATCACACACATCTCTAGCCATCAGACACATCTCTAGCCATCACACACGTCTCCAGCTATCACACACGTCTCTAGCGATCACACACATCTTTAGCCATAACACACATCTCTAGCCATAACACACATGTCTAGCCATCACACACACCTCTCTCGCCATCACACACATCTCTAGCCATAACAAACATCTCTAGCGATCACACACCTCTCTCGCCATCAAACACATCTCTAGCCATCACACACATCTCTAGCCATCACACATATCTCTAGCTATCACACACATCTCTAGCCATCACACACATCTCTAGCCATAACACACATCTCTAGCCATCACCCACATCCCTAGACATCACACACATCTCTAGCCATCGCACACATCTCTATAGCCATCACACACATCTCTAGCCATAACACACATCTCTAGCCATAACACACATCTCTAGCCATCAAACACGTCTCCAGCAATCACAAACATCTCTAGCCATCACACACATCTCTAGCCATCACACACATCTCCAGCCATAACACAAATCACTAGCCATCACACATATCTCTAGCCATAACACACATCTCTAGCCATCACACAGATCTCCAGCCAGCACTCACATCTCCAGCCATAACACACATCTCTAGTCATCACACACATCTCTAGCTATCACACACGTCTCTAGCCATCACACACATCTCTAGCGATTGCACACTTATCTCTAGCCATGACACACATCTCTAGGCATCACACACATCTATCTATCCATCACACACTTCTCTAGCTATCACACACATCTCTAGCCATCACACACATGTCTAGCCATCACACACACCTCTCTCGCCATCACACACATCTCTAGCCATAACAAACATCTCTAGCGATCACACACCTCTCTCGCCATCAAACACATCTCTAGCCATCACACACATCTCTAGCCATCACACATATCTCTAGCTATCACACACATCTCTAGCCATCACACACATCTCTAGCCATAACACACATCTCTAGCCATCACCCACATCCCTAGACATCACACACATCTCTAGCCATCGCACACATCTCTCTAGCCATCACACACATCTCCAGCCATCACACATATCTCTAGCAATAACACACATCTCTAGCCATCACACACATCTCTAGCCATAACACACATCACTAGCGATCACACACATATCTCTAGCCATCATACACATCTCTAGCCATCACACACATCTCTAGCGATCATACACACCTCTAGCCACCACACACATGCCCAGCCATCACACACATCTCTAGCCATCACACACATCTCCAGCCATAACACACATCTCTAGCGATCACACACTTATCTCTAGCCATCACACACATCTCTAGCCATCACACACATCTCCAGCCATCACACACATATCACCAGTCATCAGACACATATCTAGCCATCTCACACATCTCTAGATAACAATATCTCTAGCCATCACACACATTTCTAGTCGTCACACACATCTCTAGCCATCACACACATCTCTAGCCATAACACACATTTCTAGCCATCACACACATCTCTAACCATCACACACAACTCCAGGCATCACACACATCTCTCTAGCCATCACACACATCGCCAGCCATCACACACATCTCTAGCGATCACACACATCTCTAGCCATAACACACATCTCTAGCCATAACACACATCTCTAGCCATCACACACATCTCTAGCCATCACACATCTCTCTAGCCATAACACACATCTCTAGCCATCACACACATCTCTATCCATAACACACATCTCTAGCCATCACACACATCTCTAGCCATCACACACATCTCCAGCCATCACACATCCCTCTAGCCATAACACACATCTCTAGCCATCACACACATCTCTAGCCATCACACACATCTCCAGCCATCACACACATCTCTAGCCATCACACACATCTCTAGCCATCACACACATCCCTAGACATCACACACATCTCTAGCCATAACACACATATCTCTAGCCATCACAAACATCTCCACCATCACACACATCTCTAGGCATCACACACATCTCTCTAGCCATCACACACATCTCTTGCCATCACACACATCTCTAGCCTTAACACACATTTCTAGCCATCACACACGTCTCCAGCAATCACAAACATCTCTAGCCATCACACATATCTCCAGCCATAACACACATCTCTAGCCATCACACACATCTCCAGCCATAACACACATCTCTAGCCATCACACACATCTCTAGCGATCACACACCTATCTCTAGCCATGACACACATCGCTAGCTATCACACACATCTCTAGCCATCAGACACATCTCTAGCCATCACACACGTCTCCAGCTATCACACACGTCTCTAGCGATCACACACATCTTTAGCCATAACACACATCTCTAGCCATAACACACATGTCTAGCCATCACACACACCTCTCTCGCCATCACACACATCTCTAGCCATAACAAACATCTCTAGCGATCACACACCTCTCTCGCCATCAAACACATCTCTAGCCATCACACACATCTCTAGCCATCACACATATCTCTAGCTATCACACACATCTCTAGCCATCACACACATCTCTAGCCATAACACACATCTCTAGCCATCACCCACATCCCTAGACATCACACACATCTCTAGCCATCGCACACATCTCTATAGCCATCACACACATCTCTAGCCATAACACACATCTCTAGCCATAACACACATCTCTAGCCATCAAACACGTCTCCAGCAATCACAAACATCTCTAGCCATCACACACATCTCTAGCCATCACACACATCTCCAGCCATAACACAAATCACTAGCCATCACACATATCTCTAGCCATAACACACATCTCTAGCCATCACACAGATCTCCAGCCAGCACTCACATCTCCAGCCATAACACACATCTCTAGTCATCACACACATCTCTAGCTATCACACACGTCTCTAGCCATCACACACATCTCTAGCGATTGCACACTTATCTCTAGCCATGACACACATCTCTAGGCATCACACACATCTATCTATCCATCACACACTTCTCTAGCTATCACACACATCTCTAGCCATCACACACAGCTCTAGCCATCACACAAATCCCTAGACATCACACACATCTCTAGCCATCGCACACATCTCTAGCCATAACACACATCTCCAGCCATCGCACACATCTCAAAACATCACACACATCTCTCCAGCCATCACACACATCTCTAGCCATCACACACATCTCTAGCCATCGCTCGAATCTCTAGCCATAACACATCTCTCCAGACATCACACACATCTCCATCATCACACACATCTCTAGCCATAACACACATCCCCAGTCATAACACACATCTCTAGCCATCACACACATCTCTAGCGATCACACACTTATCTCTAGCCATGACACACATCTCTATGCATCACACACATCTATCTAGGCATCACACACATCGCTAGCTATCACACACATCTCTAGCCATCACACACGTCTCCAGCTATCACACACATCTCTAGCCATCACACACATCTCTAGCCATCACACACATCTCCAGCCATAACAAACATCTCTAGCTATCACACACATCTCTAGCCATCACACACATCTCTAGCCATCACACAAGTCTCCAGCTATCACACACATCTCTAGCCATCACACACATCTCTAGCCATCACACACATCTCCAGCCATAACAAACATCTCTAGCGATCACACACATCTCTAGCCATAACACACATGTCTAGCCATTACACACACCTCTCGCGCCATCACACACATCTCTAGCCATCACACACATCTCTAGCCATAACAGACATCCCTAGCGATCACACACATATCTCTAGCCATCACACAATCTCTAGACATAACACACATCTCTAGCCATCACACACATCTCTAGCCATCACACACATCCCTAGACATCACACACATCTCTAGCCATCGCACACAACTCTCTAGCCATCACACACATCTCCAGCCATCACACACACCTCTAGCCACCACACACATCTCTAGCCATCACACACATCTCTAGCCATAACACACATCTCTCTAGCCACCACACACATCTCTAGCCATCACACACATCTCTAGACATCACACACATCTCTAGCCATAACTCACATCTCTCTAGCCATCACACACATCTCTAGCCATCACACACATCTCTAGCCATCACACACATCTCTAGACATCGCACATATCTCTAGCCATCACACACATCTCCAGCCATCACACATATCTCTAGCGATGACACACACATCTCTAGCCATCACACACATCTCTAGCGATGACACACATATCTCTAGCCACCACACATATCTCTAGCCATCACACACATCTCTAGCGATCACACACATCTCTAGCGATGACACACACATCTCTAGCCATCACAAACATCTCTAGACATCACACACATCTCTAGCCATCGCACACATCTCTCTAGCCATCACACACATCTCCAGCTATCACACACATCTCTAGCCACCACACATATCTCTAGCCATCACACACATCTCCAGCCATCACACATATCTCTAGCGATGACACACACATCTCTAGCCATCACACACATCTCTAGCGATGACACACATATCTCTAGCCAGCACACACATCTCTAGCCATCACACACATCTCCAGCCATCACACACATCTCCAGCCATCACACACATCTCTAGCCATCACACACATCTATAGCCATAACACACATCTCTAGCCATCATACACATATCTCTAGCCATCACACACGTCTCTAGCTATCACACACATCTATAGCCATAACACACATCTCTAGCCATCACACACATCTCTAGCCATCACACACATCTCCAGCCATCACACACATCTCCAGCCATCACATACATCTCTAGCCATAACAAACATCTCTAGCGATCACACACATCTCTAGCCATAACACACATGTCTAGCCATCACACACATCTCTAGCCATAACACACATCTCTCTAGCCATCACACACATCTCCAGCCATCACACACATCTCTAGCCATCACACACATCCCTAGCGATCACACACATATCTCTAGCCATCACACACGTCTCTAGCCATAACACACATCTGTAGCCATCACACACATCCCTAGACATCACACATATCTCTAGCCATCGCACACATCTCTCTAGCCATCACACACATCTCCAGCCATCACACACATCTCTAGCCATCACACACATCCCTAGACATCACACACATCTCCAGTCATCACACACATCTCTAGCCATAACACACATCTGTAGCCATAACACACATCTCTACCGATCACACACATATCTCTAGCCATCACACATCTCTAGCTATCACACACATCTCTAGCCATCACACACATCTCTAGCCATAACACACATCTCCAGCCATCACACACACATCTGTAGCCATAACACACATCTCCAGCCATCACACATCTCTCTAGCCATCACACACATCTCCAGAAAATCACACACATCTCCACCATCACACACATCTCTAGGCATCACATACATCTCTCTAGCCATCACACACATCTCTAGCGATCACACACATATCTCTAGCCATCACACACATCTCTAGCCATAACACCCATCTCTAGCCATCACACACATCTCCAGCCATAACACATGTCTAGCCATAACATACATCTCTAGCCATCACACACATCTCTAGCCATCACACACATCTCCAGCCATCAACACATCTCCAGCCATAACACACATCTGCAGCCATCACACACATTTCTAGCCATCACACACATCTCCAACCATTACACACATCTCTCTAGACGTCACACACAACTCTACCCATCACATTCAACTCTAGCCATAACACACATCTCAAACGATACCACACATATCTGGCCATCACACACATCTCTCTAGCCATCACACAATCTCTCTATCCATCACACACATCTATCTAGACATCACACACATCTCTCGTAATCACACACATATCTAGCCATCACACACATCTCTCTAGCCATCACACACATCTCTAGCCATCACACACACCTCTCTCGCCATCAAACACATCTCTAGCCATCACACACATCTCTAGCCATCACACACATCTCTAGCTATCACACACATCTCTAGCCATCACACACATCTCTAGCCATAACACACATCTCTAGCCATCACCCACATCCCTAGACATCACACACATCTCTAGCCATCGCACACATCTCTATAGCCATCACACACATCTCTAGCCATAACACACATCTCCAGCCATAACACACATCTCTAGCCATCACACACATTTCTCTAGCAATCACACACATCTCTAGCCATAACACACATCTCTAGCCATCACACACATCTCTAGCCATCACACACATCTCTAGCCATCACACACGTCTCCAGCAATCACAAACATCTCTAGCCATCACACACATCACTAGCCATCACAAACATCTCTAGCCATCACACACATCACTAGCCATCACACACATCTCTAGCTATCACACACATCTCTAGCCATCACACACATCTCTAGCCATAACACACATCTCTAGCCATCACCCACATCACTAGACATCACACACATCTCTAGCCATCGCACACATCTCTATAGCCATCACACACATCTCTAGCCATAACACACATCTCCAGACATAACACACATCACTAGCCATCACACATATCTCTAGCCATAACACACATCTCTAGCCATCACACATATCCCCAGCCAGCACTCACATCTCCAGCCATAACACACGTCTCTAGCCATCACACACATCTCTAGCTATCACACACGTCTCTAGCCATTACACACATCTCTAGCGATTGCACACTTATCTCTAGCCATGACACACATCTCTAGGCATCACACACATCTATCTATCCATCACACACTTCTCTAGCTATCACACACATCTCTAGCCATCACACACAGCTCTAGCCATCAGTCACGTCTCCAGCTATCACACACGTCTCTAGCCATCACACACATCTCTAGCCATAACACACATCTCTAGCCATCACACAAATCCCTAGACATCACACACATCTCTAGCCATCGCACACATCTCTCGCCATAACACACATCTCCAGCCATCGCACACATCTCAAAACATCACACACATCTCTCCAGCCATCACACACATCTCTAGCCATCACACACATCTCAAACCATCACTCGAATCTCTAGCCATAACACATCTCTCCAGCTATCACACACATCTCTAGCCATAACACACATCCCCAGTCATAACACACATCTCTAGCCATCACACACATCTCTAGCGATCACACACTTATCTCTAGCCATGACACACATCTCTATGCATCACACACATCTATCTAGCCATCACACACATCGCTAGCTATCACACACATCTCTAGCCATCACACACATCTCTAGCCATCACACACATCTCTAGCCATCACACACATCTCTAGCCATAACACACATCTCTAGCCATCACCCACATCCCTAGACATCACACACATCTCTAGCCATCGCACACATCTCTATAGCCATAACACAGATCTCCAGCCATAACACACATCTCTAGCCATCACACACATTTCTCTAGCCATCACACACATCTCTAGCCATAACACACATCTCTAGCCATCACACACATCTCTAGCCATCACACACATCTCTAGCCATCACACACGTCTCCAGCAATCACAAACATCTCTAGCCATCACACACATCACTAGCCATCACAAACATCTCTAGCCATCACACACATCACTAGCCATCACACACATCTCTAGCTATCACACACATCTCTAGCCATCACACACATCTCTAGCCATAACACACATCTCTAGCCATCACCCACATCCCTAGACATCACACACATCTCTAGCCATCGCACACATCTCTATAGCCATCACACACATCTCTAGCCATAACACACATCTCCAGACATAACACACATCACTAGCCATCACACATATCTCTAGCCATAACACACATCTCTAGCCATCACACATTTCCCCAGCCAGCACTCACATCTCCAGCCATAACACACGTCTCTAGCCATCACACACATCTCTAGCGATTGCACACTTATCTCTAGCCATGACACACATCTCTAGGCATCACACACATCTATCTATCCATCACACACTTCTCTAGCTATCACACACATCTCTAGCCATCACACACAGCTCTAGCCATCAGACACGTCTCCAGCTATCACACACGTCTCTAGCCATCACACACATCTCTAGCCATAACACACATCTCTAGCCATCACACAAATCCCTAGAGATCACACACATCTCTAGCCATCGCACACATCTCTAGCCATAACACACATCTCAAACCATCACTCGAATCTCTAGTCATAACACATCTCTCCAGCCATCACACACATCTCTAGCCATAACACACATCCCCAGTCATAACACACATCTCTAGCCATCACACACATCTCTAGCGATCACATACTTATCTCTAGCCATGACACACATCTCTATGCATCACACACATCTATCTAGCCATCACACACATCGCTAGCTATCACACACATCTCTAGCCATCACACACGTCTCCAGCTATCACACACATCTCTAGCCATCACAAATATCTCTAGCCATCACACACATCTCCAGCCATAACAAACATCTCTAGCGATCACACACATCTCTAGCCATAACACACATGTCTAGCCATCACACACACCTCTCGCGCCATCACACACATCTCTAGCCATCACACACATCTCTAGCCATAACATACATCCCTAGCGATCACACACATATCTCTAGCCATCACACAATCTCTAGCCATAACACACATCTCTAGCCATCACACACATCTCCAGCCATCACACACATCTGTAGCCACCACAGACATCTCTAGCCATCACACACATCTCTAGCCATAACACACATCTCTCTAGCCACCACACACATCTCTAGCCATAACACACATCTCTCTAGCCATCACACACATCTCTAGCCATCACACACATCTCTAGCCATCACACACATCCATAGACATCACACACATCTCTAGCCATCACACACATCTCTAGACCTCCCACACATCTCTAGCCATAACACATCTCTCTCGCCATCACACACATCTCCAGCCATCACACACATCTCTAGACATCACACACATCTCTCTAGCCATCACACATATCTCTAGTCATCACACAAATCTCTAGTTATCACACACATCTGTAGCCATCACACACATCTCTAGTCATAACACACATCTCTAGCCATCACACACATCCCTAGACATCACACACATCTCTAGCCATCGCACACATCTCTCTAGCCATCCCACACATCTCCAGCCATCACACACATCTCTAGCCACCACACACATCTCTAGCCATCACACATATCTCTAGCGATGACACACATATCTCTAGCCAGCACACACATCTCTAGCCATCACACACATCTCTAGCGATGACACTCACATCTCTAGCCATCACAAACATCTCTAGACATCACACACATCTCTAGCCATCGCACACATCTCTCTAGCCATCACACACATCTCCAGCTATCACACACATCTCTAGCCACCACACATATCTCTAGCCATCACACACATCTCCAGCCATCACACACATTTCTAGCGATGACACACACATCTCTAGCCATCACACACATCTCTAGCGATGACACACATATCTCTAGCCAGCACACACATCTCTAGCCATCACACACATCTCCAGCCATCACACACATCTCCAGCCATCACACACATCTATAGCCATAACACACGTCTATAGCCATAACGCACATCTCTAGCCATCACACACATATCTCTAGCCATCACACACATCTCTAGCCATCACACACATCTATAGCCATAACACACATCTATAGCCATAACACACATCTCCAGCCATCACACACATCTCTAGCCATCACACACATCTATAGCCATAACACACATCTCTAGCCATCACACACATATCTCTAGCCATCACACACATCTCTAGCCATCACACACATCTATAGCCATAACACACATCTCTAGCCATCACACACATCTCTAGCCATCACACACATCTCCAGCCATCACATACATCTCTAGCCATAACAAACATCTCTAGCGATCAGACACATCTCTAGCTATAACACACATGTCTAGCCATCACACACATCTCTAGCCATAACACACATCTCTCTAGCCATCACACACATCTCCAGCCATCACACACATCTCTAGCCATCACACACATCCCTAGCGATCAAACACATATCTCTAGCCATCACACACGTCTCTAGCCATAACACACATCTGTAGCCATCACACACATCTCTAGCCATCACACACATCCCTAGACATCACACATATCTCTAGCCATCGCACACATCTCTCTAGTCATCACACACATCTCCAGCCATCACACACATCTCTAGCCATCACACACATCCCTAGACATCACACACAGCTCCAGTCATCACACACATCTCTAGCCATAACACACATCTCTAGCCATAACACACATCTCTACCGATCACACACATATCTCTAGCCATCACACACGTCTCTAGCTATCACACACATCTCTAGCCATCACACACATCTCTAGCCATAACACACATCTCCAACCATTACACACATCTCTCTAGACATCACACACAACTCTACCCATGACACACAACACTAGCCATAACACACATCTCAAACGATACAACACATATCTAGCCATCACACACATCTCTCTAGTCATCACACAATCTCTCTATCCATCACACACATCTATCTAGACATCACACACATCTCTCGTAATCACACACATATCTAGCCATCACACACATTTCTCTAGCCATCACACACATCTCTAGCCATCACACACATCTCTAGCCATAACACACATCACAAGCCATCACACACATCTATCTAGCCATCACACACATCTCTAGCCAACACACACATCTCTAGCCATAACACACATCACTAGCCATCACACACATCTATCTAACCATCCTACACATCTCTAGCCATCACACACGTCTCCAGCTATCACACACATGTCTAGTTATCACACACATCTCCAGCCGTAACATACATCTCTAGCGATCACACACATCTCTAGCCATAACACACATATCTAGCCATCACACACATCTCTAGCCTTCACACACATCTCTAACCATCACACACATCTTTCTAATCATCACACACATCTCTAGCCATCACACATATCTCTAACCATCACACACATCTCTTTAATCATCACACACATCTCTAGCCATCACACATCTCTCTCGCCATCACACACAACTCTAGCTATCACACACATCTCTAGCCATAACACACATCTCTAGCCATCACACACATCTCCAGCCATCACACACATCTCTAGCCATAACACACATATCGAGCCATCACACGCATCTCCAGTCATCACACACATCTCTCTAGCAATCACACATATCTCCAGCCATCACACACATCTCCAGATATCACACACATCTCAAGCCATCACACACATCTCTATCCATCACACACATCTCTAACCATCACATACATCTCTGCCGCCATCACACACATCTGTAGCCATCACACACATCTCTAGACATAACACACATATCTAGCGATCACACACATCTCTAGCCATCACTCGAATCTCTAGCAATAACACACATCTCTAGCCATCACACACATCTCTAGCCATAACACACATCCCCAGTCATAACACACATCTCTCTAGCCATCACACACATCTCTAGCCATCACACATATCTCTAGCTATAACACAAATATATAGCCATCACACACATCCCTAGCGATAACACACATCTCTAGCGATCACACACATCTCTCTAGCCATCACACACATCTCTAGCCATAACACACATCTCCAACTATCACACACATCTCTAGATAACAATATCTCCAGCCATCACACACATCTCTAACCATCACACACATCTCTCTAATCATCACACACATCTCTAGCCATAACACACATCTCTAGCCATCACACACATCTCTAAGCATCTCACACATCTCCAGCCATCACACACATCTCTCTAGCCATCACACATATCTCTAGCCAGAACACACATTTCCAGCCATAACACACATCTCCACCATCACACACATCTCTAGCCATCACACACATCTCTCTAGCCATCCCACACATCTGTAGCCATAACACACATCTCTACCGATCACACACATATCTCTAGCCATCACACATCTCCACCATCACACACATCTCTAGTCATAACACACATCTCTAACGATAACACACATCTCTAGCCATCACACACATCTATTTAGCCATCACATACATCTCTAGCCATGACACGCATCTCTAGCCAACACACACATCTCTAGCCATCACACACATCTCCAGCCCATCACACACATCTCCACCCATAACACACATCTCTAGCCATAACACACATCTATAGCCATAACACACATCTCTAGCCATCACACACATATCTCTAGCCATCACACACATCTCTAGCCATCACACACGTCTCCAGCAATCACAAACATATCTAGCCATCACACACATCTCTAGCCATCACACACATCTCTAGCCATAACACACATGTCTAGCCATCACACACACCCCTCTCGCCAACACACACATCTCTAGCCATCACACACATCTCTAGCCATAACATACATCCCTAGCGATCACACACAAATCTCTAGCCATCACACACGTCTCTAGCCATAACACACATCTCTCGTAATCACACACACATCTCTAACCATCGCACACATCTCTCTAGCCATCACACACATCTCCAGCCACCACACACATCTCTAGCCATCACACACATATCTAGCTACCGCACACAACTCTAGGCATCACACACATCTCTAGCCATCACACACATCTCTAGCCATAACACACATATCTAGCCACCACACACATCTCTAGGCATCACACACATCTCTAGCCATCACACACATCTCTAGCCATAACACACATCTCTAGCCATCACACACATCTCCAGCCATCACACACATATCTCCAGCCACCACACACGTCTCCAGTCATAACACACATCTCTAGCCATCACACACATCTCTAGCCATCACACACATCTCTAGCCATCACACACATCTCTAGCCATCACACACACCTCTAGGCAGCACACACATCTCAAGCTATCACACACATCTCTAGCTAACAATATCTCTAGCCATCACACACATCTCGAACCCTCACACACATCTCCAGCCATCACACACATATCCCTAGCCATCACACACATCCCTAGCCATCACACACATCTCTAGTCATCACACACATATCTAGCCATAACACACATCTCTAGCCATAACACACATCTCTAGCCATCACACACATCCCTAGACATCACACACATCTCTAGCCATGACACACATCTCTAGCCATCACACACATCTCTAGCTATCACACACATCTCTAGCCATCACACGCATCTCTAGCCATCACACACATTTCTAGCCATAACACACATCTCTAGCCATAACATACACCTCTATCCATCACACACATGTCTAGCCATAACACACATCTCTAGCTATTACACACATCTCTCGTAATCACACACATATCCACCCATCACACACATCTCTCTAGCCATCACACATATCTCTAACCATCACACACATCTCCAGCCATAACACACACATCTCCAGCCATCACACACATCTCTAGCTATCACACACGTCTCCAGCTATCACACACATCTCTAGCTATCACACACATCTCTAGCGATCACACACATCTCTAGCCATAACACACATCTCTAGCCATAACACACATGTCTAGCGATCACACACATATCTCTAGCCATCACACACATCTCTAGTCATCACACACATCTCTAGCCATAACACACATCTCTATCGATCACACACATCTATCTAGCCATCACACACATCACTAGCCATCACACACATCTCTTGCCATCCTACACATCTCTAGCGATAACACACATATCTAGCCATCACACACATCTCTAGCCATCACACACATCTCTAGCCATCACACACGTCTCCAGCTATCACACACATCTCTAGCCATCACACACATCTCTATCCATCACACACATCTCTAGCCATCACACACATCTCTAGCCATCACACACATCTCTAGCCATCACACACGTCTCCAGCTATCACACACATCTCTAGCCATAACACACATCTCCAGCCATCACACACATCTCTAGCCCATCACACACATCTCTAGCCATCACACACATCACTAGCCATCACACACGTCTCCAGCTATCACACACATCTCTAGCCATCACACACATCTCTAGCCATCACACACATCTCCAGCCATAACATACATCTCTAGCGATCACACACATCTCTAGCGATCACACACATCTCTAGCGATCACACACATATCCCTAGCCATCACAGACATCTCTAGCCATAACACACATCTCTAGCCATCCCACACATCTGTAGCCATCACACACATGTCTAGCGATCAAACACTTATCTCTAGCCATCACACACATCTCTAGCCATCACACACATCTCTAGCCATAACACACATCTCTAGCCGTCACACACATCTCCAGCCATAACACACATCTCTATCGATCACACACATCTATCTAGCCATCACACACATCTCCAGCCATAACACACATCTCTCTAGCCATCACACACATCTCTAGCCAACACACACATCTCCAGCCATCACGCACATCTCTAACCCATCACACACATCTCTAGCCATCACACAGATCTCTAGCCATCACACACATCTCTAACCATCACACACATCTCTCTAATCATCACACACATCTCTAGCCATAACACACATCTCTAGCCATCACACATATCTCTAGCCATCACACACATCTCCAGCCATAACACACACATCTCCAGCCATCACACACATCTCTAGCTATCACACACGTCTCCAGCTATCACACACATCTCTAGCTATCACACACATCTCTAGCGATCACACACATCTCTAGCCATAACACACATCTCTAGCCATAACACACATGTCTAGCGATCACACACATATCTCTAGCCATCACACACATCTCTAGTCATCACACACATCGCTAGCCATCACACACATCTCCAGCCATAACACACATCTCTATCGATCACACACATCTATCTAGCCATCACACACATCACTAGCCATCACAGACATCTCTTGCCATCCTACACATCTCTAGCGATAACACACATATCTAGCCATCACACACATCTCTAGCCATCACACACATCTCTAGCCATCACACACGTCTCCAGCTATCACACACATCTCTAGCCATCACACACATCTCTATCCATCACACACATCTCTAGCCATCACACACATCTCTAGCCATAACACACAACTCCAGCCATCACACACATCTCTAGCCCATCACACACATCTCTAGCCATCACACACATCTCTAGCCATCACACACGTCTCCAGCTATCACACACATCTCTAGCCATCACACACATCTCTAGCCATCACACACATCTCCAGCCATAACATACATCTCTAGCGATCACACACATCTCTAGCGATCACACACATCTCTAGCGATCACACACATATCCCTAGCCATCACACACATCTCTAGCCAACACACACATCTCCAGCCATCACGCACATCTCTAGCCCATCACACACATCTCTAGCCATCACACAGATCTTTAGCCATCACACACATCTCTAATCATCACACACATCTCTCTAATCATCACACACATCTCTAGCCATAACACACATCTCTAGCCATCACACAGATCTCTAGCCATCACACACATCTCTCTAATCATCACACACATCTCCAGCCATCACACACATCTCTAGGCATCACACACATCTCCAGTTATTGCACACATCTCTAGCTATCACACACATCTCTAGCCAACACACACATCTCTAGCCATAACACACATCACTAGCCATCACACACATCTCTAGCCATCCTACACATCTCTAACCATAACACACATCTCTAGCCATCACACACATCTCTAACGATAACACACATATCTAACCATCACACACATCTCCAGCCATCACACACATCTCTAGGCATCACACACATCTCCAGCTATCACACACATCTCTAGCCATCACACACATCTCTAGCCATCACACACATCTCTAACCATCACACATATCTCTGCAGCCATCACACACATCTCTAGCCATAACACACATCTCTAGCCATAACACATATCTAGCCATAACACACATATCTAGCCATAACACACATCTCTAGCCATAACACACATCTCTAGCCATAACACACATCTCTAGCTATCACACACTTGTCTAGCCATAACACACGTCTCTAGACATAACACATGTCTAGCCATAACACAGATCTCGACCAATAACACACATCTCTAGCCATAACACACATCTCTAGCCATAACACATGTATAGCCATAACACACGTCTCCAGCCAGCACACACATCTCCAGCCATAGCACACATCTCTAGCCATCACACATATCTCCAGCCATAGCACACATCTCTAGCCATAACACACATCTCTAGCCATAACACACATCTCCAGCCATAACACACATCTCTAGCCATCACATACATCTCTATCCATAACACACATCTCTAGCCATAACACATGTCTCTAGCTATCACACACATCTCCACCCATAACACATGTCTAGCCATAACACACATCTCTAGCTATCACACACATATTTCTAGTCATCACACACGTCTCTAGCCATCACATACATCTCTAGCCATAACACACATCTCTAGTCATAACACACATCTCTAGCTATCACACATGTCTAGCCATAACACACATCTCTAGCTATCACACACATCTCTAGCCATAACACACATGTCTAGCGATCACACACATATCTCTAGCCATCACACACATCTCTAGCCATCACACACATCTCCAGCCATAACACACATCTCTATCGATCACACACATCTATCTAGCCATCACACACATCACTAGCCATCACACACATCTCTTGCCATCCTACACATCTCTAGCGATAACACACATATCTAGCCATCACACACATCTCTAGCCATCACACACATCTCTAGCCATCACACACGTCTCCAGCTATCACACACATCTCTAGCCATCACACACATCTCTATCCATCACACACATCTCTAGCCATCACACACATCTCTAGCCATCACACACATCTCTAGCCATCACACACGTCTCCAGCTATCACACACATCTCTAGCCATAACACACATCTCCAGCCATCACACACATCTCTAGCCCATCACACACATCTCTAGCCATCACACACATCTCTAGCCATCACACACGTCTCCAGCTATCACACACATCTCTAGCCATCACACACATCTCTAGCCATCACACACATCTCCAGCCATAACATACATCTCTAGCAATCACACACATCTCTAGCGATCACACACATCTCTAGCGATCACACACATATCCCTAGCCATCACAGACATCTCTAGCCATAACACACATCTCTAGCCATCCCACACATCTCTAGCCATAACACACATGTCTAGCGATCAAACACTTATCTCTAGCCATCACACACATCTCTAGCCATCACACACATCTCTAGCCATAACACACATCTCTAGCCGTCACACACATCTCCAGCCATAACACACATCTCCATCGATCACACACATCTATCTAGCCATCACACACATCTCCAGCCATAACACACATCTCTCTAGCCATCACACACATCTCTAGCCAACACACACATCTCCAGCCATCACGCACATCTCTAGCCCATCACACACATCTCTAGCCATCACACAGATCTCTAGCCATCACACACATCTCTAACCATCACACACATCTCTCTAATCATCACACACATCTCCAGCCATCACACACATCTCTAGGCATCACACACATCTCCAGTTATTGCACACATCTCTAGCTATCACACACATCTCTAGCCAACACACACATCTCTAGCCATAACACACATCACTAGCCATCACACACATCTCTAGCCATCCTACACATCTCTAACCATAACACACATCTCTAGCCATCACACACATCTCCAGCCATCACACACATCTCTAGGCATCACACACATCTCCAGCTATCACACACATCTCTAGCCATCACACACATCTCTAGCCATCACACACATCTCTAACCATCACACATATCTCTGCAGCCATCACACACATCTCTAGCCATAACACACATCTCTAGCCATAACACATGTCTAGCCATAACACACATATCTAGCCATAACACACATCTCTAGCCATAACACACATCTCTAGCCATAACACACATCTCTAGCTATCAGACACTTGTCTAGCCATAACACACATCTCTAGCCATAACACACATCTCCAGCCATAACACACATCTCTAGCCATCACATACATCTCTATCCATAACACACATCTCTAGCCATAACACATGTCTCTAGCTATCACACACATCTCCACCCATAACACATCTCTAGCCATAACACACATCTCTAGCCATAACACACATCTCTAGCCATAACACACATCTCTAGCTATCACACTTGTCTCTAGCCATAACACACATCTCTAGCCATAACACACATCTCTAGCCATCACACAGATCTCTAGCCATAACACATCTCTAGCCATAACACACATCTCTAGCCATCACACAGATCTCTAGCCATAACACATCTCTAGCCATAACACACATCTCTAGCCATCACACAGATCTCTAGCCATCACACATATATCTAGCCATAACACACATCTCTAGCCATCACACACATGTCTAGCCATCACACACATCTCTAACCATCACACACATCTCTAGCCAAAACACACATCTCTAACCATCACACACATCTCCAGCTATCATATAATACACACTCACATTTAAAACATCCGCATATACCACGCAATACGCTATCTCTCTAGCCATCACACATATATCTAGCCATAACACACATCTCTAGCCATCACACACATGTCTAGCCATCACACACATCTCTAACCATCACACACATCTCTAGCCATCACACAGATCTCTAGCCATCACACATATATCTAGCCATAACACACATCTCTAGCCATCACACACATGTCTAGCCATCACACACATCTCTAACCATCACACACATCTCTAGCCATCACACACATCTCTAGCCATCACACACATCTCCAGCTATCATATAATACACACTCACATTTAAAACATCCGTATATACCACGGAATACACATATACCTCTGCTCACATTTACCCCTCAAATTCCTGTTGACACATGCATATCCACCCAATCGGACACATCCACACCATCACACACAGATGTAGCTTTTCATGCACATAACCTGCATAAACACACACACACACACACACACACACACTCACACACACACACACACACACACACACCCACACACCCACATACACGCACACACACACACACAGACACAGTTGCATCTTATAGCCATGCATCTGCATCCAAGATCATTATAACACAATTTCCCCTCCTCCTGCATGTCATGCATATGTTTATGCGCCCACCCATACACATTCCGACACACACATTCCAAGAGTCTCACTTCTGAGTGTATGTGCACTTGGTCCACGTGTGTCTGTGATCACGTGACACTCAGTACCGTGGCTGTAGCGCCGTCCATGTTGACATTTTTCCAACATTCACTCCACCCCACCAGCCCCACGCAGGTAGCGGCTTGACACTTCGTATTTCAGCTGTTTCCGGTTGTACCACCATATCGTCGTACCTGAAGTTAAGCAGTTTCTCTTACGGACATACCACCACATGAAATATATAAGGCAACGATCATATTTGCTACCACCTCCTTTTCTGTACAACCCTTTTGCGACTGCCTCTACGTATGTGTATGTATGTATAGGCGAAATTTTATATACATATTTATACACCTCCTTACGTTGGTCAGTTCACGCGCGCGCGTTCGCTCACACCTCGACATCTCACAGCAGCCATACCGTCATGGTCCAACGCCCACCCTTCAAACCTTTGCACAAACTAACGAGCAAACTTACACACACAGACACACACACGCACATCCACTCAAAATGTACAATAATTACCCCTCTCTAATACCTAAGATACCAGCATTTCTCCAAAATGGCTGATTGAATTCACACGTATTTTTTCTCAAACAATTTGTTTCCGTTCTTTCCTCTTCTCACTCACTATCGTTTTATTTCATCTTTTATTTCTCATTCTATTTTCCGATGAAGGACTAGTGTCTGAAACATCAAAACACTTTTTCTACTATATCAAGCATTAAACTAATATATTTCTTCATTGTACTCTGTCGTTTGCTTTGTTATTTCTGTTACTTTTTGCATACATATTTATAAGAATTTTTGTTTTGACTGTTACAATTCTGCCGATATCGATCCCTGTAAATAATCGTATTTCTTTCATTTATGGATAAAAGGTGAAAATGTTATTTTCAATAAATTTTAAAATGTCTGGGGTTCCTTGTCTTGAACATTTTCTTTTTCATCACATTTAGTGACCATTTCTATTGTTTCTGACTTCACTTTCTTAAAACTACCACTGTTTTTCTGTTTGGTTTCTTTTTCTGTTTGTATGTGTGGACATTCAGCTCTGTTGCTGCTTTCTCCGCTGAGGCTGCTACATGCCTGGCAGTTTTCCTGTTGGGCATTCTTTTCAATCCAAGACTTGCTCGTGTGAATTGAACTTATTCGTCTCACTATTTTGGTCTCAGCTCTACAAAAGAGAAATATTTCTTTAATAATTTGTCTAAGTGAGAAGAGAAGAGCATAGGATGTATTTAATAAGTGACTAAAATGGCCGATTGTCAACTCTATGTTTCCATTGGTCCTTTCATTGCTGATACTATCTGCCCGTCGCAACTTCTGGCAAAAGCATCACCGCTTTTCCGGTGATTGAACGAGAGATTTAAACTCAGAACAAATAGAGCCAGAATAGATACCGCATACATTCCATCCGGCTCTTTAAAAATGTCGCCAATCCATCGCTCTTGGAGCTGGACAGGTATTTTATTTATCGATCCCGAAAGAATATCAGGCAGGGTTAATCTCGGCGAGATTTTGACTCAGAGAGCAAAGAGCCGGAACCAATGCCATAACAGTAAGCAAGAAGAGTACCATATATAGTTAGTAAGCGAGAGTATTAACATATATTCAGTAAGAAGGGATATAAAATATAGACAGTAAAGAAGAGTGAATCGTATATATTGATATGATTTCTCATAAAAGAAAATACCAATTATTGCTGGAATATAGTAGATTGAATCAAACATTATTGTACTATTGGTACATATTAAATTTGACCTTCTCCTTCCAATGGATTCTGTGAGATTTTAATTTAGAGCTCCAAGGCCTGATTTTAAACCCTATAACTGGACAACAATCAATCTATCAATCGAAACCCACCACTTTCGATGAATACGCACTCTCTCATTATTTTCCGAACTTCAACCTATCTCATGTTTTCCACCCACATCTCTGTTGTTTAACATTCCCTTCATTGTCTTTTTATTCTTCTTTCACTCTAATTTAGCTGTGTAGGACATTTGTTAGAAATAAAGTGCCACAGTGTCGTGTCACATGATCAAACTACTTCATGTTCCCCCTTTAATAACTGACAAAATTATTTCACACTCCACACAGGTTTTCCAATGATTTCATTCTCAACACGTTTGTTAATTACGTGTTTTGTATATGGTATGAGAACCATTATTTCTAAAGCCACGATTCTTTCTCATTTTCAGGATGTAACGTCCTAGATTTGCATCCACAGAGTGTATTGAAATTACTATCTTTCTTAAAAACACATTTAAACATTTTTTAGTGTAATCTTTTCAGTTTTTTAAACATGTAACTAGAATCAATCTTTCGTTATTGTTCTTCCCAAATATTAATGTTTAAATACATCAACTTATTTGAAAGTCTCCCTTGCTATTTCGTTTGGATTTGTATTGCATTTTCTTGCAAATTTATGTATGCATGATGTCCTAGTAAATCACATCATTGATGGAAAATAGTTTAGAATTTATTCCAGCAACTAACAGGAGTAAGTCACTATATTGGTAACATTATTTTATAATATAGAACATTGTTGGTTATCATTGTGAAGTCTTAGGTTAGACTTCACGGAACATAACTATGATTAAAAGCGTTCGAGGTGTGAAAAACCCCATATTGTCATATTTCCCAAGCTACAGTGTCCAATGTTTCTTTCCTTTCTTCTTTTTAAAACGGCACGGTGTGATTGGAGGAAAATTAGCTTGGTATTTCTAGCGGGCTGAATGGCTAATTAGAATTTCCCTCGTTATCTTGTAAGAAAAATTCTTATAAACAAGCAGTTATGAGTGGAACTAAATTTGTAGAGCATTGGACTTGTGACTGAGAGCAAACTAATCATTCGTCAATTATACAATATTTTCACTCATTGATTAGCATGATAATTATTTTCTATACTTTATTTAGTTTTCTTTTATTAATAACAATTTGAGAATAATGACATCGTTGATTAAATGTTTCATACAGGCCAATCATTGGTTCAATGCATTTCCGACGGTGAGAGTGAAAAATGTTTTAATCTTGTATCCCAAACTTGAAACACGGGACTGCGAAGCGAAACGCTTATCCACATATCTATACATGCACCCTAGTTACTAATTCGATCATTAGATATTTCTCATTTTAATAATTCTTCACTATTGAATGAAGTTTGTTGTATTGGTGTTTAATATTAGAATGTAGAAGAGTGGTGGAGTGTCCAAAGAAATAGTATCGAAATATATTTCTTCCGTTTTTAATTCAAATTCCATTAAGGATCCGGAGTCCATAAAATAAGTGCCAACTATTTTACTGGCGTAGTTTCATGTATATATATATATATATATATATTCCCATTTTTATAAAATATGCACAATGTAATAAGAATTTACAGGAATTCAATATTGTTGCAGGCAAACTTCAGTTCTAAATTTGGCTTATTGAAAGTAAAGTTCTGATGCAAAGATTTAAATCATAAAGATAAAATGTAATCAAGTTAGTGTTGCTGAAATGAAGTTTTGTTTTTGAAACCCTACACAAAGAGTTAAAATGCACAATATTTAATAAATAATGCCTTTAGTCATTGAAATAGACTTAATAAATATATAATCAAATTACTCACCGGCAACATGTGAAAATTTTAAGTCTTTTAAGAAATATAGGATTGGTTAAAGCATAGAAGAAAGGATTTACGCATGTTATACATTTTGCTGCAATCCCTGGAAAACCGGTTGCTTCTCTTGTAATAATGTCTGTGTTTCCAAATTGAGCTATTAATGACAATACAGCGTATGGCATCCAACCAACGCAGAAGAGAATAATGGCTGCAGCCAACGATCGCACAGTCTTTAGTTCAACACTCATCTTGTTTCCCCTTCGTTGGCGTATATCAGCTGCAACTGTTATGGATACGTTTTTCATATCTTGTTTATGTTTGTACATCGCTATAATGATGTTAATGTAGCAAATGATAATAATAGTAACAGGAAAGAAGAAGACAAAGATATTCAAACATATCATATACGATCTGTTCTGTGGAGTTCGCGTAAGGTAGTCGAAAGTGCAAGAAGATCCTATGCCTTCAAGAACGAAGTTTCCCCATCCGACTAAAGGAAATATGCACCATATTAGTGTGTATACCCAGGCGAAAATAATAGACACACAAGCTGATTTTTTCCTCGAGCGTCGGTAATTCACCCAGCCCTTGACAATTACTACATACCTGCAATGAGCATAGAAAATTATTAATTAATGCCAATATTAATTAAATTGATTTTATAAAGACAACATAAGAAGATAATTAAATAAACAAGTGATTGGTGTTTACCAAAAGGATGTCTTTAATTAAGGTGTTATATGTTCCAATTACACTTTTAAATATATATATATATATATATATATATATATATATATACGCTTAATATATATATATATATATATATATATATATATATATATATATATATATATATATATATATATATATATATATATATAGTTAAAAGAATAGAGGTGTAACACACAAGTTATTATATATTGGTAAACGGAATAGAAAATGCTGACAAATTGTTCACAGTTGAAAAATGGTTTAATTAGGAATAAAAGAGTATTAGTGATTGTATGGGTTAGTATTCAGTTGTGGTTTTAAGTTTTTAAGTTTTTACCGGTTGCGCATTTCTAAATGCTTTTCAAAAATAATTTTGAGATAGAGTGTCCGTGCTGTTTGCTCTGATCTGATTAGTTTTGGGAATTCTACCTGTTTTTATGTTAAAAAAGTGGCTCCAGCGTTACTTTGGTGTTGCAAAATTTCTTGTGTTCAAAACAATTTTGATTGGTCGGTAGAGGTCATGTGAGTGTAAAAAATTGATTTTGCGCCAAGACTGTTTTTATGTTAAAAAAGTGGCTCCAGCAACAATTCTTGTGGTCAAAACAATTTTGATTGGTCGGTAGAGGTCATGTGAATAAAAAATTGGTTTTGCGCCAAGATTGAAAAATGACTCTTTCACAACAAATATGTGTGTGTGTGTGTGTGTGTGTGTGTGTGTGTGTGTGTGTGTGTGTGTGTGTGTGTGTGTGTGTGTAGTAGTAGTAAGGTGTTCGATGTTGTGATAATGGTTAGCAGTGATGTGTGTCAAATGGCTATTGAGATAAGTGTGTGTGTGTGTGTATAGCAGAGTAATTCGTGGTGGCAGGGATGGTCAGTAAGAATGTGTCTGAAAGCAATGGGGGGTATTTTAGCATGTCAAAAGATATTTTTCAGCTTTTGTCTTATACGGAGAAGTGCGTGTGTGTGTGTGTGTGTGTGTATATATAAGTCTCTTTGTATGTTGATGTACGCGTGTGTATGTGTGTGTGTGTGGGGTGGGTGGGGGGTGGACCAGTATTTTTTCCCCCTGGTAAAATGGTGTACATTATTCCAAGACAAAAGCTGAAAAATATCTTTTGACATGCTAAAATACCCCCCATTGCTTTCAGACACCTTCTTACTGACCATCCCTGCCACCACGAATTACTCTGCTATACACACACACACACACACACACACACACACACACACACACACACACACACACACACACACACACACACTTATCTCAATAGCCATTTGACACACATCACTGCTAACCATTATCACAACATCGAACACCTTACTACTACTACTACACACACACACACACACACACACACACACACACACACACACACACACACACACACACACACACACACACACACACACACACACACACACACACACACACACACACATATTTGTTGTGAAAGAGTCATTTCTCAATCTTGGCGCAAAACCAATTTTTTATTCACATGACCTCTACCGACCAATCAACATTGTTTTGACCACAAGAATTGTTGCTGGAGCCACTTTTTTAACATAAAAACAGTCTTGGCGCAAAATCAATTTTTTACACTCACATGACCTCTACCGACCAATCAAAATTGTTTTGACCACAAGAAATTTTGCAACACCAAAGTAACGCTGGAGCCACTTTTTTAACATAAAAACAGGTAGAATTACCAAAACTAATCAGATCAGAGCAAACAGCACGGACACTCTATCTCAAAATTATTTTTGAAAAGCATTTAGAAATGCGCAACCGGTAAAAACTTAAAAACTTAAAACCACAACTGAATACTAACCCATACAATCACTAATACTCTTTTATTCCTAATTAAACCATTTTTCAACTGTGAACAATTTGTCAGCATTTTCTATTCCGTTTACCAATATATATATATATATATATATATATATATATATATATATATATAAAATTAAAAATTAGGTAGTGACTTGTGCTTACGCCGTATTTGACTAAATAGAATTAGTCTGTTAGTTGGGATTAAAAAAACCCCTCTGAAGGGTAAACAAACGTAGGTATTGACACGAACCCACATCTTTGGTTTGCCAGACCAATGTGTTATGATTACACCGACACACCACCCATGCTTCCTTTCATTCAATTAGTAGCTATATAACCATAGCAGGTATATATATATATATATGTATATAAATAGGGAGACACAAAGCATGCTTTGTTTACATACGGCTAGCGAATTTGGAAATTAGGTAGTAACTTGTGCTTTCGCCTTATTTGACTACATAAAATTAGTCTGTTAGTTTAAAAAAACCCTCTGAATTATCCGGCAAACTAAAGATGTGGATTCGTGTCCCATGTACGTCAATACTTATCCTTTTTTTCCCTTCAGAGGGTTTTTTAAAATCAGAATTAACAGACTAATTGTATGAAGTCAAATACGGCGTAAGCACAAATTACTACCTAATTTTCAAATTCGCTAGCCGTTTCTAAACAAAAACTGCTTTGTGTCTCCCTATTTAAATACTGCGCTCCTACGCAGCCATTAACATTCCTTCTGTAGCCTTTTTAAGGTCTCCTCTTTTCAATCAGTTCCA
>OZ024740.1:63094106-63124106 GCA_964016885.1 Eledone cirrhosa | reverse complement strand
ACTTTGACCTAGCTAAAGAGCTCCTATGCGGCATCTCCCCCGCTCTATCTCTTACTATTTCCGTCATCTTTTACTGTCGAAGGGAACTGTTCCTTTCTACAAAATTGTTTAGTGATTATACAGACCAGTACTGATTTATTGAAAGACATCGATAATGCCACTGAAAATATGTCTCACAATTAAAATCTCCATTTTATCTTTGCCATTTCCGATTATCTTCGATATAATTTCAATTTCCCTTACGTTCACATTCCAACTGTTTCTTCTCCCTTCCACCATTTGTTTTTTCCCGTCACGCGCTTTTTGTATCTCCCACTATATCCGCTTCTTCAGTTAATCTTAACTCTCAAACTGCTCGCTTTGTTTATATATTGATATCTTTTAACTTAAGTTAGACACTCAGTGCTCCCATTTGTAAATCTTTTAGTCCTCCCATTTGTAAATCTTCTAGTCCTCCAATTTGTGTATTACTTTCATCTCTTTGTAAAGTTGTATTTCTCCAGGTTTTCCGTAACTTAAAATTGCAATGTTATTAATGATTCCATCAATAACACCATGGAAAAATACTCCACCCTTATAATGTCCTCTAAAACGTATGAGAATTCTAAGGTCAGCAAAAACAGATGAGCAGGAATCCTACAGGTGGGATCCCCATAGACTCTAAGTACTTATATGTAACTATTGGTAAAACTAAAACAACTGAGCACCTTCAGGTGCTGTCATAACAGTGTTTGGAATTCCTAATGCTATGATGTTTACACATATAAATAATGGTTTCTACTTTTGGCACAAAGCCAGCAATTATCCCAGTATATTACTAGTACTTTATTTTATCGACCCCGTAAGGATGAAAGGCAAAGTTAACCTCGGCGGGATTTGAACTCAGACCATAAAGGGCCGTAACTCTTTGCTTGCAAAGCATGGCGTCCGACCCTCTACCGATACTGCCAATCCAATATAAATAATGGTTTCTGATTTTGGTACAAGGCCAACAATTTTGGGGAAGGGGAAAGTCTATTAAATTGACCCCAGTGCGTTACTGGTACTTTATTTTATCGACCCCGTAAAGATGAAAAGCAAAGCTAACCTCGGCGGAATTTGATCTCAGAATGTAAAGGGTCGTAACTCTATGTCGCAAAGCATGATATCCGATGCTCTTGTCATAAAATTGGGCATTGTATTATTTAATATCAACTTCCTCAGTTCTTATATTTGAAAGTGTTTGTTACCTCTGGGTATTCTGGTTCCATCCATTATAAGAATGATTTTATATCTATTGGTGGTTTACCTCCCAATATTCGGGTTTCTACTGAATTTTAAAATTCTTTTAAGAATTAAGCTATTTCCAGGAAAAGAAATATTATCTTCAGTAATAGTTTCAACTTAAAACTATTTTCACTTTCAATTAATCCAGTGTTCTTACGTGATACACATGAATTAGCTATTTAACATTTACACAATCGAATTCTAAAATATACTATTCAGTTGTTGCACTACATTAGACACCTAAATAATATAAGTGTTTTGAAAATTTAATTTCTTATGTGAAATCCAGCTTTTCAAGAAAAATCCAATAGTGTTCTATTAAACTGAATATGTTATTAAGAACAATTCTGGTAAATTTATAGATACTTTTTAGCTCGGACAACGCCGGGTATTCTGCTAGTCTTACGTAAATTCTGGCTGAATATCAACTTAATTGATCTCAGCTGTCTTTGAAAGCGTGGTATGTAGCACAACCTTTCTCCTGACAAGAAGAAAGACGTTTAATCTCTTTGATTTGTAATTAATAATGGTTACCAAATTTATCTTGAAGGAGTGTACAACTGTGTAGTTCCACCATTTCAAAAAGAAATTATTTCTAATTAAAAAGCAATTGAATATTAATTAATTTGTATCAAATGATGGTGTATTTTATTGCATTTTCTTATCTTTACACAAATCAGTTTTCTAAATAACCTCCGCGTATTATATCTAAATTCAGTGATTTAGAATTCTTCTTTTTAAAGATCAAACAGGAAAAAGAAAGCGCTATTTGAAACATCTTTTTCGTTTTGCCGTTTTAGTTTTTATCTTGGATATTTCTGAAGTATTCTATATTCCTAACCAAGGTAATTTTCTCCTACAGTTATTGCTAACAACAATAGTGTAATTCTGTTGGAAAAGAAAGGGTAATATTTTATCTTTTACTTAATTTAGGTTAATAATAACATAATGTACTTTTGATTCATAGAAATGTAATAATTACATGAATGTCTAAATAGTGTCAAGTCTTATTGGAGGCAGCGAGTTGATAATCGGCTCCCTATGCTCTAAGTTCAACTTTGGGTCAACTTTGCCTTTCGCCCTTATGCCAGGAGTTGCGACCGGCAGATTAGTATCAGCAATGGAAACGTAAATTCCGTAGACCGAGTGGTCTACTGGTTCCGTACTTTTTGACATGAAATCAAACTATGTTTATTCTTTTGTTTGTTGCTTTTCATATTTTCTCAGGGCTTCTTGTCGATAACTCCATCTGTCATGAAGAGATACAGATAGACTATTTGTCTGGATATTAGATTTGCGTATAGAGAGTTAACACGTTTCACCTCCATAGTAATACATTGTATCTATGACAAATACTCCCAGTTCATTCAGCTGTATGTAATTACATGGAAGTAATCATTACACGAAAGTAATCATTAAGTATTCCTGTCGGAATATTCTAGCGTAGATTAGATTCTAAGCCGCGATAAGTTCAAGCACATAACAATATAATGTAGGAAACACTACAGAGATAGATAACATTTGCACAATATGCATTAACACTCAGACATAGACTAACACTTTGTATAAATACACCATGGAGGTATCTATTCTGTATTTAACGAAGGAATATATTATGTAACGAACAACTGTTTCATTCATTTATAGTGCTCAATAAGAAACTGGAAATAACTAGGAGCTCCATTTCACTCATTGAACTGCAGATATGGTAAAGGAATGACAGACTGCTAGAGCGTCAGATTAAATAATAGGGAAGGTTTCGGGAGTTTTAAGAAGATACACACAAGACTCTATTTCACTTGTCTCTCAGATGTGCTGTCCCCTCACACAGATATTTTGCTGATACCACAATGGCAACTGTTCCTCAGAGCGAGATGATCTAGCATCGCCTCAACACAGTTCCACCAAACTGTTTTGTTTCTCATACTCTCATCACCCATATTGTGTCCAAATTTAGGATCTCCTAATAACCACGTTTTCCTAATTGATTTGTAACGCAAAACTTCAATCCTCTGAAATACCCTCATTTTGCCTGCTTTCATGCATCCGCCAGCTTTCAGTTGATGTTAGAGGAGAACGTCAGTTCAGTTGATCGAACTAGTTTCGTAAGGTCTGCCAAAGTCATTAGTACACAACCCTTTCCTTTCAACTAAATCATTAAGAATGCACCCTGCTCACCCACATACACATTTACATAAAAACACACACACATACGAACACATACACATACACACATAAAAACTTTCACATACACAAACAAACAAATATTGATATTTGAGAACTAGAATCATTAAGAATATCCAATTTCACAATACAGAAATATTGTCCACTCATTTATTGTTAGAATATGCAAAATTAAAGTAAAGCTGAAAAATGTATTTCAAAATATATTTCGGTAGGCGAATAAAATGTCACCAGCGATAATAGCAACAACAACATTTTTGATGACTGTTAAACTGTCAACGCATCAGAGAAGATAAATTTACTTCTATAAGACTTATAAATAATTTACAAATAAACAAAACGATTTTCGTGAAACTTCAACGAAGTTACTTTACGTGGGTCGGCTGAAATGTTCATTGGCTGACTATGAAAGAGTGATGCTAAGTGTTATTAAAACTTACATGTATTAATTTTATATCTTAATAACTGCATTGTTTCTTTCCATGGACTATGTAGAAAGATAAATCTCATTTGATCATTCTATGAAAGTATCTTGGCCAACCTATGAAATTTTGAGCTAACCCTCGTATGTATTATTTATCCTGGCGGTGGATTGGCAGTATCGGTAGAGGGTCGGGGGCCATGCTTTCCAGCATAGTTACATCCCTTTACGATCTGAGTTCAAATCCCGCCGAGGTTGACTTTGCCTTTCATCCTTACGGGGTCGATAAAATAAAGTACCAGTAATGCACTGGGTAATTGCTGGCCTTGTTCCTAAAGTAGGAACAATTATTTATCCTGGGGGCAAAATCTGGACATCATCTGTTTAAAAATTGTTACATTTCCCATTCTGCCATATTTAAATATTTTCATTAACATGCATCTTAGCACCCAGTGTAAAAATATAACCAAATATTTGCATTCTACACACACACACACACACACACACACATACACACACACACACACACACAGAGAGACACACACACACACACACACACACACACACACACATATATATATATACACATATATATATATATATATCATATCCTAGGTTACTTCGGTCACGAATGACCATGGTTTTGCACCTAGAAAGTTCACTTCCGAGGCTCAAGCCCGGACAAGGTCGGTTTGTGGAGGACCAGTAGTCCCCCATGCATGCTAGTCCCCCCTCCCCACCACCGATGTAGTTCTAGGGACAATTAGCAGCTGGAACAGTGATTAAGTGGCTCCAATCAGCAATCCACGATGTAATAAGGAAAAAGTCCCGAGGTCATGCGTATTCTGCCAAATTTAATATGGTATCGCATGGGCAGCACAAGACAGAGGTAGGTACATTAACAGGCTAGATTTCATTACTTCATTACTTATGTAATTAGCCATAGTATGTATTTCTGTGGTTAAATGGTTTTGCACACAGAGGTAGGTACATTAACAGGCTAGATTTCATTACTTCATTACTTATGCAATTAGCCATAGTATGTATTTCTGTGGTTAAATGGTTTTGCACACAGAACGTTCACTTCCGAGGCTCAAGCTTGGGCAAAGTCTGTTTGTAGAGGACCAGCAGTCGCCCATGAATGCTAGTCTCTCCTCTCTTCGCCACCGATGTACTATGATACTATATCGCAATAAATGATACGATGTAATCCATTTGAAAAGCAATGTGATTTTTTTGATATGGAAAAAGTCCTATGGCTAATTGCGTTATTAACGAAGTTATGGAATTTAGGCTTCATATTGTATTATTTAACTGTTTATGTTTACTTTATAAAGTTGTATGTGTGGTAAATAAATATATATATATACGACAGATCCGAACACAATGGGGCCAAACTCCCACTGTCACTACCCCCGTCTCTCCCGCTCTACCTACCTCTCACTATTATAAGCAGATGGTGGCCCACGCGCTGAGAGCTCAGCGGCCCCGGTAGACAGAATAAAGAAGGCGTTTCTCCGAAAGATAGTGAGGGAGACGCGCTGGAAGTGCCATTCCACCGCGCAAGGCTCATACCTGCGGGTAGCCAACTCCGTGCCGATAGTGGAGAGTAGGGAGGTGGTCCTAGGACCAAGGACACCAGAGGTCTCCACTACTACGGTCTCAACCGCAAACCTGTCGGAGAGAGACCGATATTTGTAGAGTTTACCCTCCTCGGTCCGAAGTATAACAGAGCCTGGGTTAGTCGCAGACTGCACCAGGTTGCTGCTGGAGAAAGTATCGCTGCTTGTACATCCCAGATGAGGGTTTTACCACCACTTAACGGGAAGATGGTCATGTTATCTAGCCTTTTGCCGTGCCCTCGGCCCAGTCCAGCTGGCTCGAGCTGGGAGAGGAAACCTGCAGCATCCAAGCCATGCTTTATGACCTCGTGAGAGCAGCATGGCGAGGAAGGAGGCCGGCACTGTTGCGACAGAATAGCGAGTGGAGGCCGAACGATTCTACGTTGGATCCGCAGCGACATATGTGTGGCTTGCATATCCGGGGCCGAGCCTTAGAGAAACCACGGTTCACGGGCTTGTATTATTTATGTATATATATACATATACTTACGGTAAACATGTTCACTAAACAGGGTTGTATAGGCATCGGACCAAGCAGCAAATAATAATGCAAGTCCATTCAAGCACTCAACGTCATGCCTTTTCTTCCAAATATGATTTGTTAGTCAGTGACGCAGTATATATAGAATAAGGAAAATGCAAAGTTCTGTGTTGATGCTAGAGTCCTTTATTAACAAAGCTGTGATACATATTTCAATGACGATGGTGGCCACGCGACCTCATCAGACAGCATTATTATGTAATAAGGTTGCGTTTCCAAGGCAATCTTTATATATATAAAAGCGAGGATGTGTGTGTCTGTGTACAACTTTGCATACTTAAGGCTTTTACAATTACCAACTGAATTTGACCAAATTTTCTGTGCACGTTGCACAGGTCGCTAAGATTGTGACATCACAAACATTTTTCAAATCGATCCACGTTGAACAATAAAAAATCGATATCAAAATTATCGGTAGCAAAATTGATGTAAGGGAGATAACCAACTTTATTGACAATCCTTATAAAAAAGGAAGATAACCAACTTTTCAGAAATATAAACATCACATTCATTTGAAAATAAATCACTAATATTATCGTTTGTTTCTTGTTTATTCTTTGTTGCACTTTAAAAGTTAAAAAAGCACTTGTTTTAACTTGTTTCAGTATATTAAGTGTTAATTTTCGCGTTAAGGGCCTAATCTCGCAGCAGTCTCGAATTGACGAGATTTTGATGATGGTTTGTTTATTTTTAGAACAATCGTTATGGGACTTTCCATTCAAACCATTGGGACCTACAACTTTTACATTTTTTAAACTTTCATAAACCGTGTTGATACAAAAAACAAAAATTTGTTGCACTTTCAAAGTTAACTGTAACGCTTCAATTCATACATTTTGACTTTACAACTTTTCACCAAATATGCCCCGTAAAAGAAAGTATGCACATATTGGCTATCAGTCGAAGAAAACAATGCGTGTAAATGACGATTATCCAGTTGACTTTCTAAATTCTTTAAATTCTCCTGGTTTACCTCCTAATACATTGGTTCTGAAAGAGGGAACACCAGTTATTTTGCTGAGAAATATCCCTCCTCCAAAACTATGCCTTGTGGTTAAAAAAGTGTCTCCACTTAGTATTGACGCTACCATTCTAGCCGGATGTGGAAAAGGCGAGGATGTGATAATAACAAAAATTAGTCTGACTACATCAGGCGTGGATACTCCCATCTCCTTTCGCCGAACCCAATTTCCCCTTCGTATTGCCTTTGCGATGTCCATAAACAAGTCGCAAGGTCAAACTCTGCCCGTCGCTGGAATTCACTTGGATGAACCTTGCTTTTCGCACGGACAATTCTACGTTGCCTGCTCATGAGTTGGCAGTCGAGATAATCTCTTTGCGTTTGTTCCGAAAAGAAAAACAAAGAATATCGTCTATCCTGAAGTGCTTTAGTGTTAACAAAAAAAACTTATTACAGCTCTGCCTTGACTTCACCTTACTCATTACAAAACATACCAATGAATATGTCATGCAGGATATTTTGGATTATAAGTTAAAAATTTAACCATACACAGCAAAGGATGCTCTCAAAGAATAGATTTTCTCTTATTCTACTCTCATTGTTTTTGTGTTTGTATACAACTCTGCTTTCATTACAACTTTTTGTACTTTAGCAAAACTGCCTGTTTTTTTACAGATTTGCAACGTGTATTGTCTTTAATAATTTATATAATTACATCCTGTTCAGTGTTTTCCTTCATTACCAGCATAGTTTTATGTGTACAAAGATTGCACTAAATATTCGTTTGCATTAATTATTGAAGACTTCTGCTTATTTTGACAGGTTGAGGACAAATAATGTTTTTCTTTTACTAACTAGCTGTATATTCTTAGCATAATTTCAAACCCCGAGCAACGCCGGGTAAATCTGCTAGTCCAATCTAACGACAAGGGAACAGACAAAAAGGATGTTTTCATAGCCGGTGTTCACTCTCTTGTGAACTTTAGATCCACTCTACAGCTTTGCGCAGGCATAGAGGTGGAGGACTGGCTGACCATCCGTCTACCACCCAATTCCATGCCAGCAGCTAGGGCCGCAGAGAAGCATAACTCACCACAACCGGCGTCTTTATATTGGATTTCCTCGGAAACATAATGATACTCTCTTATGAGATCGGTTTCGTTCCGGCAAAGAAATAGATATTAATATATATATATATCCAAAATTAAATTAAGGGTGTCATGTCTGAGAGAAATTCATATGTTTATTTTATATATATATATATATAGTTATAGCTCTGGTTTTTCCAAACTATTGAGCCCTCTGCCACACATGTCGGATATTGTTTATCGTGATTTTGTGGGCCGATATTCCGATTCTCGATCATTCTACTGTATTTAGCTCCAGTCTTTAGCTATTGACCAGTTAATTTTATTGATGATTTTTTGTTGATCTTATTGACTGATGAATAGCTCTTGTTTATTTTAACACGTATGTTGAGTACTCTGATTCGATATGAGATACTTTGTATTTTTACATATTTTACACATCATCGAATTCTTTCGCTAATATAGGGGTTCCCTCCCTTGCTGAATACCATGTGCGTTTTTGGCTGTGGGTCCCCCTGTATTTTTGAACGGAAACTCGTTGAAGAAGCCTTTTCTCGTTCGTCTCCTCACTAGAAGTCATATATATTTTTTATGTGGGCTGATAGTGATTTGATTAAGGAATTGCAGAAACCCATTAAGCTAGATTTTAACATCCTTCTAGCGGGTCCGGGTGAGTTTTTTACATTCATTTAATTTATTAATTTATTGATATTTTATTTGAGTGACCCGAATCTTCCTGGTCGTTCTTTTTCGGCTGCACGGGTGATTTTAGGCATGATCTCTGTGTGTTGGTATTTTAACGATAGTTATAGCTCTGGTTTTTCCAAACTATTGAGCCCTCTGCCACACATGTCGGATATTGTTTATCGTGATTTCGTGGGCCGATATTCCGATTCTCGATCATTCTACTATATATATATATATATATATATATATATATATATATATATATATATATATATATATATATATATGTCAATCAATTTCTAGTTGATATATATATATAGGGTTGAGTCTAGCATTGTTACATGACGCGCATATATATAATTAGAGTTTCACATTCCGAACGTGGTGAATGAAAATTGAAATCGACAAAATTCCATTCCTCTTTCCTGTTCTGAGACATACTTGATCCTGCTTACCAATTCAATCGATACATTTTTTAGACAGAAAGAAAACAGCAACTGTGTAGGAAAATATGTCAAGTTCATAGAAGATCAGTTCCACAAAAACTATCAATAAAATAAACACAACCAAACCCTGACTAGCAACAGCGTCATTCTATTATTTACTGATATATGGATTGTCTTAACAAATCGTGCTTATTCACAACCATACCAAAAAATCTAAATAATTGGTAAGCGATATTAATAAAACCTGTAGAAGACAGACACTGAAAAACACCATTAAAAGATTTTTCTTTGATACTTTTGAGCTTCTAAAATATTTCGTGACTTAGTTTGAAAGTAGTTACTACTTCCAACTCTTTCTACTGTTTTCTTTTCTCCCTCTAGCACTCAATACAATCTGTCGACGTTCTGTTGCCTGAATATCTGAATAAATAAGCATCTTTCAACAAATCAGGACTATACTTACATCTTCTCACCTTCAGATCTAACCTCATGGTCTATCGATCACCACTCATTTAGATATTTAGATTAATCCCGTTATAAATGAAGTAGAATTATTCCTTTTTTCTAGGTAGTAGGCACATCACGTTTTCCAGTCTAACACCACCATATATCTCATGGATGTCTTTAGCAGTGGCGCATCTGTTGAAAGTATTCTGGTACTTCTGTGGCCACAGGACGCACCATCATCCTATATACTCGCTGAAATATACCCCCCTCTTCTTTTCTAACATACCTCCCAGCCTATTCCCCACACATTCTCTTTCTACCAAACAAACACCACCGCTTATTCCCCACAGAGACATACATTTCTAAGCTCCTACCTATAAACCATCTCTGTTGTCCAAGCAATACTTTTTACTCAACCTTTCTTCAAAAGGTAATGTCTCAGTAAACATAATAACGGTATATAGCTTCAAAGCATGGCCTATTAAAACCCATCTTTTTTAACATAAAACACAGACTAACCGCTCTTTGATTTTTAGATTCTTCATGTTGTTTTTTTGTAGAAAATGAACTCCAAATGTAAATCGTGAAATACTGTGATATGCAACAGTTATTTTATTTGCACTGGCCTCTCTTCTACAAAAGAAAACTATTTCAATACAAGTTGAAACAATTTCCAATGAAGTAACATGTGCTATTTGGCGTTTTTGTCTAAGAGTATTTAGCCATGTCACACCAAAGAGAAAACAATTAAACTCCTGAGAATATATACATAAATGTTGGGTTCAGGTAGCGAACAAACATTATTTTGCTTTTTAAGATATTTTTAATGAAAAACGTGGTCTCTAAATTTTAAATCTGCTTTAATATAGTCGAAAAGTTGAAGGGATTTAGTATAATGATTAGCATTCACAGTATTTATCTAGTGTTTGGAGCATAGCTTAACAATGGTTCTTAAATAAAATTATGATAGGTTTTAGATAGATATAATATTCTAAAATAAAAAGCTTGGAGTTCTAGGTGCATTTCGAAAATTGCCACTTATCTTTCAACAATCAAAGGGTTGTCACTTAAAATTGTTGAGCCATCAACAAAAGGCTATCACCGGAAAATTTACAATCGGAAATTTAGTGGATGGTTTTCTCTTAATAATTGTTTTATCGACCCCGTAAGGATGAAAGGCAAAGCTAACCTCGGCTGGATTTGAACTCAGACCGTAAAGAGGCGTAACTCTATGCTGTAAATAATGGCGTCCGACCCTCTAATGATACTGCCAATCCACCGCCCTTTATAATGATTTATTATATAGGCACAAGGCCAGCAATTTTTTTTTTGGGGGGGTGGGTGGGGGAGTCGATTAAATCGACCCAGTGTGTGACTGGCACTTTATTTTATCGACCCTGAAAGGATGAAAGGCAAACTTAACCTCGGCGGGATTTAAACTCAGATCATAAAGGGCCGTAACTCTATGCTGCAAAGCATGGCGTCCGCCCCTCTACCGATATTGCCAATCCACCGCCCTAAATAATGTATCCATCAAATAATGTATACATAATTATAAAAAGATAATCTGCTACCATTGATATAAGTGTACAAAAACATAGTTAATGAATGTATTTGGCGAGTCAGAGAAATTTAGGATAACTTAAATTGCTGTCCTTCATACATAACATAATCAATGTCTTTAGGAAAGTCCACAAAGGTTACCAGAAGAATGAGTTTACTTAAAAGACGACTGTCCATACATTATACTCCTAATAATTATTAAAATTTAAAACGAGCTCACTGTACTGGTTCAGAGTTATCTGAAACTCCCTATTATAATAACTTTAATTAGTATCTCTATTAGGAACGAAGCCAGACTGACAACTGAGAAATGATTCCTCTATTCTTGTTCTTAGAAGTAATTCCTCTATTCTTGTTCATAGTCTCATGAGTAAAATTCGGTTAAAGAAGATTTGCTCTGGTGCACATGAGTGATAATAAAGTTGTTTCTTTTCTTTGACATTGCTGCCATTATAGAATTTCTTCTGCGTCCTTTCCTCTAATTACGAAATACATAATTGGCAAGAAAAGTTTGGCATTGAGAAAAACTCTAGCAGATTCTAACAAATGTTGTTTAGTTCAGCAGCCTTTCAAACAAACGGATGCACTTGTTACTTTCTTTAGTTCTACTTCATCAATTGGTTCAGTGGATGCTTCAAGTACACGAGGAAGATAGCTATTTTGGTTACAAGAGGCTTGATGTTGGCACTTTTATTAAATTTCTGCAGACAAACAGAATATGTTATATGGGATCCACAATAGAGTCTGCCGTCGTAATTGTGATTGATTTTGCGTTACCTTTTTTGCTAGTAACCTTCTCAATACCACCTACTCTCCTTCACCTCGTTAAACTACCTTTGATCAATCAAGAAACCATATTCATTGTTAGGCAGATTTAACGCTAATATATATACGAATGTGTGAGCTTGTAGATGTGCTTACACACACACACACACACACACACACACACACACACACACACACACACACACACACACACACACACACACACACACACACACATATATATATATATATATATATATATATATGTTCCGAAGACATTGTTTTGGTAAAAAACAGGAGCAAGCAGGAGAAAGCTCTCAACATTCTTAGTTTGTAGTTACGAGATTCAGTGCCATAATAGCATTAATAAAGATGATTATTTCAACGCTTCTCCCATGCAATCAAGATGCAATTCATGCATTTGTTGTTGTTATGAGAACGGCATCCTCAGATGAAATTTGATTTTGTGATATGCCGCCGGTAGGAAAAACACGTCCTTCTGCTCGTGCGCGTGTGTACTTAGTCTATGTCCGCATCTGTGTGTAGTGGTTTAGCTGCGTATCTATGTGTATTTTTCAATGACTGTGTGCGTTTTTCTATGTGTATACGTGTGTTTAGATGTGTGTAAATATTCAAATGTACGCTAATGAGTGTGTTGGGGCATGCGTGAGGGGGATATGGTGGTGAAAATTGCTATTTTGTGCTGAGGATATTTCATGTGTATCGATGTGCAAGTAAATGGGATGTGTGTGGGTGGGTATGACGAAAGCAGACTAGAGGAAAAGGGGTGATGCATATGGTTAATAGGATAATGATTTAGTAAGAGAAGATGAGGAGCTGCTCCCTCTGGAAGGCACAAATTCGTGTGTTCGCTACAAGAAATGATGCAGTAACACGGTGTGTGGAATGACCGGCGGAAAGGAAATGTCAGGCAACCAGAGATTGAGGAATCACATATCCTGAAGATGATGCTCAGCAAAGCTGTCCGCCTGTTGACGACCAGTTTGGCCGATGTAGACGGCCTCGCTTAGCTTACACCGAAGGCCGTAGACGCGACTCGTCAAGGTACAGCAAAAGGGATCCCTAATTTTGAAAAAACGACCGTTTGGTCCAATGAGGGTGGTGGTGTTGCTGATAAAATGACACGGTGAGTACGATAAGGGAACTTCGAACAAGGAGATTCCTAAAATTTCGTACGTATTTATTGGAGAAGTGTGGAAGGCGAAATGTGGGGGATGTGGAGCAATCCAACTTAAGTTGGCAAAAGAAACAGCAGATCTCCATCTGGAGAAACAAAGTGTGGTAATTGAGGGAGAATGGTTGTCAGTGAAATCATTCCCAGTGAGAGTCTTATATGTTCATTATAAATAACCAAACCTTATATGTCTTCATATACACCTTCATAATGAACAACGATATGTTAGTGGTACAGCCGATTAATTGTAGCCATTCCGGTTCGCACTATATGCAAATGAGCATCCCCAGCTAATATTTCATACGCGAAAATGCATATTAGCTTTTAGCGTATAGTTGTCGATATCGGAGAAAAACTAGAAGGACTTTGCTGACATTCTCCCCAGCTACTGAGATAACACTGACGTGACGACAGTTTAGAATATAACGAGAGTTTTGCATGTTTATTGTACCTAAACATGATTATATATACCTATTATAAACGAAGCTGTAAGTGCTACTGGTGATATATATACATATATATATATTGTTATACTTGGGGAGGGTTATATTGTTGTAATAATATTGCCAGAAATAATAACAGAACACACTCACTGTTTGGTTGGTTTTCGCTTCTGTATCTTTTATATCTCGATAGTTAATTTATTTGGCAATCAACGTTTATCATTGATTGACCAACGGTTAAAAATACAGATATAAATATATATATATATATAGTCTATCAAAGTTCTTTCGTTGCACATCTGCAACATCATCAGTGGAAACTATTATGTTTCCACCTGTTCTATTGTATGTCTACGCCATTTTTATTTTATATATATACATGTCTTCTTTCCTTTTCTTTTTACTCTTGTTATATTCCTTTCTCGACCACTGTCGCATAACTGAGTACGCTTCTTGATAGGTCTCCGTAACCACGTCACATAAGAGCTGTTTTTGAAACAGCTGAACCAGTTTCAGTTCTTCATTTGCTATCGGAACAATAAAAGCTTCACTGCAGCGCAGAAAAATCCTCATCTATATTAAATATTTATACTCTGCTTTGTATTGAGTACCTTACTTACTGTGGTTACGCCTGATTGAACCCGGGATAAACTTATATATATATATATATATATATATATATATATATATATATATATATATATATATATATATATATATATATATATAGTTAAAGAATGAAGTGTAACATAGTTGGCTGTACAATAAGGGCTTTATTTAAAGTACTGACAATTGTTTCGTTGATTAGGTGAGTCTAGAGTTCGGTAATCGCCTGAGGTTGCGTCATTCGATCTCCAATACATTATTTACATCTGGTCACACATCAGAGTATGTAGCTATGAAAATAATTCACTCGAGGCAAGACTTATATAGAAAAATGGCGTATAATCAAAACAATATATATATATATATATATATATATATATATATATATATATATATATATATATCTTTAAGTCGTTTGGAAGCCTCGACAATGCAAATGGGTAAATCTCCGCGTAACAAGATCCGGTGGTGGAGAGAGAGATATAAGTGGGTGTACGTTGAGATGCGTGGTGTGTAAAGATGTGTAAATGTGTAGAAGAAAGAAGGGAAGAGTATAAAGGATAACATTAAAATAACAACACAAGAGAGAGTTACCTTGGGAGAGATTTAATAGTCCCTATATATTTCGGATTCACATCCATCAACTGGGCTTTTTTTCCGGGGTAAAGGTTGTCTGTCGGACAGGTGCGAAACGCGTCCTCCGCTGTTTGTTGTTATCAATATATATATATATGTCTAAGGCGGGTAAAATTTCCGAGATCCATGGACGAGTTCTCTCCAGCGGTCTCTGTCCCTCATTATCGCTGCCATGTCCTGCGTCTCCAACAAACCAGTGTCTGTCCTTAGGGCATCAACATACGTTAACCTTGGTCTTCCTCTTCTAGTGTGTCCATGTAGGGGCTCCCAAAGGAGCACTGAGTGCAATGTCAACTCTGGATGTCGGTGAGCATGTCCAGCTAACCTCAGTCTCCTCTGTGTCACTTTTGAGTCTGAGACTTGGACACTGACCAAGAAACTCACTCAGATGGTGGATGGGTGCTACACGAGAATGCTGAGGATGGCTTTGAACATTAATCAGTATACACTGAGGATGAAAAACTCAGAGCTGTATGGGAGCATCCCAAACGTCAGCTCAAAAGTGAAATATATATATATATATATATATATATATATATATATATATGTATATATATAGTAATAATAATAAATTTGAAGACTAAAATCCAAAGAGGGCTCGATAAGGATAAATATATATCAAATACATAAGAAACGTAGAGCAAATATTTATTAAAATAACAGATTAAAGTGAGTTGCAGAAGATCCGTTAAGGGTGAAAGCAGCGATTCTTTGCTTAAACTTTAATCTATTATTTTAATATATATATATATCTATATCTATATATATATATATATATATACAGATCAGAGCAAACATCACGGGCGCTCTATCTCAAAATTATTTTTGAAAAGCATTAGAAATGCGCAACCGGTAAAACTTAAAACCAAAACTGAATACTAACCAATACTATTACTAATTTTTACTTATTCCTAATTAAACTATTTTTCACTGGGAACAATTTGTCAGCATTTTCTTTTCCTTTTACCAATATATATATATATATATATATATATATATATATATATATATATATATATATATATATATATATATATATATTAGGGTAAATATTGATCTAATTCAATTCAAGCACTCAACGTACTTTTTCCACATAGGAGTGACGGAGTAAATATCGAATAAGGAAAAGCGAAGTAGTTTCAGATGTTCAAGTCCTTTAATAATAATGCTGTGATATATATTTATTTCAGTGACAACACTGGCCACACTGTTCTGTGTGCGAGTGTCGTGTCATCATCAGATAGCTTGTTACATAATAAGGTTATGTTTCCGAGGCAATGAAAAACCCAAGAACACGCAATTCATCCGTTCCCTTGTCGAGCCAGTTTGGATTGCCTCGGAAACATAACCTTATTATGTAACAAGCTGTCTGATGATGACACGACACTCGCACACAGAACAGTGTGGCCAGTGTCGTCACTGAAATATATATCACAGCATTATTATTAAAGGACTTGAACATTTGAACATCTGAAACTACTTCGCTTTTCCTTATTCTATATATATATATATATACGATATTAAACAAATGGAAACTATATTTATAAAACCATATTTATTTCATTATACATATTTCAGGGATACCATATTAAAAATATGGCATGCCTTCGTCAGATAAAATACAATATATAAACAGTTTTATAAATAATTTTGACGTACCATATTATAAGTGACCATTAAATTAGGAAGCTGTCTGGGTAGTGATTTGTTTATACTTATTTAGTTATAGTGTTAAGCACAGTTAGAAAAAAGACGGAGAGAAAGAAGAAACGGAGATAAAGAAAAAACAGAGAAATAGAGGGGAGAGAAAGAAAGGAGGAGGTGAAAAAGAACAAGGAAGAAATAAGAGAGGCAAACGAAAGCAACAGATAAATAATAATTCACCATACATATAGAACAACTCAAGAGAGAGGGAGTACTATATAGAGAGAGAAGGATAATAATTATTTAGTTATAGTGTTATGCACAGTTAGAAAAAAGACGGAGAGAAAGAAAAAACTGGAGATAAAGAAAAAGAAAAAACAGTATAAACAAATCACTACCCAGAGAGCTTCCTAATTTAATGGTCGCTTATAATATGGTACGTCAAAATTATTTATAAAACTGTTTATATATTGTATTTTATCTGACGAAGGCATGCCATATTTTTAATATGGTATCCCTGAAATATGTATAATGAAATAAATATGGTTTTATAAATATAGTTTCCATTTGTTTAATATCGTATATATACTCCAAAAACTTGTCGAGTGCTTTATATCAGTTATAAAATATTTACTTGTTGTAACCCAACAATTTTAAATAAAACCTTTGCATATATATATATATATATATATATATAATTGGTGTTGGATGCTTAAAGCGTCCGTATGCAGTAGGCCGCATGAGCTCTCAATGCCCTCGTAGAGCAGAGTATGATATCACAGAAAAAAGAGAATCAGTGTTGCGTCGAAAGGAATTTATTGGACATATTACAATTGATATGGTGATCAAACTTGACTCCGAAATCGCGCGGTCCTCAGATACGTCTTGATTCTACGAAGCAGATTTTTCTATTGTCCTTTAACATCGAATTTCTTCGTTTGTTGATTTAGATCCTGTTGTTCTCATTCCATAAGTGGTCAAGAATTGTACACGTCACCGGTATTTCTAGCCACTCATGGTTGCCCACTTATTGATTCTTCTCGTTCTCCACCTGTCAATCAAAATTTCTTCGTGTATCAGAATTACTACTGTGGTGGGAGAGGGGCTGTAATCTTGAACGGCTGGCATCACTTCGACGTCTTCATTGCCCATCGGTCAGGTACATACCCGCAATTATGCTGTATGCGGCAGTCATCATAAATAATGCTTGGCGGGAATTTAAAAAAAAACAAATCATAGGGATATTTAGCATAACATTTGTAGGACACAGCTTAGAATGCCCTCCACCATACATATTTCAAAAAGAAAAAGAAAAAGAAAAAACCCGTGTTAAGAACGTTTTTAAAAGAAAGCTTTCAACAGCCTTTCAAACAGGAAGACTATATCAAAAGTGTTTTCAACAAATACACCCAATTCTAGACTCATACACTGGACCCAGGGGAGTGGGAGCGCGCATAGCCCAGACGCCGCACATATATAGACAGAAGAGAAAAGAAAAATCCATGGAAAGTCATCCGTACCCCCACGCAGACATACTCAGAAAAATACATCGACCCACGCATGCGCACATCCGTGATCATGCATGTCTGTGTGGACACACATACGTACATGCACCCGCGTGCTCCCACACCGGAGGCATATACTTGATGAGTACCTCCTCACCCGTCTTCCTGCGCAGATGGTGCACACAGTATTGTATGAGACAATGCTTTTGAGGCTTTCATCCAAGCCGATCACGTGGCGGTGTGAGTTCGAAGGTGCCTGCACAATATGCCTAAATGTTACGGCAGCACAATATGCCTGCACTAATTGCATATAGCGTGGGTGGCATATATATAAAAAAAATGTAATTACATAACATAAAATAATGAAATAATATACAATAATAAAATAAAATAAGATAAAATACAATAAAATAAAATGCTGGAAAAAGAGAATGCATACATGACAAGGATGCAGAGGGGGACCGGGCATTATCAGGGTGTGCGTAAAGTTGCATACAATAGTTGGGGGCTGTGGTGCAAATGTTTATATGATATACATGGGGGCTGGTGGTCTAAGGCACTGGGTGGGAGCCTGCGCATGATGAAGGTCTCGTTGCTTGTGGATAGATATGGGCCGTGCGTGCGTGCACAAACAAGTTATATATATTGTGGTTATGAGTAACATCCATTTCATAAAAGTATATATGAGATGTGCATGGGTTTGATGTATACATGGAATATAAAGGGTATGTGTTTCATAACAATATATATGGAATGCACGTGGATTGTATGTATGATTGTAATGTGCCAGAGGCATGCGTTGTGTGCGTGTGTATATTAACGGCTTAATTGTAATGTTGATTTTAATTTTAATTTTAATTTCAAGCCGTTTAGACAGCTATTTCTGGAAATAGCCGTTCCAGAAATAGCCGTCGAGGCAGACAACCTTCCATTACCTCAATGGCCAAGAAAACCCACACAGATAGATGGAACGGGTGGACCAGAGCCATACGGACCCCCGAAAATCACGATGAACTAAAGAAAATGATTGCACATGCGGTGGGGGCCAGTATAAAATTAACCCTTAAGGAACATATGTTCAAATTTAATGGAAAAACGTATGCCCAAGGGGAGGAAGCAGCCATTAGTGTTAGCATTGCAGGTGACATAGCTAACCTATTCATGGTATGGTGGGACAATAGACTTAAACTTAAACTTAAAGAACAATTAGAAGTCAGCAACCTCTTAACCCTGATAATGTACTCCCGCTACGTTGATGATATAAACATCGTAGTAAAAATACCCTCACTAGAGAACAGTCAGGAATTAGAGAAAAACACCATGGAAGCATCCAGCAAATAGCTACTCCATCCACCAGTGTATTAGAGTTACTATAGACTACCCAAGCAAACACCCCAACCATCGATTACTTGTACTAGACACAGAGCTCTGGTTAGAAACCATTAATAACAAAAAACAAATCATCCATTCCCATTATGCCAAACCCATGACTTCCAAATATCTGATCCACCGAAGCTCAGCTGTTTCGGACCACACCAAAATCAACATACTGATTGCGGATTTGGTACGGGTGATGAGAAACGTGTCCCGCATGTGCAACCCCAAAGAACTAGAGAGACACATACAACACTTCATCCACCGTATGCAGTTCTCTGGTTACAATCAGAGAGATAAAATCAGAGTATATAGAGGAGCCAGAACCAAATGGGAGAAAATAGTAAATAATGATACAAATGGGACCTGCCCCTTGTATAGGAGCACATTTTGGAATAGAATAGAAAGAACTAGGAATAAGGTTAATAGAATAAACTCATGGTATGATAGCAATACATACCAGAGTGTAATGTTCATCAACACAACCCCTAGAGGTGAATTAGCTTACAAATTTAGAAGGGCCCTAGATAAACATGAACTCAATATTAAGATAGTAGAAAGACCAGGTACCTCCATAAAAACACTTATTAGCAATACATACCATTGTCAAAGACCTCCCTGTATACATAAGAAATGTATAATCTGTAAACTAAGCCCCTATATTAACTGTAAAACTAGAAATGTAGTATATAGCATAAGATGTACTGAAGGACAATTTAGAGATAAGAATATAGTGTACATAGGTGAGACAGCTCGTAGTATAGGAGAACGGATAAATGAACACTGGCGAGAGCTTCAAGATAGAAAAGATTCATCTGTACTCCACCAACATGCTAAAATAGAACATAAGGGTAAATTAGAGAACATAGAAATAAAAATAGAATCTACACACAGAAAAGACGCAATGTTTAGACAAGTCACAGAGGCAATAAACATAAATGAACTCCAACCAAAATTAAATAGAAAACATGAGTGGAATAGCAACATCACAACTTACAATTAAGGACAAAATGAAAACACATACACACATAGAACAAACAACCAACCAGTAACAAATATAAACACACACAGACACCCGGATGTAACACATGCGCAAACTAAGCACACAACACACACAAAAACAAGATTGCGTAGGACAGAACAAAGGAGAGGCACAAAAACAAAGAAAAGAATCCCCAGTCACTGAAGAGGTCACAGAATGTGTGACGAAAGAACTTTGACAATATATGAACAATCGTCTGGTTGTGGAACCAACCAACCAACCGGAAATTTATAAATTTATAAATTTAATTTATAATAAATTGAAGTGAAAGCAACTGGTGCATGTGTTTCTTATTGGCAACATGACCCTCCCAAAGTATAACAATATATATAACAATATATATATATATATATATATATATATATATATATATATTTAATTAGAAAGTGAACTCAAAATATAACTACTCTGTCATCAGACCAGACAGAGATGATAACATCTCTTTCTGATGATGATGACCGATTCAGACGTATATTAACATTGTCTGAGATCCAGAAACTTTTGGTAATGGAGTAGTTATATTTTGTGTTGTTCACTTTCTAATTAAATAGCTCTGTTCTATACATAGAGCACTCTTTATTCCTTTGATTTTTCCTTCGGAATTACCTAACATAGATATATATAAAAACCACAAACCCTCCATCTCAATTCTACTTTTGAAAAGCACAAGAACTGCGAAACCGGTAAAGGAACCAAATAAATATTCTTAAAAAGACTCCAGTTGCATTTTCGATTTCAACTTTTTTCCTTATACTTTCAATGGTGTAGGACAGGTTGTTTGAATTTCTTTTTACTTAAAAAAAGGGGCTCACGAAGGCTTTTCTTTAATAAACGTAATTTGATTGGTTATAAATGAAATTATGGCTGTCACGTTTTCATTAAATTTCGCGCCCGTATTTGCAAATTTATTTTGTAGCCTTTTTAGAGAATTTTATGACAAGCAAAAGATAATGGTCAAGAGAAATGGGATGGGAGAATTTTTCTGGTTCAGTGAATATGGTTAGTTCGCTGGGGTGTCAGAATTCAGATTTTCTATTGAAATAAAGAAAGTAAAGATATGTATGTTTATTTGTGTGCTTGTGTGTGTGTGTGTGTGTGTATATAGGAAGATGATTCTATTAGTAGAAATGGGGGAGGGAGTTGTGTGTGTGTATATGGGGGTTATGTGTGTGTGTGGGGGGGGGGGGGTATGTTACGATGGAGAGAATATATATATTTTGTGTGTATATATGTGTGTAGGAAAGTGATTCTATTAGTAGAAATGGGGGAGGGAGTTGTGTGTGGGGGTGTTGTTATGTGTGTGCATGGGTGTTATGTGTGTGTGGGAGTATGGTTAGCATGTTAAGATGAAGAGAATATATATATATTGTGTGCGTGTGTGTGTAGGAAAATGATTCCGTTAGTAGGAATATTTTTGAATTAACATATTTTCCTTACTTATTCGTATTTGTTCTGTTGTATTGTCAGCGCAAACGTATGTTAAGGTTTATTTAATTCGGGTTTTTATTTTCTAAAGTAGCAGGTGTTATATGTGTGTGTATGTGTCTGTTTAGATGGTTAGCATGTTATGGTGTTGACATAATGTATATTAAACCATATTTAATGCTGGTCTATATTTTTGAATAAACGAAGAAAAATTCAAGTCACTCGACACAGAAATTTCAAAGCACTCTGAAGGCCAACGCTACGAAAAAACCTTAAAACTTTGGAAAGAAAATTGTGAGGATGAAGAACTAACATCCCTCCAGCGATGGGAAAAAAACGCCACCTGGTTCAACAACTACGAAATGGACTTCAAAAATGAACAATAAACAGGTAACCCATTTTTAAAACAAACTAAAACTCACACACCACATGCACAACAAATAACAAAAAAAGTAACAAAACATGCACATCAAATAACAAAAAAGTAACAAATCGCCCAACATACCTCCAGCAAAACTATAACGATAATCCCAGAACTCATAGACAAAACTATAACCCTACTAACAAAACCGAAGATTCCCCAACACAAGACAGGACCCGATCCGCAGATCACAACCCACACAAAACCTATTCCAAAACCGTAGACCACTGCCCACACAGAGCCTGTTCCAAAATCGTAGATCCCAACCCACACAAAGGAACAAAATCTACAACATGGACTATCAACAAACCGAACCTCAATACGTCCGAAACTTCTACACAAGACCACACAACAACAGGGGAAATACCATTACATATAATAATACCATTGAAAAAACATTCCAGAAAAATCATTTTTTAGACCAAGGCTACAGGACCCACGATACCCGGTGGCACAAACCGATTTTGAAAAACCGAAAATAATCAACCTTTCAAATACAAACCTCTCAGCCCAACAAGTAAAAATTCTCTCCAAAGGACTGAAATTCACACCAACACCACAATACTCTAACCTCAATGAGATAAATGACGATATCTCACACTTCTGTAGAAAATTACGTTTCACAGAGGAATTCTTTGACAAGGAGAATAACGACCAATCAATTGTACAGAATAAAAGCAGCTACAACCCAACAAAAGGTAGAAACAGAGTTCTGGACAAATTTTGTGACCACATAGCTACTTTCCCATACCATGAACTACCGCAACCTAAGCCCAACCCCAACACGAGTCGAAGGGAATGGGAGATTATCCATGAACTAAAAAACAATACGGACATTATAATTAAGGAGCGGACAAGGGAAGTACTGTCATCATTATGGATGCTGAAAAATAAAAAAATTCTATGTTCTCTCTCTTACAAAATACTAATTACGATGAAAGAGTAAAAATCTACCAGCAATCAAAAACAATGACCAGATTAAACACACTGATTTGTCGATACCAGGAAGACCTAACTAAAAAAGAACGCGATTATTTAACACATTTTGAATACAAAACCAGCAACCTTTACGGACTTCTGAAGATCCACAAGTGTAAAATAATTAACGATGCCTGTAAACAATCCAGCTCAGCCTGCGTGAACACACAATACCCCCACAGACCTTAAATTAAGACCAATTGTAGCGGGCCCACAATGTGAAACACACAGACTGAGCAACTTTATAGACATACTACTAAAACCAATTCTCAAACACATACCAAGCCTTGTAAGAGACGATCTGGACCTCTTAAACCACCCCCCTAAACATGTCAACAACGACACTATTATTGTGTCTTTCGATGTATTGAATCTCTACATAACGATCCCACACCAATACGGACTAGAAGTAATAGGATTCTGGCTAGAGAAATATCCCAATGAGATACCTGGCAGAATAGAAAAAAGCTTCATCACTGAATGATTAAAATTTATCTCACAAAACAACTTTTTTGATTTCGATGGCAGTACTTACAAGCAAATATCGGGGACTGCGATGGGTACAAAAGCCGCTCCAACTTATGTCAACTTAGTCATGGCATACTTAGAAGTCCAGATATATGAACAGTCCAAATCAAAATACGGATTGAACTTCCACAAATATTTATCAGAGAATTGGAAACGCTACTTGGATGATTGTCTCATTCTTTGGTCCCACACACTCGACCAACTGAAGGATTTCAAAAACTTAATAAACGGCATCAATAACCACATCCAATTGACAATGGAATACAGCCAAGATCAACTCCCATTTCTGGACATCTTAATCTTAAAAAAAGACACAACTATTGAAACTGACATACACTACAAACCAACAGATTCCAAACAATACCTGCTATTCACCTCCAACAATCCAAAGCACACGAAGACGAACATTCCTTTTAACCTAGAAAGAAGAATCTGCACAATTGTCTCCAATTATGAAACGCGAAATAAAAGACTTCAAGAATTAAAGGAAATTCTACTCGAAAGAGAGTACCCACCATTACTAATAATGGAATAGAAAGGGCTAGAGCAATAGACATTGATGAATTACGAAAACAGAAACAAATTCAAGGTACGTCCAATATTCTATCATATATCTCAACACACAACCCAAGAAATGCGGAAGCTTACAACACTATTCACAAGAACATCCCACTACTAAAACAAGACCCAAGAATGAAAAAAGCCCTTGAAACACACAAAATAATCAAAAGCAAAAGACAACCGAAATCACTGAAAACATTACTCACCAATGCCAAATTACCTACCACAAACCCACAACCAACTGTCAAAAAATGTGGTCTCTCTAATTGTGGAACCCGCACTCACCTCTTTGAAGGCAACATGTATACATTTAAATCAGGACAAAATTTTGCTATAAAAAATCACTTCACTGCTCATCAAAAAATCTACTTTATGCCATTAAATATAAAGGATGCAATGAAGATTACATAGGACAAACTAAACTCACACTCAAAAACAGAATGACAGTTCATCGCCAACAATTACGAGATCCAACCACGAGACAGATACCACTAAGCGCACATCTAGACATTTGCGCAAGTAATAAGACACCCAAATTCAAAGTCTTCCCATTTTACCTTTGCGCTGATAATACAACAGAACAAATACGAATAAATAAGGAAAATATGTTTATTCAAAAATATAGACCAGCATTAAATATGGTTTAATATACATTATGTCAACACCATAACATGCTAACCATCTAAACAGACACATACACACACACATAACACCTGCTACTTTAGAAAATAAAAACCCGAATTAAATAAACCTTAACATACGTTTGCGCTGACAATACAACAGAACAAATACGAATAAGTAGGGAAAATATGTTAATTCAAAAATATTCCTACTAACGGAATCATTTTCCTACACACACACACACACACACACACACACACACACACACACACACACACACAATATATTTATATTCTCTTCATCTTAACATGCTAACCATACTCCCACACACATATAACACCCATACACACACATAACCCCCCCCACACACACAACTCCCTCCCCCATTTCTACTAATATAATCACTTTCCTACACACATATATACACACACACAAAATATATATATTCTCTCCATCTTAACATACTCCCCCCATACACACACACATAACACCCATATACACACACACACAACTCCCTCCCCCATTTCTACTAATAGAATCATCTTCCTATACACACACACACAAGCACACAAATAAACATACATATCTTTACTTTCTTTATTACAATAGAAAATCTGAATTCTGACACCCCAGCGAACTAACCATATTCACTGAACCAGAAAAATTCTCCCATCCCATTTCTCTTGACCATTATCGCGAGCCACGTATGGTCCCTCAAGGACTCAAGTATAGACAACTCCATTCAATGGAAAGCCATCACTAAGTCCAAGCCATACGCAAGGGGAAATCCGTCGTGTGAACTGTGTATTGACGAACGAATAAATATTCTAAAGAGATTATGCAATAGTGATTGCCTAAACACGAGAAATGAAATTTTCACACGTTGTCCACACGTCTCGAAACACCTATTGCATAACTACAAGGCTCCGGATTGAATGAATTATTGTAACAACATCAATATTTTTTCTTATCAACTAAACACTTTTCGGACTTTCGCAGTTATCTCCCTTACACCTCTCGCACGCATTTTAGTATTGCCTGTGTGAAGTGACGGGTTTCTGCGCATGCGCGTTCGTACGGTTGTCCTTCCTGTTTCGTATAACCATGCCCATTACCAGCTGAGGATCCGCTAAGGTGAAACAATTGTTCTCAGTATGGTGAACTAACTGTTGTGTAACCACTTCTACCTAACTCGTCCCATGGACTGAGTGCTCTACCACTACGGATATTACCTTTCAGTGTTCTACCACTATTTATATATATATATATATATACATATATATATAGATATAGATGTATGTGTATATATCTATATATATATACATATATTATCATTTTTCTTTATCTTGTGACAGGCTGAATGAGTTCATGTCACCTGTTTATGTCACTGTTGTTGTAATTATATATATATATATATAATTCGTCGAAATGGCTTGAGCTCTGCCGTCGGGGTCCTGAACCTTTTCCTATATATATGTATTCATTTTATTAATGTTAAATAGTGAGTCTTGATTCTTTGGAGTTTCGGCTTTTTATCAAAGGGTCATCAGACAAGAACTAATGTTTCGATAGAAACAGTATAAATAAAGGAAGACATGAGGGAGGATGGGGGGGGGGGGACTTAATCGTGGAGAGCTAATTAAGATAGTGTGGATGGGATTGTGTGAAGAAGATGATAATGGGGGATAATGGAAAGAAGCCATTAAATGTTAACTGGTCAGTGGGAGTCAGTTAATGAATGAGAAGATGGGTGTATAGGAAGTTAGTGAAAGATAGACATATGCACACACGTGATGATGGCTGCCCCCTCGTTATCGATTATGGCCATTGCACGAGAAGAAAAAAAAAATAAATAAAAAATAATAATAAATAAATAAAAAGAAAATGAAAATTAAAAAGAAAAAAAAAAAAAGGAATATATATATATATATACATATACATACACATACACACGCACACACACATATATACAAACACACATACATTAATAACAATAATAATAATAATAATAATAACAACAATAATAATAACGACAACAACAATAATAATATACATATACATATATATACACACACACACGCACACACATAAGCATATCTACACAGACACACACACGATAGCAACTAACAGCGCTGCGATCGAATGTGGCTTTTTAGCCCAGCCAATGATCTAAAATGTCTTGCACAGAGTCGGCAACCAAAACATTCACTGGAAATAGTCGGCTGTGGTTGGAGTTCGTGTACTTTTGCATGTCGCTTGAGCCCTCCTCCTGATTTACATTCTCTACCACATGTTTGGCAAGCATGATGAGTAGCATCTCCAACAGCAGCCTGGTAGTCAACCACTGGTCTTACTTTATGACTGCGAAGATGACTTTCGAGTCCAGCTTTGCTTAGGCAGAGTCTCGCACATACGCTGCATGTCAGCACCATAGGAGGACCCTCGCCGTCTGGAAGTGCAACAGCAATGCCCTTCCTCACATCCCGCTTTACTTTCTCGTATGCGATTCGAGATGCCTCAAAGGCAACTTTTCCCTCATATACAGTCTTTCTCCATTTATTATGATCAGCAGCAATATTCTCCCATGTATCAGCAGAGATGTTAGCGTGTTTTAGAGACGCTTTCAAGGAATCCTTATACCTCTTTTTTGGTTTATGTGGCGGTCGTTTTCCTTTAACCAACTCTCCATAAAAGAGTTGTTTTGCACACACGTACATACATATATACATACACATATATACACATATACATATGAATGTCCATATATACATACAGATATGTGTAGATACATATACACATATAAAAATACGTGCACATATGTAAAGAAATACTTGCCTACACAGAAACATGCATATATATATATCATACATACAGATATGAATATGAATATTCAAGTTCAAATGCATGCATATATATATATATGACAGGTGGAAGATGTTGGGTGATATTGGTGTGACGACGTTGGTGCTGGTGTAATGGTAATGAGTAAAGGATATAAAGCGCCGTACTTTAAAATTCATGAATTAAGTACGATGACTATTTTGGGAATATATAATTATAGAAAAGTAGGAAAGAGGACGGAAAAAACGAAATGGCAAAATGACAAAAATTTAAATTAAAAAAATAATTTCAAATTTAAAAACTTTAAACTTAAAACCTAAAATCAAAAAAAAATTATGATTGAAAATTATAATAATTATTTCTACTTTTGGTACAAGGCCAGCAATTATCCCAGTGTATTACTGGTACTTTATTTTATCTACCTCATAGGATGAAAGGCAAAGTTAACATCGGCGGGATTTGAACTCAGACCATAAAGGGCCGTAATTCTTCGCTTGCAAAGCATGCGTCCGACCCTCTACCGATACTGCCAATCCACCGCCTACTTTAGGCACAAGGCCAGCGATTTTAGGGGCGAGAAACTCGATTGAATCGACCTCAGTGCATAACTGGTATTTTATTTTAACGACCCCGATAACAGGTATTTTATTTTATCCACCTCGGCGGGATTTTAACTCAAAACGTAAGGAGCCATAACTCTATGCTGCAGAGCATGGTGTGTGACGCTCTACCAATTCTGTTAATCAACATAATATGAAGTAAAATAAAATTAGAAAAATATTAGAATGGTAGAGGTCATAGAATATGGGATTATGGAATATAATAGATTGCATATGATATATAACACATAAGAGAGGTGAAATATATGAAACAAATTGGTTTTGATGCTGGGTGACCTGCAGTTAGTGCTGCTTAGAGAGTGGTGGTGGTTTTCGAGATAGAGAGTAGAGACGGGGTGAGGGTGCCTTACAGCATTTACACAATCCGGTACACATCGTTATTTGATGGGTAATCAATAGGGTAGTGGGTAATCCATGGAGTAGTGTGTTATCCAGTGTACTGTCCAGTGAGTAGATATATTTGAAGCGACGCAAGCGGAATTTTTTGTGGGTAAGCATTAGATCAGTGTTTCCTATCGAGAGTTCAAGATATTAGTTGGGTTTATTTAATTTTGCATAAGAGGCGTCTCGTCTATTGAGTGCTTTTTTCTCTCAGCCGTCAACCTCATACCGATATATATATATATATATATATATATATATATATATATATATATATACAATGATAGTAAATAAATGGAAACTATATTTATAAAACCATATTTATTTTATATATATATTTCAAGGGTACCAAGACAACATTGGTACACTTTCATCAGATAAAATACAAAGTTTGTTTTATAAATAGAGACATACCCATGAAAACCATACCTTATCGGTTGGAAATTCACTGGCTATCTAGTGAATTTCCAACCGATAAGGTATGATTTTCATGGGTATGTCTCTATTTATAAAACAAACTTTGTATTTTATCTGATGAAAGTGTACCAATGTTGTCTTGGTACCCTTGAAATATATATAATAAAATAAATATGGTTTTATAAATATAGTTTCCATTTATTTACTATCATTGTATATATATATATATATATATATATATATATATATATATATATATATATATATATATATATATATTTAATTCATTAACAGAGAAAGCTTTAAGCAATACTCCGACCAACTTCCGTCTCACTGAACAAACATTAGGATATACCTTAGTATAATCCCAATTATACGTTTGGGGTGTTAACTATACGTATTTTGCGGATAGCCAGTTGTATTATTTTATATGAGACATAATTAAATACATCCCTCTTTCCAAACGATCGTTTCATTATAAGTTTTCTACAAGTTGGGTAAATAATGTTCAGGTTTTGTAGAAGCCTACACATAGTCTATAGGAATATATGTAGGTGGGCACTTATAAATCATCAGTGGATGCGCGACAATATCGATATAAAAAAAAACCCCTACCGATATTAACATTCAGCGATGGTACCCGTCAGTGTTAGAGTGACGGCCAAATTTGGAATTCCAGCAGTCTCACAAAGAGAAATCTCACACCGTCACCAAGCGGGAAGGGGAGGTCATCGCAAAACATAAAAGGATAAGATAATATGCACGCAGGTC
>OZ024740.1:63081606-63084106 GCA_964016885.1 Eledone cirrhosa | reverse complement strand
TGGTTAGAAGCGAAGTCAATGCAGACATACAGAGAGTTATAGCTATGTATCTATCTAAAAAGACAGAATAAGAAAGAGAGAGGAATGTCGTATTATATATATATTATATATAATAAAGTACCAGTAATGTCGTCAGCTTTATTAATATAGATAGAGATTGACAATATACACAGAAATTTAATCCATGATACTTTTAAAAAAAAGATGATATTATATATAAACTGCAAAATATATGAATGTTTATTTAAGCGATCGCTAACCGGAAGTATTGACGTTTGAAAATTTTAACATAAACAAAATATCTTTAATCAATAATAACAAAATTTAGTAGACTAAAATGCCCTCACTTTCTTACTTGGAAAAAGTTACATCTATGGTGCAAATTTGGCGCTGTTTGGTCCAGCCGTTTTGCCAAAAGTTTGTTACATACATACGGCCGTCAGCTTTATTAATATATATATATATATATATATATATATATATATATATATATATATATATATATATATATATATATATATATATATATAACAAAAAAGTTATCGCTCTACATGGCTGAATACAATAAATGTAATCCGAACTTTTCGAATATTAATAATAATATTCGATTCGTTCGCAATTATGCAAACAAGTCTCTTTTTAAGCCGTGTCAGTAAAATGAGCCCCCTCATTCTTGCTCCTGTGTTGGCATGTAAACAGAACTGCAGACATTAATGTTTCTGGGTGATTACCTTTCATCAGTGCAATTTACTGTTCACCTGCCAACTGTCAGAGCTAGTGAAAATATATGATATTTTCTAAACAATGCAGTGACGGATCGGCCGGATTTGCATATTAGCAGACTAGCTGATCAGTCAGATCTGCATATTAGCAGAACCACTGATCAGCCATGTTTGCATATTATCAGATAGGCCAGTCAGTTTCATGCATACGCGCGATTAATGGCCGATTTTGCCATGTTCAAATAACTAACAAGAAGTTACCACTCTACATGGCTGAATACAATAAGTGTCTGCAGTTCTGTTTACATGCCAACACAAGAGCAAAAAACGAGGGGCTCATTCTACTGACACGGCTTAAAAAGAGGCTTGTTTGAAAGATTTGTTTTTGTCACCAATTTGTTTGAAGATGTAAATTCCAATTTAGCGGAGAAGTATTTAGAAGTTGGTAAGGTTGCCACGAGGAACCAGGTTTGGTAGAAAGATATGATAGCGTATATCGACAACGACTTTTAGCTTGTTTTTACATTATTTATTAACATAGGTTGAGCTGGCATGCCAAGAGAAATGAAATAATTCAATTAAGATTACAAGAGCAAATACGGGCGACTGGCTGAAGGCGTTTGGCCAGGCTCGTAGGTAATGTTTTGTCGTTACATATTGTTTGTGCTTACGGAGCAAAAGAACAAGCGGTGATTACTTTAGCATGGTCCAGCTGCGAGTCCTGAAGCCTGGAAGTCCTCTAGCCTGGAAGTGATGGCGTCCTCAAATCTTTGCGGGCTATTTCTCCCTCAGAACGCGTAGGGATACATCCTCTTCTACTGGCGCTGATTGGCTGAGCTGAGCCAAATCACGCACAGAGAATGTATGTGAGCCCGCGGAATGTAGGTCACTACAATTCCAAACGAATCGAATATTATTATTAATATTCGAAAAACTCAGATTAAATTTGTTATATATATATAAATCCGTTTCTTACTTTTCTTACTTTCATACTATCATCCGCTGAAAGCCGCTAAGAATTTTTCTTTTTATGGCATTGTCCGGTATCTCCAGAGGGAGTCTTGGGTACACGATATTGATAAACAGCATTTCCAGGTCATTTTAAAACCTGCCGGACCCCATCCCCTCTCTGGGTATGAATACAACAGAATTCATCCACAGAAGGACAGAGTGAGAGAAGAGAATTGGGAAAGAAATATAGAGGAAGAATCAACGCCAGTAGTAGACTGATACCTTTTTATCGATTTCGACTGGATGAAATAAGAGAGCAGAAAGCCACAGCGGATACCGTCAAACATACTATCCGACGTTCTAATCACTGACAATTTACCACCTATTTCCTACTATAGCAAGGGTTAAACTAATATATATTATCCTTGCGCCTTATTGTTCTCCCGTGCTCTTGTTGAAATGTGTATATATATATATATATATATATATATATATATATATATATATATTAAGATAAGCAGAACAAGCAAAATTCAACCAACTTTTAAAAATAAATTAAAAAATATAATTTAAATATTTACCTATTCTTTTGGCCCTTACCGATCGGTTTCGCTTTGTAAAACACCAAAAAATCCAATGGATTTCTAATGGAAAATCAAAGATATATATATATCACCCCCCCCTCACTCTCAACCGTGAACCTAATACCAACACTGTTCGTAGCTGCACTCTTTGTTATTGTTTTTGTTTTTTACTTTGCCATATATATATATATATATATATATATATATATATATATATATATATGTAAGCTATCGCCGTATTTT
>OZ024740.1:63056606-63076606 GCA_964016885.1 Eledone cirrhosa | reverse complement strand
GACCGATTTCCTTGAAATTGTAACTATGTATTAGTCAGTCACTTCTTCATACCTTAAGCAAAGAAAATCCAACTTCCTTATGGCCTAGGGCCCGCATTAGTTGAAAAACTTCATTTTTTCAGCTTCTTATGGCTTTATGGAGGCTTTACGTTAGCCGATTTTCCCGAAATTTCAAGGCATATTATGCACATACAAAAAATTCATTTTCTTGATCCCTTAAGGCCCGCATTAGGTGAAAATCTGCATTTTTCCTGCTTCATCGAGGAAAATCTTAAAGATTATCCAACCATCTGAGTATTCGGTTTATTTTCTTTACATATTGTCCAGGCATGCAGATTTTAGGTTTATTGGCGACCCGCGTTCCAAAATACCCTATCCCGTGCAACGCCGGGTACCACTGCTAGTATAAAATAATACAACCAATTATTCACAGAATACTATATAGTTAGCACCCCAAACACATAATTTGGATTATACTCAGATATATCCTAATGTTTGTTGAATGAGATGGAGTTGGTCAGAGTATCGCTTAAAGCTTTCTCTGTTAATCTATTAAATCTATTAAATATATATATATATATATATATTGTTATACTTTGGGAGGGCCATGTTGCCAATAAGAAACACACGCACCAGTTGCTTTCACTTCAATTTAATTTAATATATATTTATAAATTTACAAATTTATAAATTTCTGGTTGGTTGGTTGGTTCCACAACCAGATAGTTGTTTATATATATATAGTCATAGTTCTTTCGTCACACACTCTGTGACCTCTTCAGTGACTGGGGATTTCTTTCTTCGTTTCTGTGCCTTTCCTTTCTTCTATCCTACGCCATTTTGTTTGTGTGTGGGTTGCGTGCTCAGTTTGCGCATGCGCCACATCCGGGTGTCTGTGTGTGTTTGTGTTCATTTTTCTATTTTTCTATTTATATTTGTTTGTTTATTTATTTATTTATTGTTGGTTGGTTGTTTGTTCTATGTGTGTGTGTGTTTTCATGTGTGTGTTTTCATTTTGTGTGTGTTTTCAATTGTAAGTTGTTTATATATGTGTGTGTGTGTTTTCATTTTGTCCTTAATTGTAGGTTGTGATGTTGCTGTTCCACTCATATTTTCTATTTAATTTTGGTTTTAATTCTTTTATGCTTACTGCCTCTGTAATTTGCCTAAACATTGCGTCTTTCTTGTGTGTGGATTCTATTTTTATTTCTATGCTCTCTAATTTACCCCTGTGTTCTATCTTAGCATGTTGGTAGAGCACAGATGATTCTTTACTATCTTGGAGGTCTCGCCAGTGTTCATTTATTCGTTCCCCTATACTACGAGCTGTCTCACCTATGTACACTATATTTTTGTCTCTACATTGTCCCTCAGTACATCTTATGCTATATACTACATTTCTAGTTTTACAGTTAATATGGGGGCTTATTTTACAGGTTATACATTTCTTATCTATACATGAGGGTCTTTGGAACGGGTATGTCTTGCTAATAAGTGTTTTTACGGAGGTACCAGGTCTTTCTACTATCTTAATATTGAGATTATGTTTCTTTAGGGCCCTTCTAAATTTGTAGGCTAGTTCACCTCTAGGGGTTGTGTTGATGAACATTACACTCTGGTATTTATTGCTATCATACCATGAGTTTATTCTATTGGCCTTGTTCTTAGTTCTTTCTATTCTATTCCAAAATTTGCTCCTATACAAGGGGCAGGTCCCATTTATGTCATTATTTACCATTTTTTCCCATTTGGTTCTGGCTCCTTTATACACTCTGATTCTATCTCTCTGATTGTAGCCAGAGAACTGCATACGGTGGATGAAGTGTTGTATGTGTCTCTCTAGTTCTTCGGGGTTGCACATGCGGGACACATTTCTCATCACCCGTATCAAATCCGCAATCAGTATGTTGATTTTGGTATGGTCCGAAAAGGCCGAGTTTCGGTGGATCAGATGTTTGGAAGTCATGGGTTTGGCATAATGGGAATGGAGGATTTGTTTTTGGTTGTTAATAGTATCTAACCAGAGCTCTGTGTCTAGTACAGGTAATCGATGGTTGGGGTGTCTACTTGGGTAGTCTATAGTAACTCTAATGCTCTGGTGGATGGAGTTTGCTATTTGCTGGATGCTTTCCATTGTGTTTTTCTCAGGTTCCTGACTGTTCTTTAGTGGGGGTGTCTTAACTACGATGTTTATATCATCTACGTAGCGGGAGTACATTATCAGGGTTAATCTGTCTTCTAATTGTTCTTTAAGTTTTTGTTTAAGTCTACTGTCCCACCATACCATGAACAAGTTAGCTATGTCGCCTGCAATGCTAACACCAATGGCTGCTCCTTCCTCTTGGGCATATGTTTTACCATTAAATTTGAACATATGTTCCTTAAGGGTTAATTTTATGCTGGCCCCTACCGCATGTGCAATCATTTTCTTCAGTTCATCGTGGTTTTCGGGTGTCCGTATGGCTCTGGTCCACCCGTTCCATCTATCTGTGTGGGTTTTCTTGGCCATTGAGGTAATGGTAGGTGGTCTGCCTCTTGCTGGTCTTGTAGGGCACAGGTTGCTAAGGTCATAAGTGTCTAGGTAACTATTACTATGGGTAAGCTTAAGTAGAAGTCCCAGCTCACTGGTATCAATCCCACGGAACTCAACCTTGCTCTCGCTGATCATTTCGACGCATTTCTCCACAGCAAAATCCACGTCAATAGATGGATACAGGGACACAACATCCATACTGCCTATTATGCAGTTTGTTAGGTCCCCAGATCGGTTACCCGCGTCGATTCTGCTGAGGAGGTCCTCCGTGCTGTCACACACATCTGGGGACATCTCAATGATGGGGCGTATGATCAGGGAGAGGAAGTAGGACAGTCTGTAGTTACTAGCAATGTTAGCCCCACAGACTGGCCGTGTTGGTGGTCCCGCGACAGGGTCCCAGCCCGTTTTATGGTCTTTTCGAAGCCCATACAACGCCGGCACGTCATTGTTCCAGGCCTGGAAGTTGTTGGCAGTCCTTTTGTTGGGCTGCATTATATTTGTCCACATCACCATATGGGCATTGAGGGTTTTTTCTCTGTCCTCATGCTCCTGTGGTGTTACCTCTCTTGTGTTAGTGATGTGGGGTTGCATTGCCTGGATGTAGTTTGGCAGGCTGTCAACCGACATTCTGCCGGACTTGTCTGTTGGAAAGCATGCTATCTCTCCATTACGCGAGCGCTGCATGAGCTTACGCAAGCCATTTGCAGATTCTTCTCCCAGTTGCTGGGCCTCTATTCTATTATGCTTCTTGCTATACTGTTCTATAATATTTCTAAGTTCGGATTTAGCTATACTAAATTGTGCTTCTGTTTGTTCATCGACCTGCGACGGCAACTGCGTGCGTTTGTTAAATGGCAAAGTCGTGGCGTGGACTCGTCGTAGGTCGAATGATTTATCGGAGGGGTTATAAAACGGAGAGTTCCAGGCTGCTGCTTTATGTGTACTTGCGCTATTGTTAGTTGTGTTGTTTCTATTTCCACCAACAGCAGCAGCCTCAGCTTCATGGTTGTTTCTATGTCTCTCATAATTACTCCTATCTCTTTCCACTGGCTCAATGTTGTTATCTACCCTATTTTGTGTGTCTGTGTGTTCGTCTTGGTTATTCTCTTTGTCCTTAGTCTCCCTACTCCTTTTAATCCTATTACTTTCTCTTATTTCTCTGATTTCTGTGCTACTGTCATTACTTGTTTTCTGTGTCTGTGTGTTTGTTAAGATTGTAGTGGTGGTGAGAGGCATTGAATGTGTGTGTGTTGTTGTTGTTGATGTGTGTTGTTGTTGATGTGTGTTGTTGTCTCCGTGTGTGTGTGTGTTATCGTTGTTGTGTGTGTTGTTATTGTTGTTTGTGTTTGCGTGTCTGTTGTTGTTGTATCTGGGTATGTTGCTGTTGTTGTTGTTGTTGATGTGTGTGTTGTTGTTATTGTTGTCTCCGTGTGTGTTGTTATTGTTGTTTGTGTCTGCGTGTCTGTTGTCTCCGTGTGTGTGTGTGTTATCGTTGTTGTGTGTGTTGTTATTGTTGTTTGTGTTTGCGTGTCTGTTGTTGTTGTATCTGGGTATGTTGCTGTTGTTGTTGTTGATGTGTGTGTTGTTGTTATTGTTGTTTGTGTCTGCGTGTCTGTTGTATCTGGGTATGTTGCTATTGTTGTTATTGTATCTGGGTATGTTGCTATTGTTGTTGTTATTGTTGTTTGTGTCTGTGTGTCTGTTGTTGTTGGGATGTGTGTTGTATATGTGTGTGCGTATATTGTTGCTTTTGTTTTTGTTTTTGATGCTCCAGCGTAGTTTCGTAAATGATTTTTCTATTTCTGACAGACAACTAATCATATTTACCTTCTTAAATGTCGCAAATTTGGGTGGCAGACTTAACACAGACATTTCATTACTATCTATTTTCGTGTTTCCATAAATGTTGGTATTTTCATTGTTGAACTCTTCAGATAATGAGGTGTCGGCCATGTTGATACCGTCAATTTTGTCGGGATATCTATTGGTATACTCTATAGTATCCCGATTTAGCTTTGCCTGTTTAAGCCACTTTAATTTTCTGTTAAAGTGCTTATTACATTCTTGAGTAATGTACTGTTCTTCGGGGCGTATAAGGCTTATAAATGTTAGTTTTTCTGCTGGTGTGGTGATTTTAGATATTTCATCTATTAGGTTACGCTTTAGTTTTTCTTGATGACTTAATTCTCTATAGATCTTCTTTTTTATGTTTAGAATTAAAGTTCGTTTTAGCCCATCTGCTTGTTTTTTGGTGAGTTGTAATCTTCTAACGTCGGTATTGATGGTGTTGGTGTAGATTCTAGAAGTGGTGCACAGTTTTATGAAGTGTAGTTGTCGAGATGTTATGGTTTTTCGTAGACAACAGAACATGGTGGTTTTCAGTATCTTGTTAGCCTGGCTAAGGCTTACGATATTTCGTTTCTGAATTTGTTTAGCAAGATTCTTTATCTGAAATCGTGTGTTGAAACCGATATTGTTATACTTTGGGAGGGCCATGTTGCCAATAAGAAACACACGCACCAGTTGCTTTCACTTCAATTTAATTTAATATATATTTATAAATTTACAAATTTATAAATTTCTGGTTGGTTGGTTGGTTCCACAACCAGATAGTTGTTTATATATATATAGTCATAGTTCTTTCGTCACACACTCTGTGACCTCTTCAGTGACTGGGGATTTCTTTCTTCGTTTCTGTGCCTTTCCTTTCTTCTATCCTACGCCATTTTGTTTGTGTGTGGGTTGCGTGCTCAGTTTGCGCATGCGCCACATCCGGGTGTCTGTGTGTGTTTGTGTTCATTTTTCTATTTTTCTATTTATATTTGTTTGTTTATTTATTTATTTATTGTTGGTTGGTTGTTTGTTCTATGTGTGTGTGTGTTTTCATGTGTGTGTTTTCATTTTGTGTGTGTTTTCAATTGTAAGTTGTTTATATATGTGTGTGTGTGTTTTCATTTTGTCCTTAATTGTAGGTTGTGATGTTGCTGTTCCACTCATATTTTCTATTTAATTTTGGTTTTAATTCTTTTATGCTTACTGCCTCTGTAATTTGCCTAAACATTGCGTCTTTCTTGTGTGTGGATTCTATTTTTATTTCTATGCTCTCTAATTTACCCCTGTGTTCTATCTTAGCATGTTGGTAGAGCACAGATGATTCTTTACTATCTTGGAGGTCTCGCCAGTGTTCATTTATTCGTTCCCCTATACTACGAGCTGTCTCACCTATGTACACTATATTTTTGTCTCTACATTGTCCCTCAGTACATCTTATGCTATATACTACATTTCTAGTTTTACAGTTAATATGGGGGCTTATTTTACAGGTTATACATTTCTTATCTATACATGAGGGTCTTTGGAACGGGTATGTCTTGCTAATAAGTGTTTTTACGGAGGTACCAGGTCTTTCTACTATCTTAATATTGAGATTATGTTTCTTTAGGGCCCTTCTAAATTTGTAGGCTAGTTCACCTCTAGGGGTTGTGTTGATGAACATTACACTCTGGTATTTATTGCTATCATACCATGAGTTTATTCTATTGGCCTTGTTCTTAGTTCTTTCTATTCTATTCCAAAATTTGCTCCTATACAAGGGGCAGGTCCCATTTATGTCATTATTTACCATTTTTTCCCATTTGGTTCTGGCTCCTTTATACACTCTGATTCTATCTCTCTGATTGTAGCCAGAGAACTGCATACGGTGGATGAAGTGTTGTATGTGTCTCTCTAGTTCTTCGGGGTTGCACATGCGGGACACATTTCTCATCACCCGTATCAAATCCGCAATCAGTATGTTGATTTTGGTATGGTCCGAAATGGCCGAGTTTCGGTGGATCAGATGTTTGGAAGTCATGGGTTTGGCATAATGGGAATGGAGGATTTGTTTTTGGTTGTTAATAGTATCTAACCAGAGCTCTGTGTCTAGTACAGGTAATCGATGGTTGGGGTGTCTACTTGGGTAGTCTATAGTAACTCTAATGCTCTGGTGGATGGAGTTTGCTATTTGCTGGATGCTTTCCATTGTGTTTTTCTCAGGTTCCTGACTGTTCTTTAGTGGGGGTGTCTTAACTACGATGTTTATATCATCTACGTAGCGGGAGTACATTATCAGGGTTAATCTGTCTTCTAATTGTTCTTTAAGTTTTTGTTTAAGTCTACTGTCCCACCATACCATGAACAAGTTAGCTATGTCGCCTGCAATGCTAACACCAATGGCTGCTCCTTCCTCTTGGGCATATGTTTTACCATTAAATTTGAACATATGTTCCTTAAGGGTTAATTTTATGCTGGCCCCTACCGCATGTGCAATCATTTTCTTCAGTTCATCGTGGTTTTCGGGTGTCCGTATGGCTCTGGTCCACCCGTTCCATCTATCTGTGTGGGTTTTCTTGGCCATTGAGGTAATGGTAGGTGGTCTGCCTCTTGCTGGTCTTGTAGGGCACAGGTTGCTAAGGTCATAAGTGTCTAGGTAACTATTACTATGGGTAAGCTTAAGTAGAAGTCCCAGCTCACTGGTATCAATCCCACGGAACTCAACCTTGCTCTCGCTGATCATTTCGACGCATTTCTCCACAGCAAAATCCACGTCAATAGATGGATACAGGGACACAACATCCATACTGCCTATTATGCAGTTTGTTAGGTCCCCAGATCGGTTACCCGCGTCGATTCTGCTGAGGAGGTCCTCCGTGCTGTCACACACATCTGGGGACATCTCAATGATGGGGCGTATGATCAGGGAGAGGAAGTAGGACAGTCTGTAGTTACTAGCAATGTTAGCCCCACAGACTGGCCGTGTTGGTGGTCCCGCGACAGGGTCCCAGCCCGTTTTATGGTCTTTTCGAAGCCCATACAACGCCGGCACGTCATTGTTCCAGGCCTGGAAGTTGTTGGCAGTCCTTTTGTTGGGCTGCATTATATTTGTCCACATCACCATATGGGCATTGAGGGTTTTTTCTCTGTCCTCATGCTCCTGTGGTGTTACCTCTCTTGTGTTAGTGATGTGGGGTTGCATTGCCTGGATGTAGTTTGGCAGGCTGTCAACCGACATTCTGCCGGACTTGTCTGTTGGAAAGCATGCTATCTCTCCATTACGCGAGCGCTGCATGAGCTTACGCAAGCCATTTGCAGATTCTTCTCCCAGTTGCTGGGCCTCTATTCTATTATGCTTCTTGCTATACTGTTCTATAATATTTCTAAGTTCGGATTTAGCTATACTAAATTGTGCTTCTGTTTGTTCATCGACCTGCGACGGCAACTGCGTGCGTTTGTTAAATGGCAAAGTCGTGGCGTGGACTCGTCGTAGGTCGAATGATTTATCGGAGGGGTTATAAAACGGAGAGTTCCAGGCTGCTGCTTTATGTGTACTTGCGCTATTGTTAGTTGTGTTGTTTCTATTTCCACCAACAGCAGCAGCCTCAGCTTCATGGTTGTTTCTATGTCTCTCATAATTACTCCTATCTCTTTCCACTGGCTCAATGTTGTTATCTACCCTATTTTGTGTGTCTGTGTGTTCGTCTTGGTTATTCTCTTTGTCCTTAGTCTCCCTACTCCTTTTAATCCTATTACTTTCTCTTATTTCTCTGATTTCTGTGCTACTGTCATTACTTGTTTTCTGTGTCTGTGTGTTTGTTAAGATTGTAGTGGTGGTGAGAGGCATTGAATGTGTGTGTGTTGTTGTTGTTGATGTGTGTTGTTGTTGATGTGTGTTGTTGTCTCCGTGTGTGTGTGTGTTATCGTTGTTGTGTGTGTTGTTATTGTTGTTTGTGTTTGCGTGTCTGTTGTTGTTGTATCTGGGTATGTTGCTGTTGTTGTTGTTGTTGATGTGTGTGTTGTTGTTATTGTTGTCTCCGTGTGTGTTGTTATTGTTGTTTGTGTCTGCGTGTCTGTTGTCTCCGTGTGTGTGTGTGTTATCGTTGTTGTGTGTGTTGTTATTGTTGTTTGTGTTTGCGTGTCTGTTGTTGTTGTATCTGGGTATGTTGCTGTTGTTGTTGTTGATGTGTGTGTTGTTGTTATTGTTGTTTGTGTCTGCGTGTCTGTTGTATCTGGGTATGTTGCTATTGTTGTTATTGTATCTGGGTATGTTGCTATTGTTGTTGTTATTGTTGTTTGTGTCTGTGTGTCTGTTGTTGTTGGGATGTGTGTTGTATATGTGTGTGCGTATATTGTTGCTTTTGTTTTTGTTTTTGATGCTCCAGCGTAGTTTCGTAAATGATTTTTCTATTTCTGACAGACAACTAATCATATTTACCTTCTTAAATGTCGCAAATTTGGGTGGCAGACTTAACACAGACATTTCATTACTATCTATTTTCGTGTTTCCATAAATGTTGGTATTTTCATTGTTGAACTCTTCAGATAATGAGGTGTCGGCCATGTTGATACCGTCAATTTTGTCGGGATATCTATTGGTATACTCTATAGTATCCCGATTTAGCTTTGCCTGTTTAAGCCACTTTAATTTTCTGTTAAAGTGCTTATTACATTCTTGAGTAATGTACTGTTCTTCGGGGCGTATAAGGCTTATAAATGTTAGTTTTTCTGCTGGTGTGGTGATTTTAGATATTTCATCTATTAGGTTACGCTTTAGTTTTTCTTGATGACTTAATTCTCTATAGATCTTCTTTTTTATGTTTAGAATTAAAGTTCGTTTTAGCCCATCTGCTTGTTTTTTGGTGAGTTGTAATCTTCTAACGTCGGTATTGATGGTGTTGGTGTAGATTCTAGAAGTGGTGCACAGTTTTATGAAGTGTAGTTGTCGAGATGTTATGGTTTTTCGTAGACAACAGAACATGGTGGTTTTCAGTATCTTGTTAGCCTGGCTAAGGCTTACGATATTTCGTTTCTGAATTTGTTTAGCAAGATTCTTTATCTGAAATCGTGTGTTGAAACCGATATTGTTATACTTTGGGAGGGCCATGTTGCCAATAAGAAACACACGCACCAGTTGCTTTCACTTCAATTTAATTTAATATATATTTATAAATTTACAAATTTATAAATTTCTGGTTGGTTGGTTGGTTCCACAACCAGATAGTTGTTTATATATATATAGTCATAGTTCTTTCGTCACACACTCTGTGACCTCTTCAGTGACTGGGGATTTCTTTCTTCGTTTCTGTGCCTTTCCTTTCTTCTATCCTACGCCATTTTGTTTGTGTGTGGGTTGCGTGCTCAGTTTGCGCATGCGCCACATCCGGGTGTCTGTGTGTGTTTGTGTTCATTTTTCTATTTTTCTATTTATATTTGTTTGTTTATTTATTTATTTATTGTTGGTTGGTTGTTTGTTCTATGTGTGTGTGTGTTTTCATGTGTGTGTTTTCATTTTGTGTGTGTTTTCAATTGTAAGTTGTTTATATATGTGTGTGTGTGTTTTCATTTTGTCCTTAATTGTAGGTTGTGATGTTGCTGTTCCACTCATATTTTCTATTTAATTTTGGTTTTAATTCTTTTATGCTTACTGCCTCTGTAATTTGCCTAAACATTGCGTCTTTCTTGTGTGTGGATTCTATTTTTATTTCTATGCTCTCTAATTTACCCCTGTGTTCTATCTTAGCATGTTGGTAGAGCACAGATGATTCTTTACTATCTTGGAGGTCTCGCCAGTGTTCATTTATTCGTTCCCCTATACTACGAGCTGTCTCACCTATGTACACTATATTTTTGTCTCTACATTGTCCCTCAGTACATCTTATGCTATATACTACATTTCTAGTTTTACAGTTAATATGGGGGCTTATTTTACAGGTTATACATTTCTTATCTATACATGAGGGTCTTTGGAACGGGTATGTCTTGCTAATAAGTGTTTTTACGGAGGTACCAGGTCTTTCTACTATCTTAATATTGAGATTATGTTTCTTTAGGGCCCTTCTAAATTTGTAGGCTAGTTCACCTCTAGGGGTTGTGTTGATGAACATTACACTCTGGTATTTATTGCTATCATACCATGAGTTTATTCTATTGGCCTTGTTCTTAGTTCTTTCTATTCTATTCCAAAATTTGCTCCTATACAAGGGGCAGGTCCCATTTATGTCATTATTTACCATTTTTTCCCATTTGGTTCTGGCTCCTTTATACACTCTGATTCTATCTCTCTGATTGTAGCCAGAGAACTGCATACGGTGGATGAAGTGTTGTATGTGTCTCTCTAGTTCTTCGGGGTTGCACATGCGGGACACATTTCTCATCACCCGTATCAAATCCGCAATCAGTATGTTGATTTTGGTATGGTCCGAAATGGCCGAGTTTCGGTGGATCAGATGTTTGGAAGTCATGGGTTTGGCATAATGGGAATGGAGGATTTGTTTTTGGTTGTTAATAGTATCTAACCAGAGCTCTGTGTCTAGTACAGGTAATCGATGGTTGGGGTGTCTACTTGGGTAGTCTATAGTAACTCTAATGCTCTGGTGGATGGAGTTTGCTATTTGCTGGATGCTTTCCATTGTGTTTTTCTCAGGTTCCTGACTGTTCTTTAGTGGGGGTGTCTTAACTACGATGTTTATATCATCTACGTAGCGGGAGTACATTATCAGGGTTAATCTGTCTTCTAATTGTTCTTTAAGTTTTTGTTTAAGTCTACTGTCCCACCATACCATGAACAAGTTAGCTATGTCGCCTGCAATGCTAACACCAATGGCTGCTCCTTCCTCTTGGGCATATGTTTTACCATTAAATTTGAACATATGTTCCTTAAGGGTTAATTTTATGCTGGCCCCTACCGCATGTGCAATCATTTTCTTCAGTTCATCGTGGTTTTCGGGTGTCCGTATGGCTCTGGTCCACCCGTTCCATCTATCTGTGTGGGTTTTCTTGGCCATTGAGGTAATGGTAGGTGGTCTGCCTCTTGCTGGTCTTGTAGGGCACAGGTTGCTAAGGTCATAAGTGTCTAGGTAACTATTACTATGGGTAAGCTTAAGTAGAAGTCCCAGCTCACTGGTATCAATCCCACGGAACTCAACCTTGCTCTCGCTGATCATTTCGACGCATTTCTCCACAGCAAAATCCACGTCAATAGATGGATACAGGGACACAACATCCATACTGCCTATTATGCAGTTTGTTAGGTCTCCAGATCGGTTACCCGCGTCGATTCTGCTGAGGAGGTCCTCCGTGCTGTCACACACATCTGGGGACATCTCAATGATGGGGCGTATGATCAGGGAGAGGAAGTAGGACAGTCTGTAGTTACTAGCAATGTTAGCCCCACAGACTGGCCGTGTTGGTGGTCCCGCGACAGGGTCCCAAAAGAATCTTGCTAAACAAATTCAGAAACGAAATATATATATATATATATATATATAATAAATGAAGAATTAGAAATAGAAGCCAGGAATATCTACTGATGACGGATATTCCTGGCTTCTATTTCTAATTCTTTATTTATTATATATATCCTATTTGCAACAACACAGCTCCCTATTTTTCATTCATATATATATATATATATATATAGAAAGAAGTGCGCTAAGCAGTTGAATTGTACGATAAAGTTATATTTCCATATATATATATATAGGGTGAGTAACTAAGATTGCGCCAATGTGTATATAAATACACATTTTTATTAATATGTAGACATATAAACATGCCAGAAAATACGATTCCCCTGTAATCGATTTTCAGACCCACTTGGGTCTTCATGAGGAGGTGTGTATATTTTATAAACAACCACAAGGAAACACGTATTTGCTTAGTTTAAATACCCACTCGCACTCAGTAGTATTCTAAAATGGGCGTGCTATTTTGCATATAATTAGTGCTTTTGTTGGTAGCTAATTAAGAAGTGTGCTAAGCAGCCGAAGTGGACGATAAAGTTATATCTGTATAATCGGACGGTGCCAATCTGCACATAAATATACATATTTTCTTTAATATGTAGATATGTAAACATCCTAGAAAATACGAATTTCCCTGTCAATTAAAAATATTATATATATATATATATATATATAATATTTTTAATTGACAGGGAAATTCGTATTTTCTAGGATGTTTACATATCTACATATTAAAGAAAATATGTATATTTATGTGCAGATTGGCACCGTCCGATTATACAGATATAACTTTATCGTCCACTTCGGCTGCTTAGCACACTTCTATATATATATATATACACACACACATATATATATATATATTTGGGTTTGTTGGTTCACCACTGGATAGAACTGATCATTCTGTGTGGTCAGCCACGATGTAATGTTATGGAAAGCACTCAACGTAATGCAACCCCCCGTCTTCGTTTGTGTAGATGGTGGTGCGAGTACGGAGTTAATTATTACAAAATAACAGGAGGCATGTTCTGGTGTAAATCCTTGAAAGGTTTATTATACCATGATCATTTCAATGACCGGTTCAGTATGAATCCGGTGACATCATCAGGTAATTCAAAATATAACGAAGGAATATAGCAGATAAAAATCCTTGGTTTTTAAATCAGAGACAAGAGGGTGGCCGGTATTTTAGCAGCTATTTTCATACTGAACCCGGTCATTGAAATGATCATAGTAAAATAAACCTTTCAAGGATTTACACCAGAACATACCTCCTGTTATTTTGTAATATATATATATATATATATGAATGAAACGTTTCGGCAGATATTACATAATTATAGCTATTGGAATATACGTATTTCAGTGACATCAGTGTGCAACTATTAGCAAATCATTGCAATACCAACTGGCACCGGTGTGACGTCATCAGACGTTAACACCATTATGTAAGTGAGTAGATATGTCGCAGGCAAAAGCTTCCATGTTTGCGAAAGACCAGTGAACACAAACTCCACATTCCACAGTAGAGCATATTACAGCCATTCCTAAAGTGTATATGTGCTATGGCCTGTAACAGGATCATATGAGGAACCATTCTTCTTTGATGAATGAAGCAACTGAAACGTTCATCTAAATAGTGTGAGACTTGGCAAGGCTTTTTGAGGAAGACCCTCTGTCGCCCATGCAAACTAATCTCTGCTTTCCACATCACAGCTGCTTTCCCAGGGGAAGGCAAAGGTCAATGTTTTTTTTTTTAAAATTGATATAAATTTGTAATGCTTGTGAAAGAAAATGATAAAATTAAATTCATGCAGAATGTTGCCACTTATTAGACGCCGCTATCTTCTTAAAGTTTGGTTTAATATTTGTATAATCTATTTCGCATTGTCCCAACTCATCTACGAGGTCAGTAACTCTGAATAAGAACCGACCTAGACCGTGATAACCTGTCTAACCCACACCAATATGGACAACCGACATAACATGATGATGATGATGAAATGTGTGAGTATATGTCAGTCACGGTTAATGTCATATTGACACTGCTTATAATGCCTGTAAATACCGTTGCGTATGTCCCCCATAAACAATATATCGTGTAATGTAGCAATTTGATGAGTATCTGCAGCATGTAACATACTTAAAATTAATAATAGGTTGACATTAAGGAGGATCTTTTTCTGGCAAGTTTCTCTAGCATCTGGCTGGAGAATCCTGCTAAACAAGGAACAGATGTAAAAACAATAACGATGATGAGGTTGCTGTTGATATATTATATTTTCTTCCATGCCGGTGGATTGCCAGTATCGGTAGAGGGTCGGACACCATGCTTTGATGCATAGAGTTACGGCCCTTGCCATTCTGAGTTCAAATCCCGCCGAGGTTAACTTTGCCTTTCATCCTTATGGGGTCGATAAAATAAAGTACCAGTAATGTACTGGATAATCGGTGGCCTTGTGCCAATAGTAGAAACAATTATTATTTTTATGGTGGTGGATATAAATTAGAAAGTGAGGTATTTTTTTTTTCACAAAATGAAAAATAACCGAGGTGTCCTACACGAGTGAAAGTATAAGGAAAAAAGATGAAATTGAAAATACAACTGGAGTCTTTTTTTTTTTTAATATATATATTTATTTGGTTCCTTTACCGGTTTCGCAGTTCTTCTGCTTTTCAAAAGTAGAGTTGAGATGGTAAAGGAACCAAATAAATATATATATTTAAAAAAAAAAAGACTACTGTTGCATTTTCGATTTCATCTTTTTTCCTTATATATATATATATATATATATAAATATGAAAAATGGCGTGCTGCGTCGTTGCACATGGGTTACATATGAATAAAATTAGTCCTTCATCAGTGATCTTCCAGCCTTCATTGGTATTTCTTCGCTTTAAAGATCATATACCTCTGGTTGGTGCGAGCAATAACTAAAGAAAGTTATTGGGACACGTAAAATAGGGTGAAGCGAGCGAGACATGTAAACAAACATAGATGGTAATGCAACGGAAAGATAGGAAGAGGAGAAACAAGTCCGTAATATCTGTGAACTTAAGTTCGGTGAAATCTTAGACGAGGAGAGATAAAGACCATCCCACCTGTGTGAGATGTGAGCGAGAAAAGGATTTCACACAGGTTAAACGGGAGGAAGTGAGAGAGGGAGAAGCAGAGAGTGAGTGAGTGAAAGTGTGAGGAAGAGGCCAGCGGAGAGAGAGTGACTGGCAGAGGGGGTAAAAAGAAGGTGAGAGATACAGAGAAAGGGGAAGCAGTAAGAAAGAAACAGACAGGTTGCAGCGGAGGAAAAAATATAAATATATGAAAAATGGCGTGCTGCGTGGCTGCACATGGGTTACATAGAAATAAAATAAGTCCTTCATCAGTGATCCTCCAGCTTTCCTTGGTATTTCTTCGCTTTAAAGATATATATATATATATATATATATATTTAAAAGAATAGAGGTGTAACACACGAGTTATGATATATTGGTAAAAGGAAAAGAAAATGCTGACAAAACTATTTTTCACTGGGAACAATTTGTCAGCATTTTCTTTTCCTTTTACCAATATATATATATATATATATATATATATATATATATATATATATATATATATATATATATATACATATATATATATATATATATATATACATATTTCCTTTTACCAATATATATATATATATATATATACATATATATATATATATATATATATATATACATCTCTCTGTGTGTGTGGGTGTGTGTTCGGATCTAAGAGTCGAAACGGCCGGAGCTCAGCCATCGAGGTCCTGTATATTTTCATATTTATATATATATAAGACACAATGCAGGTAGTGCAAGTCTGATAATGTCAGAAAACAGCAAAACGTCAAAGGAAACAAGATAAATGTCAACAGTTTAACGCTTTATGGAAATAATGGAGTGCCTTTTCATCCCTCTTTCTCTCTCTCTCTCTCTCTCTCTCTCTGAGAGAGAAAGAGAGATGAAAAGGCACTCCTTTATTTCCATCAAGCGTTAAACTGATAACATTTATCTTGTTTCCTTTGATGTTTTGCTGTTTCCTTTGATGTTTTGCTGTTTTCTGACATTATCAGACTTGCACCTCTTGCATTTTGTCTTATTCCATATAGCAGGTTCAGAATAATTCTTTTAACTTATGAAGTTGATTATACAATTTTGTAAATCGATATAAAGTATCATCACAGTTCATTGATCACATTTAATTAAAAATAAGAATGCAATCACTCGTCATTCGTACATATCAGCACGCCAGAGATGTCTGTGTAATTGATTTAAAAGTAAAATATTAGAAGGTTTCCTAATTTGCATTCTCATTTATGTTATAAGATACTCAAACATTTAGAAGAGAAAGCATTACAACAGAATATGACACCATGGTTATGAAATGATTTATTGGATGAGAATACGTTTAGAGGATATTCCAGTGCATGGGAATAGAAAATTATAATAGAAAATTATAATGACAAAATGTTTTCATTTTAAGAAGTTGATGCATTTCAGATATTCCTAGACTATTACCTGTTATTTAAGGTAATTCTCTTTGATATACAAGGTCCCAAAAATGTATACACAAAGGCAGTTCGTTCTAATAAATATTGCCGGTACAGGTAATGAAAGTGTATATACATTTTTTGGGGGGACACCCTCTTTATTTTTGCGTGTTATTAGCTGCACCGGAAGGGAGCTCGTTACGTAATAATCTAATAATATTTTACATTTGTCATCATCCTCTTAAAGTTGTTGAAGGTGAGAGCAATAAATCTGCACTTAGTTGTTGTTATGTTAAACTGTTTTGTTTTGTTTTTTCGGGAGATGTAAGAATGTGAATGCACATATTCGTTTTTAGATAGGGAAGAAAGGGAAGAAAAACGAGAAAGAATAGTTAGAGGTTAATAAAACCAATGGATTGATTATGCTTTTTGTGAGACAAGACATAGTCACACGAGAAAAATCAAAACTCGTGTTTTTAGAATGTATTCACTAAAGAAATGACAACGAATAAGTCGTTTGTTTAGAGCATGAGGAGTAGTGCCAAGTAAAGCAAATATTTTGCAGCTGCGTCCGAAGATTCTTTGTTCTCTAACTCACATGATTTCAAAAGAGGTAAATGTCACGGGTTCAGCAAACATGAAGGCAATTTTGAGTTCAAATAATACTTTCCTTACAATCCATATTCACTTAAAATCAATATTCGAGATACTTTATCAATTAATACAACTATCCCCTAAGAGCCCCGAGGGAGAATAATGTCATACTTAATACTAGCGCTATTTAGTTAGGTTTCTATACGTTCAGAAATCAGCAAAACAACCAATATTGATTTCACCTCTTGGTCTATCATAAAACTGTCATTAATATATTGGGTTAGCTTCATTCACACCTTTTGTAAAGCTGAACCAAAGTTAGAAATCAATCCTAAATATTTTCAACATGAGGTTCGGCTGTTACATTTCCTCTAAAAACAAATGAAATATTTTCAAAATGTAGTAAATATGTCAAAAGGATGTATGAGAGTACAATGTGTATGCTCATTCAATGAAATACCATTTGTCCTATTTCTGGACGTTCATCAATAGGAAATGATATGCATAATTTCCTTTCTTCTGCATCTCTTCTATTAATTAATAGTCTGTTGGTTTTAAAACTAGAGCACTGCTCAACTAAAATTAGAACATTGCTTCTTAATCAAAATTTAAGCACTATTTCTCAATTGACCTATTCGCCTGATACTCTAATTAAGTTAAAACACTCTGGTGAATGCAATAAAAATTCCCTCTCGCGATGAAGCGTTATATTTTCATTTGATCTCAAACGTTACTTTAAACGGCATGTTAACAATATATATAAATCAATTATGTGATTAAGTAATCAATATTCCCTGCTCAATTGTGATGTGTGCACGTGTATGTTGGTCCTCCGTCGGTTCTGAATGAAATAAACGTACAAGAAGCTGAGGATCTCAAATACATTCATATCTTTAACGTAGTTCTTAGGGAGATTCAGCGTGATATAGAGTATAACAATTAAAATGATTGGAAATTTATACCATGCCTTCGGATCCTTATTTTGATACAAATACTCCGTTTTACATCATCTAGCTGTTCCCATAAATGGAATTGGAGATATACAAAAGCATGGAGAACTTAATATTGCTAACAAAAAATTATTGGACCGTTTGACACAACCAATAATACACCTTACTATATAACAACTATATATATATATATATATATATATATATATATATATATATATATATATATATATATATATATATATTATAAAATAACAGGAGGCTGGACTGGTGTAATTCCTTGAAAGGTTTATTATACAATGATTATTTCAATGACCGGGTTCAGTATGAATCTGGTGACATCATCAGGTATATAAAATATAGCAAAGGAATATAATAGACAAAATCCATGGGGCTGAAAATCAGAGACATGTGGGCGACCGAACAATTAGCAGCTTCTACCCCAGTCGGCCGCCCTCAAGTGTTGATTATTAAGCCTACTTATGTCCATCTGGTGAAGGGGCGTAGGCTTATAATGTACTACTACCACCCCGTCAAAGACATAGGCAAGCGTTGAGATCAGGTTACAATCAAGCTGGTCATGAGTGCTAGAAAGTGCCGCGAAAAATATTATTTCAAAGAACATATATCTCTTCAACAAAGCTACATATAGTAATATATAGTGGGAGTCTGCATGGTGTAATGTATGGACAGAAATTACGATTAACAATTAGAAGCGTTAGAAGATGCCATTTAAGATGAAATTATAAAAATAAGGTTTAGGTTTAAAGCTAAGAGATTAAGTTAAATGAATTTACAGAAGGGGGCTTTTGTGAAAAAGTTTAAATGTATTATAGATAGTCACGATAAAGTTTCAGGGTAGAATATAAAGTAAAGATTAAGCCCATGCTTAGCGGTCAATATGTATTTATTTACTCGCTTTACTATCATTATATACTTATCATTGTACTCATTAGCACACGACCCTAGAATATTACTCTCTGTACCCTTGTATCTGTTTATCTTTATACACTCCCCCTACCCACCCAAGAATCACACTACATATAACCCGGACTAATTGGGGCCTAATTATAGTCTATTTGCACATTTCATCAGATTTTACCACTTTCAACTTCACATCACGGGTGTGAATAACTAATAATCGTTTGGTACACGTGATGATCTGACGGATGTGGTGGCTTTCCCGTCTGCACGTCAGGCGCTCGGGTCGCTTAAGACAGTTACATTCGGGTCGCTTAAGACAGTTACATTCCTGGAGTTCTCCGAAAAATAAATTTCCATTTCTTTCGCTAGACGATAATACTCGGAACGGCTGCACGACGTTGGGCCCCGGGCTGGCCGGTGGTCTGTAACGTCGCTGATTATTGACCGATAAGCATGGGCTTAATCTTTACTCTATATTCTACCCTGAAACTTTATCGTGACTATCTATAATATACTTTAACTTTTTCATAAAAGCCTCCTTCTGTAAATTCCTTTAACTTAATCTCTTAGCTTTAAACCGAAACCTTATTTTTATAATTTCATCTTAAATGGCATCTTCTAAACCTAAACATAAATTTAATGCTTCTAATTGTTAATCGTAATTTCTGTCCATACATTATACCATGCAGACTCCCACTATATATTACTATATGTAGCTTTGTTGAAGAGATATATGTTCTTTAAAATAATATTTTTCGCGGCACTTTCTAGCACGCTTGACCAGCTTGATTGTAACCTGATCTCAACGCTTGCCTATGTCTTTGACGGGGTGGTAGTAGTACATTATAAGCCTACGCCTCTTCACCAGATGGACATAAGTAGGCTTAATAATCACCACTTGAGGGCGGCCGACCGGGGTAGAAGCTGCTAAATGTTCGGTCGCCCTCATGCCTCTGATTTTCAGCCCCATGGATTTTGTCTATTATATTCCTTTGTTATATTTTATATACCTGATGATGTCACCGGATTCATACTGAACCCGGTCATTGAAATGATCATAGTATAATAAACCTTTCAAGGAATTACACCAGTCCAGCCTCCTGTTATTTTATAATAATTAACTCCGTACTCGCACCACCAACTACACAAACGAAGACGGGTGAGTTGCATTACGTTAAGTGCTCTCCATAATATTACA
>OZ024740.1:63016606-63051606 GCA_964016885.1 Eledone cirrhosa | reverse complement strand
TATATATATATATATTTCGTTTCTGAATTTGTTTAGCAAGATTCTTTATCTGAAAACATGTGTTGAAACCGATATTGTTATACTTTGGGAGGGTCATGTTGCCAATAAGAAACACACGCACCAGTTGCTTTCACTTCAATTTATTAAAAATTAAATTTATAAATTTATAAATTTCCGGTTGGTTGGTTGGTTCCACAACCAGACGATTGTTCATATATTGTCAAAGTTCTTTCGTCACACATTCTGTGACCTCTTCTTTTCTTTGTTCTGTCCTACGCCATCTTGTTTTTGTGTGTGTTGTGGCACACACATAAACGAATACATATATAGCCATGAGATGGTGCGGGGTATGTAATAGGAGTAGTGTGGATGTTTCTTGTGGAGGAGATTCTATGTCTACAAAATGAGATTAATTCTGTCTTCAAATTAAAGATATTTTGTATGTATGTATGTATGTATGTATGTATGTATGTATGTATGTATGTATGTATGTATGTATGTATGTATGTATCTCCGGGTGAGATGACCCAGGAAAACTCTGATATAACACCTGCAACCTTGATGGTATCCAATGATGTTGACTTGTTCTTCTTTTTGGTAAATATCATCTTGGTTAAGAGAGTGGGACTGGCTTTGTGCAGTGCCTTTGCTCACTATAAAAGCTTCACGGCACAGGCATTGCTTTATATCTGGAGATCTCTCTGCACTTGTCGTCACATGGTACCATGGGCCCAGCACTATGTGTCAATAAGTGTCACAAGTGTAGTGTTTGTACCAGAGTTTTCAAGTGGCTGGCTGGACTAAAAAGTCACACTCGTTCAGCGCATCGGTAAGGGTTCTCCTACATGGATATAAAGTAGTGGCCGTACTCGAAAACGAGTTGGCAGCCACCATGTATGTATCTATATACATACATGCAAGCGTGTTTGCATATGTGTATGTGAGTCGAAGATGCTTTCTACGAGGGAGGTGTTTCTGTATCTGTATAATGAGATTAATACTATCTACAAGTTGAGGATACACGACGGCTAATTCTGACTCCAGAATTAGCCGTCGCAACGGCTTGAGCTCTGCCGTCGGGGTCATACTTGTTCCTATATATATATATATATATATATTGGTAAAAGGAAAATAAAATGCTGACAAATTGTTCCCAGTGAAAAATAGTTTAATTAGGAATAAGTAAAAATTAGTAATAGTATTGGTTAGTATTCAGTTTTGGTTATAAGTTTTACCGGTTGCGCATTTCTAATGCTTTTCAAAAATAATTTTGAGATAGAGCGCCAGTGATGTTTGCTCTAATATATATATATATATGTATGTATGTATGTATGTATGTATGTATGTATGTATGTATGTATGTATGTATGTATGTATGTATGTATACACACACACACACACACACACACACACACATATATATACATATATATATATATATATATATATATATATATATATATATACGTGCACATTATTGAAACATCATGAACGCATGTATACAAGTGTTTTAACTCCATTATATATCGACGCACTTAATGATATATTTCAGCATGAACTCTTGCACTTATATATAGATAGAGATTGATAATTTTTGTACGTGTACGTGCCTTCGAGTAGAATTGGATAAAACGTTACATGAATGGTTTCACATCACATAACACTTCCGTGTCTGTCATTATTTTTTTTATTTATCTTTACTAGCAGAAAAACCGCACACGGCCGGTTTTCTGCTAGCATATGTTGTGTGCGTGTTGGTTTTATACGCAAATATATATGATTATAGATATGATATGTAAATAGAAAAGTAAATTGACAATATTTTCTTCTTCACCCACTTATTTCTGAGAACGTTGTGGGGACAGAGTCCCTAGGTGTGACATCTCTGTCCCACGTGTAGCTGGACGGTCGCTTTAAATTCTCTTAGAGTTGTCTGAAATGTATAGCCTTACACATGCTGATGAACCATGGGCTATTTCATTTCTGTCAACAACTTATTGCCGAAACAGATCTCTTTGGATTTGTACGTGTGTGTTATATAGTTATAGAGGTATGTATATGCACTTTAATTTATATTTTTAATTATCATGTGTCCACCCTGCCTTTTATATGTTATGGATTCCATACACTGGTGGGTTTTCCCTGTTTTATTGATGGCGCACTATCTCTCTCTAGTGTGTTACTTTTTCAACACATTGCATTTTAAAGAGCTCAGGATTCCTTCTCCTTTGAGCACATTATTGATAGGGAATAGCGAGAGTCTATGGCTCCGTTAATTTATTGTGATATATATATATATATATATATATATATATATAACCATATTTATTCTATTATATATATTTCAAGGGTACCAAAAACTTTGGTACGCTTTCATCAGATAAAATACAAAGTGTGTTTTATAAATTTTGACATAGCCAAGGAACATACCTTAACGGTTGAAATTTTCCTTGGATAGTGGACTTAGAGACAGATTTTTCAAAATTGTTAAGTTGAGTATGCAAATGAATGTAAATGAGGTTGAGGTAAATGTTTGAAAAAAAAAACGTTACTTTAGACGCTATGGAGAATTTAGATATGTGTTTGTATTAGTAGGAAAGAAAGAAAAAGAAGAAAAAGAGAAAAAGAAAAAGGAAAAAAGAAATGATGACCTTATATTTACGTTAATTTTGGGAAAAAAATTTGAATATTTACCTATATTATGTATATACTTATATGGAGAATTATGTTTGTAACTTATTACAATTTTGTAGTAGGTTATATGTATAAATATCTGTATATATTAATAATTGCATATGTATTAGTATTAAAGATATATAGAAAATTTACAATTATTAGTTGTTTATAATATGAGTTTTAAGTAAATAAATAGGTATTTCAAGTTATGAGATGAGAACAATTTATAGATTTGGATATTTTGTTCAGCATTGAAAATGTTTTCACAATATTGTTAATTTACACGATTGAGAAAGGAAAGATAACTCCAATTTTGTTTGTTAATCGATAAATGTGAAGAGTTAGTGTGAGATTAATTATTTTAGTCGAAAGATGTGTGAATGTTTGAAATGGAGATACGTAATGTGCTTATCTAAGAAACTGTCGTGGAGAGGATAAATTTTTCTAATGCCAGTTAATGATTACCAATCTACATCTAAAAAATATATTTTTAGAGGGTGTCATTAGGAAAATAATAATGTAAGAATTAAAAAATAATAATGAAAGAATTAAAAATTAAAAATTAAAATTATACACACACACACACACACACACACACACACATATATATATATATATATATATATATATATATATATATATATATATATATATATATATATATATATATATATATACGATATTAACAAATGGAAACTATATTTATAAAACCATATTTATTTCATTATACATATTTCAAGGACATCAAGTTAAATTATCGTGTGCTTTCATCAGATAAAATATAATATAGATCAGTTTTATAAATAAATATTGACATACCCTTAAAAAATGCAACCATTACTGTTGGAAGCTCTATATATATATATATATATATATATATATATATATATATATTAAAAGAAATGTTTTGCTGAAAGGTAAAAGTATTACAAATATTAGAGATATTCACATTTAGAAATATTAAAATATTAAAAATATTAATAATTTTAAATTGTTAAATGGGATAGGATCATTTTGAAGGATTATAGGAATATTATAAATTAAACATAGTGCTGAACGTGGAATTTTGGCGATGTCTGCAAGAAGAAAATAGCTCCGTCCTGAGATTAATAGACATTATTATTTTTTTAATTCTTACATTATTATTTTCCTAATGACACCTTCTAAAGATATATTGCTAATGCAAACGAAAGTTTGGAAGAAACGATTGTCAGCAATTAAATGATTTGAACATAACTTTGATAATTGTGTAACTTATCTATCTATCTATCTATCTATATATATATATATATATATATGTGTGTGTGTGTGTGTGTGTGTGTGTGTGTGTGTGTGTGTGTGTGTGTGTGTGTGTGTGTGTGTGTGTGTGTGTGTGTGTGTGTGTGCGTGTGTGTGTGTGTGCGTGCCTGCGTGTGTGTGTGTGTGCGTGCCTGCGTGTGTGTGTGTGTGTGTGTGTGTGTGTGTGAGTGCTTTTAAAAAAACAACCAAGCTAATAATGAAATATTAGCTCTATGAAGAAAAATGTTTTATAAAAATATTCCTCTCTGAGAGAAAAGAAGGGAAATAAAGAGGAAAAGATGAGAACGAAATGTACGTACGGTAGAGTTAGATAATCAGTATGGTGGAAAGAGAAAGAAATTGAGGTGGAGAAGAAAGTTCTTTTTTTATACGGCTAGTTGAGTAAATGCCAAAGGAGCTAAAGAGCGAGTGATGATCTACGTGAGTCTGTTTTTAATATGTATATTTCCTTTATGTATGTGGTGGTGTATAATAACGAGTGTATGTATGTGTGGTAAATGTGCATTCATATGTTACGAGAGTATAATGTGTGGGTACGTGTATGTTTGTATGTTTTAGCAAGCTGTGCGTATGTGTTTAGTGAAATTTTGGCTCAGAATGTGAATGTAAAAAGAATGGGAAGTGTGTCTGTTTTCGTGTTTAGTGTATGTGAATGTTATGTGTGTATATGTGCATTGTGTATGTGTGTACGTTTAGCAGTTGTGATGTTCTGTTATGAGTGTTTAATAAGTGTGTCCATGTGTATTTTTTAATATATGGTTTATAAATAAAAAAAAATACAAAAAGAATAAAATAAAAACATTGGACCATCCGCCGTTCGCTGTTTCTGTTTAGCGAGATATACCACTCGACACCTTTCCAGTTTGGTTCTACATTACACAACTAAATTAAGTTCTCCCGTATCTAATGCGAAAAAAGTTCTCTTCTAACTAGAGATAATCCAAAACGCATCAAATAGATCATTGCCACCGTATTTTATAACTACATGCATCGATACAAATACACACAGACACACATCGTAATACTCTAAAATATATATAAAACGTACTGAACCATCGACAGTCGATCGAATTTCGTCAAATCGGACCGAGGAAACGATGTTTCCATTCGTCTTTCCAATTGCTATTACTATCTATCGGTCGCAAATCCAGGTAGAAGAAGCAACGTGAAATAAAGTGTCTTGCTCAAAGATATAACGCATCGCCCAGGTCCGAGAATCGAAGTCATGACCTCACGGACTGGGCGATGCATTATTTTCTTGAGCAAGACACTTTATTTCACGTTGCTCCTTCTATAAAATACGGAATCAATGATCTATTCCGTGCGTTTGGATTGACTCTAGTTAGAAGATAACTGGTTTTCCCATTAGATACGGGAGAAATTAATTCCGTTGTGTATAGCAGAACCAAACGAAAGGTGTCGAGTGGTATATCTCGCTAACCAGAAACAGCGAATGACGGATGATCCAGTGTTTTTTTTTTGTCTACCGACTCTAAGTAGCTCGGTTTAACTATTGGCCTGTCTCTAAAGTTGGCAATTCATAACAATATAAATAAAATATTTATACATTCATTCCTTTGTATGTGCTGTTTTATTTCGAAACATTTTAAATTTTCATGTCGTTGATCACGGGGATACCAGATCAATTCTCTTGGATTACACATATTAGAATTTCATCTATTTTCCCATCTCTCTCTTCCCCCCGCCCCCTTCTCTCTCTCCCTTCATTTCTGTCTGTCACTAACTATCTTTCTATCTATCTGTCTATCTATATATCTCTCTCTATATATAGGCAAATGTTTAACCTTGGCGGCAGAGATCAAGCCGTTTCGACGGCTTAAGCTCTGCGGTCGGGGTTAAACATTTTCCTATTACCCACTCTACTACCCTAAGTATTGAGTATTCTGGTGCGTTATGGTCTATCTGGTTCCTTACCACACCTCCTTTGTTATATATATATATATATATATATAAATTTTGAGCATATGTTGGTTGTTTACCGACACCTAAGTATGCAGATTGGAGCACTCGACGTGGAACGCAGGTTGGTTTGGTTACTCCGGGATAATGTAAAATAAAATAATATTTAAAATTTTGGTTCGTTTATTAAAGGTGTACTGCTATATATATTTCGCTGACAGCCATCCTTGGCTGTGACCTCTTCAGGCAGTCCGAATTGGTATGGTAGAGACGGGTGCACATGTTGAGGTGTTTAACTCCGTCAATACTCCGATATGCCCAGTTCCTGGTTGGGATGCACCTGAGCCTGTGCTTGTGCGTGTGTGCTTGGAACGATGTGAGTTGACATACACGCATATGTACTCTATGCCGAAATAGGAACTGTAGTCCACTGAATTCCCGGTTTTTAACACTCGGGTTCTGGTGTTTTACACTCCACCCTTGTCTCATTTGCTCTTAAAACGCACCACACCACGATAGTGTAAAGATAGTAATCCTTTGCACTTCCCTATTCTGACACATCCTTTCTACTTCAGTCAATATTTTCCAAATCTTTCAAACTTTGAGATTGGCTATAACACACACGCATTTTCTTTTATTCTTTTATTCTTTTATTCTTTTATTCTTTTATTCTTTTATTCTTTTATCTTATTCTTTTTATTATTTTATTAATTTTATTATTTTTTTTGTGTATATTTTATTTTTTTACTTTTTATCTTTTTATTTTCTTCATTTTATTGCCTCTAATTCTTTTATTTTTCCATTTTACTTTATCTTATTTCTTCATCTGTTTGGCACCCCACCCCCACGGGAAATGGTGGCCTGATGGATGCTAACCCACACATTCTTCTAAACATAGCAGCAGCCGAACTAAAGCTGACCTGCCTGATGATCCCCTGATCCCCTAACACCAATACAAGGGAGGAGGTCAGCTGTACTTAACAAAAACAACCACAACAGATTGCCTTGCCTCAGAAAGATTTCTATAGACTTTTGACTGACGAATGTTCTCACAACTGACCAATGGGAGGAGTGAGTGTCCTTTGACGCCGAAATTCGTTTGTTCGAATTCATATGATTCCAGTTCCTCAGAGAAATAACCCAACCAGGAACTGGGCATATCGGAGTATTGACGGAATTAAACACCGCAACAACACGTGCACCCGTCCCTACCATACCAATTCGGACTGCTATATATATAGCAGTACACCTTTAATAAACGAAGCCAAATTTTAAATATTTGACTTAATTATTTTATTTTATATATATATATATATATATATATATATATATATATATATATATATATATATATATATATATATATATATATATATATATATATATATATATATATATATATATATATATAATATATATATATATATATATATAATATATATATATATATATATATATATATATATATATATATAATTAAGTTAAAAAATTACATCTACATATGCATACTAAAATACTAGTGTGTATATGAATACACACACGTATACATATGTATATGTAACAAGTCTTTCACTGGTTGCTTTACTGTGAGCACCCAGCTATTCTGTATGTAAACACACAGACAAACCGGTTTTTAGAGTCATACGGGTTTTTGAGGGAACACCTTCCCTCTATTCTACAGAAAGCCAGACAAGGAATATTGAACTAGTTTCGTTGTTGTTACAACTCATCAGCAATATTTACCTATCTACCGGCCCTTCTGGAGAATTGTAAAAGCACATATCGTTATATGCTTTTTCTATGAAAATTAGTAGTGGGCAGACTAATTTGCATAGAGTGTGAGTACGCACCGGTTCAGCGGAGACGATAAAAACAAATAACGAAACGAAATTAAATGTAGATAGGTAAATATTGCTGATGAGTTGTAACAACAACGAAACTAGTTCAATATTCCTTGTCTGGCTTTCTGGAAAATAGAGGGAAGGTGTTCCCTCAAAAACCAGTATGACTCTAAAAACCGGTTTGTCTGTGTGTTTACATACAGAATAGCTGGGTGCTCACAGTAAAGCAACCAGTGACAGACTTGTTACATATACATATGTATACGTGTGTGTATTCATATACACACTAGTATTTCAGTATGCATATGTAGATGTAATTTTTTTAACTTAATTGTTTAAGCGTCAGTCATACAAAAGTGAGTTAAAAACGAAACGAAATTTAATTTCGTTTCGTTATTTGTTTATATATATATATATATAATATATATATATATATATATATATATAATATATATATATATATATATATATATATATATATATATATATATATATATATATAAAAGATGAATATAAAATGAAAGTGCTTTTTTTAAAAAGGAATTTATTAGGTATTGACATATGTTTCTGTAACAGACGGAATACCTATGTATCGCTGCTTGCGTAATCATATAATGTTAGCAAGTATTCGATAGCAAATGTATAATCAGTGGTCACTTATTCAGAGATTTTGGATAAATTGGATAAAATCAGAAAAATTGAAGTATTTATATTAGTAATAGAGGAAGAAGAGAGGGGATAGTATATGACAGATGGTAATTCAATTTACTGCTAAACAAGTATATAAAGGGTTTCTAATGAGAATACCATGAGTAAATGGTTCATTTTATCTAAATAAGAATTTTTGGGAGTGCCAATTTTAATCTCTACTTGACCAATTGAACAGTGGACAGGGCTGGTCATTTGGTGTAGTAGTATTAATTATAAAGTGTCAATTGGGGAAGGGGGAGATTTCGATTGCTACTGAATAACATCAATGCTAGTAGCCAGCTGGTATGTGCATTAGGGAATTGAATTAAGAAATCAGAAATCTCATTTTATCTATAGCAGTTTATATTAAATGGTAAATAATAGAAGAGTTGATAGAATTAAGACTAATAGAGAATGTTAATATCTATTTTGACAACCAAACGGAGATAGAGGCGGGCGTTCAATCCTGGTGGTATTTATAATATGAGAATGTAGATTTTAAGCGATGGTTACAGTATAACGATCGCTCTATTCTGTTATTTAATAAAATGTTTTTGGATTTCATAATACAAAATAATTCTACATTACATAATTTACAAAATTCCTGTCCGTGGGATATGGGGGAGCAGTCACTATTATATCCCATTTAAGGTGAAATTGTTGGTTATTTTCATGCAGCTGCCAAGCCTTGTCTGCGAGTGTTGTTACATAACGCTGGTTTTCATGTTTTATCGAGTAACGATGTCTATAAAGGCGTGATTTGAAGGAGGTGGCTGTAGATCCCACATAGTACCACTTCTGTCTATCCGATTCGATAGTACATTTGTATATGATCTTGCGTTCAAGACACTGATTGTTCAACGGACACATTCCTGGTTGGACACAGTTACAATTATAATTTTGCGTTGTTGTATTGTCCTGGATGGGTTGATGAGGTTGTTTAGGTAGGATAGGATATTGTTTGTTGTTTTGTGATGTTATAGCTAATGTTTTACGTGTATTGTTTTGTGTTGGAAGGCGTTTATACAACCGTTTTGCGTTAAGCTTTTTTATATGTTGTTCAATATTAGGGGCGGTTGAATATGAGAGTCGAATAGTGTTAGGGTTTAAGATTTTATTATATTTATGTGATGTTGGAAAGTGTTTTTTAACTAATCGAAAGAATTGTGAGGGTAGATTGGTTTTAATAGAGTTGTTATAGACCGGGTTGTACCAAATATACTCTTTACATAGCCTTCTGTTTGGTGGTGTGCGACTATTATTGTGTCTATTGCGGTAGTGTATGTATGGTGGTGATTCTGTGCTATTTCTACTCCTATGGGATTTATTTTGGGTGTTTTGGTGATCTTCGACTATATACTCTATATTATCTAGGTGTCCGGCTTTTCTAAGTGCATCATCATAATATTCGGCATGTTCTTTGAAGGTTTGTTGGTTGGACGACAGGCGGGAGATTCTAAGAGAAACATTTCTAGGGATGGATTTAATTATAGAGAGTGGATGGTTAGAACTCGTATTTACATATTTAAGGTTCTCATTTAGTTTATGGAACGGTTTAATCGTATCTGTATTGAGATTCAAAGTAACATCAAGGAAATTGACCTCTTTGAGGTTATATTCAAATGTAATATTTAATCCTAGTTCCTTAAAAAGCTTTCTGATATTTTTACGCATCCTTTCTAAATTCTGGTTATTCATATGCTTAACTAATAGGAGCGCATCATCACGGTAGATTCCACCGTGGAGATCCTTGAATTTTCCTTGTAGTCTGTGGGTGATATAAATTCCCACAAGATCTGTTACTTCCGCCGAATCATTAGAACCCATAGTAATATCAAAATTAGAAGGTCTATCTTTGTGAACCCAGTAGCTATCATCGAATTTAACTATAGTTTTCTTCGCTTCCATAATAATTTTAATTTCAGCACCCGTAAGGTCGGAATTAGCCTTAGCGAACGAAAGAGCTTCATGTAGAGTATCAGGGGAAATTGAGGAATAATATTCATCAATATCAAACTGAATAAATTTTGAATTTTTCTTATCAGTAATGTTATTAAACCATCTTATTGCTTCATGAGTGTTACCCCATAGTTAAATTTCTACTTTAACCTTAACTTGGGGGATAATTCTGTCTAGTATATATTTGCTAATTTTGCCTATATCAGATTTAGAGGGGCATATAAGTCTAAGTTAGTATCGAAGTTTACCTTGAGGTCCTTCAGGTTGAAGGATGGTATAGCTGGTGTTAAGGGTTGCGTTCTATCGTCAATACAAAGTTTTTTAACAATTTCAATTCCCTAATGCACATACCAGCTGGCTACTAGCATTAATGTTATTCAGTAGCAATCGAAATTTCCCCCTTCCCCAATTGACACTTTATAATTAATACTACTACACCAAATGACCAGCCCTGTCCACTGTTCAATTGGTCAAGTAGAGATTAAAATTGGCACTCCCAAAAATTCTTATTTAGATAAAATGAACCATTTACTCATGGTATTCTCATTAGAAACCCTTTATATACTTGTTTAGCAGTAAATTGAATTACCATCTGTCATATACTATCCCCTCTCTTCTTCCTCTATTACTAATATAAATACTTCAATTTTTCTGATTTTATCCAATTTATCCAAAATATCTGAAGAAGTGACAACTGATTATACATTTGCTATCGAATACTTGCTAACATTATAGGATTACGCAAGCAGCGATACATAGGTATTCCGTCTGTTACAGAAACATATGTCAATACCTAATAAATTCCTTTTTAAAAAAAGCACTTTCATTTTATATTCATCTTTTCTACATTTTCTCCGGAATATAATTTATACTCGTTGAGCAAACCTACACGCACGCTGTTCATCTCTAACGTAACGATATATTATCACTACATTATTGATAACCTGAAATTTATATATATATATATATATAGTATTAATTATACTATTTATGGTTATGTAAATACAAAAACCTTTTGCAGTTATATATATTTTTATACAAACCCTAAATAGTGGTAGGCAGTAATATATTACTACCTTATTACCAGTAAGTTAAGTAGCTCAATGTAAAAACATCAGATGCTTTACAGAGCAGTTATATGAATTATAAGAATCAAAGAACTGTTCAAAACATTTTTGTGCTTACAACTGTTTCCTCCAAACCGAGGTTTGGATTCTTCGGAGCAATTTATTATTGAATGAACACTTATATGACCTCCTTTTCACCCAAGAGACATACAGATACATATGCAAATATTGTGGGTCAACATTCATTACAGCATTTAGAGTGGCAGTACACACTTAGAGGTTACATTCATATTAAAAGATACAATCAAAAATACAGGTTAAAATACAACATGAAAATAAGCGGTTATATAGTGCAAGTGTTATATGTGTGGCAAGCACGTGCGTCTTGTTTATATAGTGCGGCAGAGAGTTGCGTGTAGTAAAAGCACTTAAGCAGGTAATCGAGAGTGTTAGGTTGGTTGATCTGGTGACGAATTCTTTATATGATTGTTATAGTCTGTGTGTGGAGAAATAATATAAGTATTAAAAATAGTGTAAGCATTAAACATATTGGAAATGCGCAGCGAAGCGGTGATATGGACTTCATGCACTTCGACATTTTCATAGTCTGGGGAGCGTATTTTTCAGATTATATGCCCCTCACATAATCCACGACGATTCGATATTGGGCTTTGACAATCCAGTTAGAGAATAGCAGTCTGATGTTCCTTAGTTCAATACAGGAGGATGTTACGTTTCGAGAATCGACATCGAAATACTACCCGGAAGTGTGTGTGTGGCTAAGGGGAGTTAATGCATGAGGGGAGGTAACTCCGTGGTTTCTATTACTAACTATTATAATGTGTCTCAAAATAGACCCTAACTTATATGGTTATGCGCAATTTCTAAAAAATTTCTAAGATTTAAAGTGTTTTAACTATAGGGTAGTCTATTAAGTTGTGCTGAGGTGTTCTTATTATTATGGTGATTAACCCCCATCGTAGAGTGCCACGAATGAATATTATACACGTCGAGCGAGGATTCTAAATTAATGACCTCTGTGGTTGCAGTCTACTCAAAGGACCAGGCACGTTGATTGCAGGATCACTTCAACACATAATGATCTCTGGTAAGTTCTGGGTCATCGCTTGCTACATTGGATATCGAAAGATAATCATCACCAGGGCCGACCATAGGTCAATCCACAGTCTCCATGACTCCAATCTGACCATCAAATCATCCATATATTTACAACCCATACGCCACCTGCAATACATTCATTCACTGCATTCAGCGTACCGGTCATACTGCTCATCAGCGTTACTAGATTAATTCGTTTTTCATTTGTCCAACGATGGCACTTCCTCCGCATAGCACCAACAAGACAATCAATTCAATGCTTAAATTAACTATAAAGTGGTGCAGTGCAGTTCAAGCGAGTGGGTGTTGTCGCTCCTAAAGTAGGGGTACAGATGGGTATTCCCCCTGTGAAGGGTTCTAGAGGGATGTCGCTGCTTGTGTTATATTAGATCAGTGAGTGTTGGGTATGTGGTATAAGGTGTGCCCCTGGTGTTTGATGCTAGAGTTGGTGTTTGGTTCAAGTCCGACATTACTATATATTGGGCTTAAAGTTTTGGAAGGAATGTCTGAAGCGGTGCTGGCACGTTGCAAACACTTCAGATTTTTTGTTAAGTAGGTTACGGTTAGAGAAGATAATATTGTGGGTCTCTAGTATACAGAGGTTACAAAATTTATTAGGTGGTTTGTACGAAGTCGCGCTACCTATCACTTCCCATTTGAGTGTGTAAGGTTTATTTTTAGTTTTTAGATAGTGTATGTAGCTAGATAGTGAGGTGGAGTTGGCTAGACTGTGCTTTTTGAACGAGTGGATGTGCGAATTATATCTGATTTTGAAGCAGTTAGAAGTGGAGCCTACATAGGTTTCTGAAGAGTTGCTAGTTGTGACGGTGCATGAGTATATGATATCCTTGGTTAGGCATTTTTTATCTAAAGGGCAGGTTCTATTAGCTCTACAGTTACAATTATCCTGTGTGTTAGTCTGCAGGTTATAATGCAGTGCAGAAGTCTGGGTGGTAGCTATATCATTTTGGACATTCGGGTTGTCGGCCCCGGTGTTATTTCTTATACTAGTGTTATTTCTATTATTACTGCCGTTACTATGGTTGCTTGCTACTGAGGTATTTAGAAGGTTTACCTCCTGTTGTGATTTCTTTTGTTGGAAGTAAGAATTAATTTTACTTTTATTGCTGCTAGCTATGTGGTGTGCTAAGTTAGGCGTCGTAGAGTATGAGATTTTAATAGTGTTTTTGTTTAAAAGGTTGTGGTACTTGTGTCTTAGAGGGAAGTTGCTGCAGACATAGATTGAACTCAACGTTTAAATATAAATATAAATTTAAAATGTAGTATAATTAATTAAGTAATTTAGTTAATATATAAAACCTGTCGATAAATCATTAGATTCCTTCACCTTTTTCTTTTTAAACTTCTTCCTAAATATAAACATAGATATAATAAACTACTTTAAAATGTCTACACTTACAATATCTTAAATAAACTATACTTGATTGAAATATAAGTAGGATAATTTTCTATACTAAATATATGAAACATATTATTTTAACTTAAGATACTCTATAGTGTTTTAAAGATATTTAATGCTTTGACATTTCTAGAATTCGTTTGTTCTTTTGACTATACTGATATAGTTGTATTTCCAAAATATAATCCTTTGGTATTTTAAATTTATATTGGTATAATTATATTTCCACAGTATAATCCTTAGTAATATATTGGTATTTGATTATCTCTATACAAAAGTATATGTGTGTATTAACATGCATATAAAAGTGTTATAGGTTTTTTATGATTGCATATATCTCTGTATGTATACATGAGCGATGCTTGATGACGCACGCAGATATTTATTTATACATATATAGGTGTATATGTATATATGTGTGTGTATGTATATGTGTGGGTAAAAGTTATGTTGCATAACCACGCAGTTTGGATTGCAGAAATGTTAAATGCATGAATGGTAATCATATATACGAAGTCATGAATGTTAATCGTATATATTTATGTGTATATATACTGTGAACTTTTTATAACGCAACGAATGTATAGCAGTGATTAAGAGAAATCGTCTGCGCTTTATATGTCTATATTGTTGACTTGAGTAAATATAATTCCTATTTTCAGGACGTGCGTGTATATATATATATATATATATATATATATATATATATATGTGTGTGTGTCTTTCTCTAGCAATGTGTACATTTTGGAGATTAAACCCAAATTTTGGTATATTGATCTCAAGGTTTAAACTAAACATATAGTCATTATTAAACAATGTTTAATTTCTCATATTATATATCTATGTCCCATTCATGAATATTAATATTTATATTTTTATTATTCATTTTATATGAATTGTTAACTCAACTTAACATGACATGACGTAAAGTTTTCATAATCTCCCTCTCTCTCTATATAACATTTCTCTCTCTTGAGTTTTTCTATCTGTCTGTTGACTTAATATCTCTCTGTTGCTTTCCTCTGTTTTTCTTATTATTTCTTCCTTTTTTCTTCTTTCTTCCTTTCCTCCTGACTTTACTTATCTCTTTCTTTTTTTTCTCCATGCATCTCTCTCTCTCTCCGATATTTCTCCACGTTTTTTCTTTTTTTTCTTTCTCGCCGTCTTTTTCTTTCTCTCCATCTTTTTCTAATTGTCCTTAACACTATGACTTATTAAAGTTATATAAACAATTCACTGTCCGGATGACTTCCAAAAACAATGGTTGCATTTTAATAGGGTACGTCAAAGCTTATTTGTAAAACTGTTATATATTGTATTTTGTCTGATGAAGGCATACCATAATTTAATTTGGTATCCCTGAAATATGTATAATGAAATAAATATGGTTTTATAAATATAGTTTCCATTTATTAATATCGTATATATATATATATATATATATATATATATATGTATGTGTGTGTGTGTGTATATACGTTCAATATTACAAAAAATCAACGTTAACAACTTACATTCATTCCTTTATTTCTACGTTCGTTTCAATACGGTCATAATGTATATGTATTTGCAGAACAACAGGAAATTATTAACTATAACATAACTACACCAGACATATTACCAATATCTCGCACATCATCAGGAAATTATAAAACATAAAACAAGGTTTACCAAATACATTTACCATCATAACCGTATTGAAACGGACGTAGAAATAAAGGAATGAATGTAAGTTGGTAACCTTCATTGTTTTGTAATATTGAATATTAATGTTCTGCTATCTTAACAGCAAGATAACTGATAACTTTATCGTTCGTTTAAACCTCCTGATGAACCGAGGATTGTAATGTGCATAGAGCCTCCCTCGCGTTATCTAAGATAATAGTAAAGTACTACACTATAATCATATATCATATATATATATCATATATCATATATAATCATATATCATATATATATATATATATATATATATATATATATATATATATATATATATATATATATATATATATATATGTATATATATATAATAATAATAATAATAATAATAATAATAATAATAATAATAATAATAATAAGTATATTATATTATTGTAATGCACTGGGTGATTGCTGGCCTTGTGCCTGGAGTGGAGACAATTATTAATAATTTCATTCTTAAGCCACGCAATGCTCACATTAAGGAACCACTCATGATAATAACAATTTAAAAAAAAAACAACAAAAAGAAAACCCCCTGACCAAGAAATACCGGGATGGCGGCCGGCGGGGAATAGCAGTGTCTCTAGGGGAGAACGACCCCTCTAGTCTTGGTTGACACTCGTTCTAGAAGTGGTAACACGAAATGATTACCCCTTGGCGGATAAGGATAAAACGCGAAAAAATAAAGTAAATGTCTAATGATAAAATCTCATACCGGATCGGCCGTCACCCGGGTAAAAAAAGGGCCGCGCCGCTCAGAGAGGAACCAGACTGGGGTCGAAAAATCAGCTAATGGTTCAAACCTTCCCATCACTTCGGAGCTGGAGACCTCCCATAACCGGAATACTCCTACTGTTGGCCCTCCATGCTCACCACCAAGAAATCCAAAGAAAAAGAGAGAAAAATGGTCAAGGGAAGATAATAAAGAAGTCTTTGAGGCTTTCTACACTGCCATGTACTACCCATCAAATACATCGAATACAGAACAGACATATATCAACTGGAAAAAGAAACATCCCGAAAACAGAGGCTATATTGACAGTAACAAACTAGCCAATATACGAAGAAATATTGTAAGAAAAAAGTTACTAACTGATATAAAAAATTGATCAGATCAAGCTATTAGCACAAAGTCAGCGAAGGGAAAATGAAACATGTGTCAGTGAAAACGAGGTAAACTGTAACATTTCGAATCCCAAGGTGGGGGCGGAATCACTGGCAACAGAACAAATTAAAGAAAGGATCGAAAAAGTGGAGGGGGTGCATGCTCAGGATGAAACTCCAAATGAAAATAATGAGATCGTAAATGATAAGGAAATGAATGAGAATGAACTTGCCAAATTGAAGGATGAAATTATGATCGAATGGATGAAAATGAAAGAATCTGACATGGGGCAACGAGACACCCTCCCTAAGATCCAGAACTCCAAACAGAACCAAAAGATAATACACAAGACTAACATAATTCTCAAAAACATTATCATCACAAACAAACTAAAAATTACTGATTTAAATCATCTCTATTATGCATCGGCTAAAGTCACCACTCACTTATGTGGAGTGAAGATGAAAAAACAAAGGAATTCCCACAAGAAATCTACTTGGCAAGAGAACATCAATCGCCAAATAAACCTTCTCCGATCTGACATAGAAATTTTAACAAACTATAAAGTAGGTGAACATGTTAAACAAACTAGACTTAGAAAATTGAAAAAAAAGTACAGTATAAAATCAACAAGTGACATAGACATGCTGATAGAAATAATCAAGCGAAAAGTGTCGGCCAAAGCTGCTCGTATAAGTCGCTTTGAAAAACGATCTAGATTCTATAAGGACAATAATATGTTCAAAAACAACCAAAGAAACTTCTACAGAAAAATTGGTAAGTCAACAATAACTGCTAAATCAATACCACCCAAGGAGGAAGTGCAAGAATTCTGGGAAAAGATCTGGGCCGAAGAAAAAGTTCATAACATACATGCCCCAGGGATAGACAGACAAATGAAAGATACAGCTCACCTTGAGGAACAAACATGGGAAAATATAACAGTTGAACAGTTGCGCTTGGCTCTAAGAAAAACCAGCAAATGGAAATCCCCAGGAAAAGACAAAATACAAAACTTTTGGATAAATGCCTTCACAGAGTCTCATGAGCTGTTAGCCCAACTTTACAATGAAATAGTTAAGGAGCCAGAAAAGATACCTTCTTGGCTAGTTAACGGCATTACATTCCTGCTTCCGAAGAATGATGAGACAAACAATCCCAAAAATTACAGACCGATAACTTGCTTGACCACAATGTATAAAATTTTAACATCAGTCCTAACTGAATACACATATGACCACCTGATAACAAATGACCTATTTCCCATTGAGCAGAAAGGGTGTAAACGAGGCTCATATGGCTGTAAGGATCAGCTTCTGGTTAACAAAATGATACTGGAAGATTGTCATAATAGACACAAAAATCTATCGATTGCTTGGATAGATTATAAAAAAGCATTTGATAGTTTGCCACACAGTTGGATTGAAAAATGTTTAGAGATTTTCAAAGTATCCCCCGTTGTCAGGAGGTTTTTGTCATTCAGTATGAAGACATGGAAAACGACACTGCTTTTGAATAGTGAAACAAAATCACTGGAAGCTGGAGAAGTTAATATTAATTGTGGAATTTTTCAGGGTGACTCTTTATCACCGCTTTTATTCTGCATCGCACTTATACCATTAAGTAAAATGCTCAATGAAACAAAACATGGATATAAAGTCTATGACAAAACCATTAATCACCTGTTCTACATGGATGACCTGAAACTATTTGCAAAAAATGATGAACAATTGCAAGGGCTATTATCCACTGTGAAGCAGTTCAGTGATGACATTAAAATGGAATTTGGACTAGAAAAATGCGCCAAAGCAACGTTCACCAGAGGAAAGCTGCTGAAGAGTTCAGACATTAATCTTGATCGGGGGAACGTGATAAGAGAACTTGATCAAGAAAAAACTTACAAATATCTAGGTGTTTGTGAAGGAGACGGAATCAAGCACTCGACAATGAGGGATAAGGAAGAAATGTTACCGCAGAGTAAGAGCAATCTTAAGAACGGAATTGAATGCAAGGAATAGGATCGATGCCATAAACACGCTTGCCATACCAGTAGTAACCTACAGTTACAATGTCATCAACTGGTCAAGCACAGAGATCCGTAGGTTCGATACAAAAATTCGAAAATTCTTAACCATGCACAGAATGCATCACCCTAAGGCAGATATAGATATAATATATCTCCCTAGGAAAGAAGGAGGACGTGGGTTAATCCAGTTAGACATTGCGTTGAAAACTGCAACAATTGGATTATCTACATATCTAAGGGAATCACATGATTGGATGATCAAACTCGTTTTGAAACACGAAAGCATCAAAAGATCATATTCCATTACAAAAGATGCACAAAGATACAGTAATGGACTACAAATTTCAGAAGTCCCATTTACTGCTGAAATGGAAAACACAGAAAAAGCAAAGCAGGTAAAAGTAACTGCAAAGAAAGAACTGCTACAGAAACTGGCTAAGAAATGGCAAGAAAAGCCTCTGTATGGAAAATACCCAGAGCGAGCTAACAATCCTGATGTTGACAAAACTTTAACCCATCAGTGGTTGGCATCCTCTGGACTGAAATCGGAGACTGAAGGACAGATTATATCGGCACAAGATCAGTGTCTGCCAACAAAAAATTACCAAGCCAACATAATAAAAAATGGGTGCAGCCCATTATGCCGTGTATGCAAAAAAACAACCAGAGACCATTGACCATATAATTTCAATGTGCAGTCCTATAGCTCCAACCGAATACCTAAACAGGCATGACAGAGCTGCACAATATATACATTGGATAATGTGTAAGCATTTTTACCTGCCCCATCAAAAGAACTGGTGGGAGCATCAACCAGCTCCCATACTTGAAAAAGATCACATCTCAATCTTGTGGAACTTTAGCATCCAAACAGACCGAAAAATAGATGCAAACAGACCTGATATAATATTGAAAGACTTTCAAAAGAGGGTATGCCTGCTAACTGATATGTCTGTTCCAATAGACAAGAATGTATCTATAAAAACATTTGAAAAATTGAGCAAGTATAAGGACCTGGAGATAGAAATTGGAAAAATGTGGAAATTGAGAACTAAAACAATACCAGTGGTTGTAGGTGCTCTGGGAATGATACCTAAGGGGTCTAATGATTACATATCGCAAATCCCAGGAAACCCGCGTATAGGAGAAATACAAAAGATAGTATTAATGGGAACTAACCATATACTAAGGAAGATTCTGTCAATATAAGTACATCACAAGTCTAAACACTAAAGATGCATGTGTGAATATGTATGTTCTTTCTTGAACATGGTGGACCTTGTTGTCTCTTGAGGTCACTGGTTGTGACTTGGTGATAACTCGTATGAACATAAAGCAAGATAAATGCAACTGTAATAATAATAATAATAATAATAATAATAATAATAATGAAGTATGAAGTCCTTGGAAACAGAGTTAACATCAACTGGAGAATCCTTGGGAAGCGTGAAGATCAAGAGAGGTATCTTCCAGGGAGATAGTCTGTCTCCTCTGTTGTTTGTCCTTGCCCTGATGCCCCTGACGAGTGTACTGCGAAAAGTGAGAGCAGGATACAGGTTGGGAAAGGGAAGGATTACCATCAATCACCTCCTCTTCATGGACGATCTTAAGCTCTTCGGGAAGAGTGAGAAGGAGTTGGATGTGCTTGTTGACACTGTCCGTATTTTCACCAATGATATATGTATGCAATTTGGTATTAGTAAGTGTGGAGTCATTGTGATGAAGAGGGGTAAGTTGATCAGAAGTAACGGAATCCAGGTACCAACGGGTGAGATGATAAAGGAAATTGACTCTGAAGAAGGATACAAGTATTTGGGCGTTCTGGAGGCTGATGACATCAAGAACAAAAAAAAATGAAGGAATTGATAAGAACTGAATACATTCGGAGAGTAAGGAGCGTATTAAAGTCACATCTGAACAGTAGGAATGCCATAAGTGCAGTAAATTCCCGAGCTGTGTCTATTATTAGGTACAATGCGAGAATTCTGAGATGGAATGTTGCTGAACAGAAAGAAATGGATAGGAAGACTAGGAAGCTATTGACTATCTACAACATGTTCCACAAGAGGAGTTTTGAGGGTGGAACAGGTCTTATCAGCTTAGAGGACTGTGTTCAGATGGAGAAAAACAACCTACACAAATACGTGACTGATAGTAAGGAGCCAATGCTCAGAACTGTACTGAAGGAGGAGACAGTAGGCCAGGGGAAGTCCAAGGAGGAAATAACATCAAGGAGAAAGAGCAGCCTTCAGGAAAAATCCCTTCATAGTACCTTCTTTGAGAAAACTGAATTTAGAGATTCACAGACATGGAACTGGTTGAAAAGAGGAGACCTTAAAAAGGCTACAGAAGGAATTTTAATGGCTGCGCAGGAGCAGGCCCTCAAAACGAAGTGGTTGAAACACCATATTTACAAGGAGGAGGCTAGCCCACTGTGCAGGATCTGTGGAGAGAGCGAGTAGACTGTGGCTCACATTGTATCCGAGTGTAAACACCTAGCCCAGACTCACTATAAGGGCTGGAGACATGATGTGATTGGCAGGGTGATCCACTGGCACCTATGTAAAGTAAACAATTTACCACATTCTGAGAAGTGGTATGAGCATAAGCAAGAGTCGGTGATAGAAAACGATCAGGTGAAGGTACTGTGGGATTTTAGGATACAGACGGACAAGAAACCGGAACACAATAGACCTGACCTGGTGGTTTTGGACAAAGAAAAAAGATCGTGCCTGATTGTGGATGTGGCCTGTCCATTCGACACGAGAGTGCAAGAGAAGGAGAGGGAGAAAATTAACCGATACCAGGACGTAAAGTGGGAGGTAAAAAGGATTTGGAACTGCCATGAAGTCAAAGTGGTCCCGATTGTCATAGGCGCACTAGGTACTATCTCAAAAAGTTTCCAAGGATGGTTAAAGAAAATTAGTCCAGCCCCGCTTTTTGGAACACTTCAAAAGGCATGCTTGCTGGGAACAGCAAGAACCATCCGATACGTCCTGAATATCTGAGGCTGCAGGTAGTGGCTTGATATTCATTTCAACAAACTTTCCAGTTAACTAACATCAATGACTGAGACTCAAAGAATAATAATTGTTTCTACTTTTTGGCACAAGGCCAGCAATTACCCAGTACATTACTGGTACTTTATTTTATCGACCCCGTAAGGATGAAAGGCAAAGTTAACCTCGACGGGATTTGAACTCAGACCGTAAAGGGACGTAACTATGCTGGAACGCATGGCGTCCGACCCTCTACCGATACTGCAAATTCACCGCCCACAAAGAATAATAATAATAGTAATAATAATACAAGGACGATCGGTTAAGCCTTCATTACGTTTATTGATTGGTGACGTGCGTTTCGCTATTGATCAGCTTAAGGTTCGATCTGTATCGATCTGGCCCGACTCGTCTGACCTCTGATGTAGTAACGACACTCCCTGTATATATATATATAAATGAAAAGATGCAGGACCCTGACGGCTAAGCTACGGCCGTTTCAACATCTAGATCCGAACTACGCCAGCAGTATTAGAGCGGTGGGAATCTAGCTGAACTTATGAAGGGGTACAGTCCCTATATGGGCATGCAGTCAAAGCAAAGAAAGCAAAACATCTAAGCAGAAATTCTTAACAGGTTATAAACTATGTACATGACATCCCAGATCATTGACCACCCCTCGTGACAGACAAGAAAAACAACTAACTTTTAAGCATTTTTGCATAGATTTTGCATAGATTCTTTTGCTTTTTTTGCTTTGACTGCATACCCATATATGGACTGTACCCCTGGATGAGTTCAGCTAGATTCCCGCCGCTCTAATACTGGTGGCATAGTTTGGAGCTAGCTGTCGAAATGGCCGCAATTCGGCCGTCGAGGTCCTGAATCTTTTCATATTACTAAGTATTCTGATGCGTTATGGTCCACCTGGTATCTTACCACACCCTGTTTGTTATATATATATATATATATATATATATATATATATATTAAAATAACAGAATAAGTTTAAGCAAAGAATCGCTGCTTTCATCCTTAACGGGATCTTCAGAATCCAAACGCATAGCTCATTATATATAGTTTCACCTTTCCTTCTTTAACATTGTTATAAGGTTTCATGTATAATGTTCAAAGAAGAAGAAGAAGAAGAAGAAGAAGAAGAAGAAGGAGGAGGAGGAGGAGGAGGAGGAGGAGGAGGAGGAGGAGGTGGTGGTGGCGGCGGTGGCGGCGGCGGCGGCGGCGGCGGCGGCGGTGGCGGTGGCGGCGGTGGCGGTGGCGGTGGCGGCGGTGGCGGCGGCGGCGGCGGCGGCGGCGGCGGCGGTGGTGGTGGTGGTGGTGGTGGTGGTGGTGGTGGTGGTGGTGGTGTACTTATAAATATTTGGGGGTGGAAATAACACGAATGTCGATTATGAAAACTGAAGCAATCTATATACTACTAGAACTCTGATCTCGATGTCTGCTTGCTTGCTTGCACACACTTTCTCTTTATATATATGTTCATATTTGTGTATATACAGGTTGTCCCCCAAAAAATGTATACCCACTTTGATTGCCTATACATGCATTATTTGTTAGGATGGTGTATACATTTTAGGGACCCCGGTATATATATATATGGTGTCCCCGAAAAATGTATACACACTTTGATTACCTGTACAGCCAATATATATATTAGAATGGTGTATACATTTTTAGGGACCCCGGTATATATATATATGGTGTCCCCGAAAAATGTATACACACTTTGATTACCTGTACAGGCAATATATATATTAGAATGGTGTATACATTTTTAGGGACCCCGGTATATATATATATATATGGTGTCCCCGAAAAATGTATACACACTTTGATTACCTGTACAGGCAATATATATATTAGAATGGTGTATACATTTTTAGGGACCCCGGTATATATATATGATGTCCCCGAAAAATGTATACACACTTTGATTACCTGTACAGCCAATATATATATTAGAATGGTGTATACATTTTTAGGGACCCCAGTATATATATATAAATATATGGTGTCCCGGAAAAATGTATACACACTTTGATTTTCTGTACAACCAATATATATATTAGAATGGTGTATACATTTTTCAGGACCCAGGTATATATATATATGGTGTCCCCGAAAAATGTATACACACTTTGATTATCTGTACAGGCAATATATATATTAGAATGGTGTATACATTTTTAGGGACCCCGGTATATATATATATGGTGTCCCTGAAAAATGTATACACACTTTGATTACCTGTACGGGCAATATATATATTAGAATAGTGTATACATTTTTAGGGACCCCGGTATATATATATATATATGATGTCCCCGAAAAATGTATACACACTTTGATTATCTGTACAGGCAATATATATATTTCTCGGGTACTTTGAAATATCGGTGACCCAACTTTGATCTTGATTGTTTGTTTGTTTGCTTGCACACTCTATCTCTACCTTCGTAAATAGCCAAAACGGTGCATAATGGGAAAATATTCCGTAATTGGAATACAAAGGGGATAAAACAATTTTGGCGTAAATATTAAATAAATATTTTCATTATGCAAAAAATATTTTTCATAATCATTACATACACCAATTTCAGTGATTTCTCAGTGAATATGATTTCAACATTACAACTTCTTTGTACTTTTAAGTATCTATATTTCAGCTTTCACTAAACAGACGATATTGTAATTATTAAAATTAAAACTGTTCAGTGAATATGACTGAAAAATACGAGTTGCTTTTACAGTAAATATTTTTGCTTTTGTTAAACAAAATATTTTAATTATTTAGAAATATTTTTAAGTGAATGTGATTTCCAAAAGTTGTTCACACTCTAAGTGTTTATATTTTAGCCTTCTTTGCACAGATAATATTTTAATTGTTTTTAAAACTATTTACAAGTGAATACGCTAATTTTTTTTTTTAATTATCAAAAAGTATTTTATAAGTGAATGTGATTTGAAAAATACGAATCGTTTGTAGAGTAAATATTTATATTTAGCTTTCTTTAAACAGACAATATTTTCATTATTTAGAAATATTTTAAATTGATAATTTAAGAAAAATAATTTTTGAGGTAATAAGAAATTTTTGTCAGGTGAATACGATTTTCTATTCTTAAATCATGCCTCAACGAGGAAGAAAGAAAACATCTGGTTCGACTACAGATAATGGGAAGAGAGTGCGGCTAAGGAAAGCCGAAGAAGGTGAGCAAGATAGTGGTCAATGCCAACAACAAGACCAGGACAGGCATGCGAAGAGAAGGATCGATGAGACTGATAAAGCAAGAGCTGCACGTCTGGTGGAACAGAGAGAAAGAGACAGAAGCAGGAGAGATCAGGAATCGGAGGCTCGGAGAGCTGCACGTCTGGCAGAACAGGGAGAAAGAGACAGAAGCAGGAGAGATCAGGAATCGGAGGCTCGGAGAGCTGCACGTCTGGCAGAACAGGGAGAAAGAGACAGAAGCAGGAGAGATCAGGAATCGGAGGCTCGGAGAGCTGCACGTCTGGCAGAACAGGGAGAAAGAGACAGAAGCAGGAGAGATCAGGAATCGGAGGCTCGGGGAGCTGCACGTCTGGCGGAACAGAGGGAAATAAACAGAAGAAAGAGAGATCAGGAATCGGATGCTCAGAAAGCTGCACGTCTGGCAGAACAGAGGGAAAGAAACAGAAGAAAGAAAGATCAGGAATCGAATGCTCAGAAAGCTGCACGTCTGGTGGAACAGAAGGATAGAGCAAAGACAGTTCAACGACGTGACCTCTCTGCTGATGTTGGACAAATGAATAAGATCTGTGTCTGTTGCCATGCAATGCTTTTTCATGGTGAAACTGCTAACTTTTGCTGTATAAATGGAAAAGTCAGGCTAGGGAATCTGCAGCCTTTACCCCAAGAACTTCAAAATTTATTTAGTACAGATCAACCTAGAGCAAACGAGTTCAGGAAGAACCTCAGACAATACAACTGCTTATTCCAAATGACATCTTTTGGGGCCAAAGAAGTTCGTTCCTCAAGGAGTGGATGGAATCCTTCTATTGTTATTCATGGTCAAATTCATCATTACATCGGTTCCTTAACTCCTAATCCCAATGAACAACCCAAATTTCTTCAAATTTACTTCTTGGATCCTCAGGATAGTGTTGATTTAAGGATCAGGATACTCCATAACGATGGCATTCAGCGCGACATAGTTGAATTATTAGAAATTATACTGAGACAATATAACCCTTATGTTGCGTCATTTCAACTGGCAAAAGAACAAATTAAAAATATTCCTGAAGCTTCGATTATTATTGATCCTGATAGGAGATCAGCAATGAAACATGACAGAAGATTCAATGCACAAACTGAAAATGAAGTTGCTGTTATTATACAAAACAGCACCGAACTTCAATCAAAAGCACGGCACATCGCGTTGAAAGAAAAAGGCGGACAACTGAAAATAATCTCAGAGTCCCATCGGTCCTATGATAGTTTGCAGTATGTTCTATTTTTTCCTTTTGGCGATGATGGATGGCATCATGAGCTGTTAATGAGCAACATCAAGAAATTGACACCGATGCGCTACTATGCCTATCGAATAATGAACCATTGAGAATGAATTCAACCAACTTCTCAGAGGTGGTCGTTTATTTCAGCAATATTTGGTTGACATGGCTGCAAAGATTCAAGGAGATAGGCTGAGATACATCCAAATGAATCAAACATCATTGCGATCTACAACATACACGGGCCTTACTGATGCATTGAATGATGATGACGATTTTCGCAACATCGGCAGACGAATCATACTCTATTCTACATTTGTTGGTGGACCGAGATATATGATGGAGCGATGCCAGGATGCCATGATGTACATACGGAAGTACGGAGATGCTTCGTTGTTCATCACAATGACATGCAATCCAAACTGGCCCGAAATCCGGCAAAACCTATTCCTGAATCAGAAGCCACACGACAGGCCAGATTTAATTGCCAGAGTATTTGACCTGAAACGGAAACTGTTCAGAAAGCATCTTACTGGAGTAGATGGCTTATTTGGCAACTGCATTGATTACGTGCTGACAGTCGAATATCAAAAGCGAGGTCTTCCTCATGTGCACTGTTTGTTATGGCTCAATGAAGCCACCAAGCCCAGACCACAGGAATATGATAAATTCGTTCAAGCCGAAATACCAGATCCAAACAAAGATCCAGAGGGTCATAAATTGGTGCTGAAGCACATGATCCATGGTCCGAATTGCTCTAACAATTCACCGTGTTGGAAAGATGGAACATGCAGTAAGCGGTACCCTAAGCCTTTTGTTGAACATACATTGTGTGGAGGGGACTCTTATCCTGTGTACAGAAGACGGTCTCCTGAAATGGGAGGATTTGAAGGGCACCAAGAAAGAATGGAAAGCCAAAATATAACTTCAGAATGGGTGGTTCCCTACAATATGAAACTATTAAAACTGTTCAACTGCCACCTAAACGTAGAGATGTGCTCTTCCGTGAAATCGATCAAATACGTTATAAAATATACCATGAAGGGCAGTGATCAGGCAATGTTTGGAGTGAACAGGGAAGATGAGATAACACAGTATTTAACAGGAAGATATATCGGTCCTTCAGAAGCTGTTGCCTCGGTACTTGGATTTCCAATTCATGAGAGAGAACCGGCCGTAGTTCGCCTTCAAGTTCATCTACCTGAGAAAAATCAAATCTTCTTTCGGGTCAATGCTGCTGTTAAAGTAAACAATAACATGGCTAAGACAACTCTGACTGAGTTCATGGATCTTTGCACTCGCGATCCGTTTGCAAAAACATTGTATTATGCCGACGTACCAAAGTTTTACACATGGAATAATAAGAGATGGGAAAGGAGGAAGGTGGGGAAAACAGTTGAGCAGTATCCAGGAATTTTTGAGGCGAACGTTTTGGGACGAGTGTACACCGTTTCCCCACGAAGTGGTGACCTATATTATTTAAGACTCCTTCTGCATCACGTCAAAGGACCAGTATCTTTCAACTTTTTGAAAATGTGTGATGGAGAACTCCTGCCATTATTCAAAGACGTTTGCAGAGAGAAAGGTTTGCTTCAATCAGATGATCATTGGCAGCAGACTCTGGAAGATGCTGAGCGAACAAGGCTTCCCAAAGCCATGAGAGATCTATTCATCGTGCTCCTCACAAATACGGAAATTGACAATTCCAATGCTTTATGGGCTCGATTTAAGAATTCGCTGTCTGAGGATTACCTTCAGATAGAAAAAAGAGCTACAAGAAACTCTAAATTTTTGATTAGCGAGAGACATTATGAACAATGTCTTCTGTATTTTGAAGACAAACTTAACAACCTGGGCAAAAGTCTTAGTGACTTTAACTTGCCAATGCCAAATAATATTGTCGCTAATCAGGATATTGGCAATTTGGAGTTATTGCATGAATTGCAATACAACAAAGAAGAACAGCGACAATTTGTAGAAGAAAGGGAACCTTTATTGAATAGTGACCAAAAACATGTGTACGACTTCATTTGTAACAGTTTAGAGAGGAACATTTGCATTGATTTTCATTGACGCTCCAGGTGGAACAGGAAAGACATTCTTGCTTAACTTAATCCTTTCAAAAGTTAGGGGAAACGGCGATGTGGCTATTGCTGTTGCGTCATCTGGCATTGCGGCAACACTGATGTCTGGTGGAAAAACGGCGCATTCTAGGTTCAAAATACCAATAGCAGTGAAAGAAAATGGTCTGTGCAACATTGATAAAAACTCAAAGACGACAAACCTATTCCAGCATACAAGGCTGATTGTTTGGGACGAGTGTCCTATGATTCGGAGGGAAAGCTTCGAAGCTGTTGACCTTACTCTGCGTGACATATGCGACAACAATGAGGCATTCGGTGGAATTTTGACAATTTGCTGTGGAGATTTCCGTCAGCTTCTTCCGGTAGTGAAAAGAGGAAATGAAGCAGATGTGGAAAATGCCTGCATTAAAAAATCCTACTTATGGCGAAGCTTTAAAAAATTTCATTTGAAGACAAACATGCGATTGTGTGGGGGAGCAGGAGACTATTCAGAGTTCCTATTGGATATTGGAGAAGATAAGATCCCAAAAAATGAAAATGCGGAAATTATTTTTCCAAAAGAAATGATTCTCCAAGCAACAACTATGGAAGAATGCATTGATTTCATCTACCCCTCATTCGACAATCCAACTGAAATGTTTTCGAACAATTGCATCTTAGTACCTCTCAATGAAATGATGAGAAGCATCAATTCCACCTGTATCAGACGCTTCCCTGGAACCATAAAAGAGTACCGATCCTATAATTCTGTGAGTGATGGTGCCAATGCCACTTATTTCCCAACTGAATTCCTTGATTCGGTTGAACTATCAGGACTGCCACCACATAACCTGGAATTGAAAATAGGATCACCAATAATTCTAATGAGAAACTTGAATCCTCCAAGGCTTTGTAATGGAACGCGCATGATCGTGGAAGAACTGCACGACATCTCATAGTAGCAAGAATCAACACTGCTGCTTTCAGAAATGAGATTGTTATGATACCTAGAATAAGAATTAATCTATCCGAAGGTGAGGATATCCCTTTGCAGCGAAGCCAATTCCCAGTTCAATCGTGCGTCGCTATGACTATTCATAAAGCACAAGGACAAACTATGGAAAATGTGTTAGTTTATCTGGAACGACCTGTATTCCAACACGGTCAACTCTATGTTGCCCTTACCCGCGGAAAACGAAAAGAAAATGTCCGAGTGTTTCTGAAAGACACCCAGTCGACTAAGAATGTTGTTATCAAAAGCATTCTTTTGAACAAACTGTAAACATAAATATGAGAAAATATTAATTCTAACGTCAGAAAATGAAAGCATAATTAAAGTTAACAAGTAAGAATAATTTCTTTCAAATTTTTGTAAATAAAACCAGTCTTTCATTAACTTTGCAACTTTTTAAGCAGAAAAATCTTTCAGAACAAACAGTCAAACATCGAAAGAGATACGGAAAAAAGAATTTGATGTGGAGTGAAAGGGGAGCTATTAGTGAAAAATGGCTTGATATTTTCTTTGTGAAAATACTTGTGAATAATACTGCGAAAAGAGAAGTTTCACGTAAATCGGACCACGGTATCCTGAGATATGCGGTTTTTTCGGGTACTTTGAAATATTGGTGACCCAACGGGTCACGAGTAGTCTAGTACCTATAATAATGGTTTCTACTTTAGGCACAAGGCCAGCAATTTTGGGGGATGGGAAAGTCCATTAAATCAACCGCAGTGCATGACCGGTACTTTATTTTATCGACCCCGTAAGAATGAAAGGCAAAGTTAACCTCGGCGGGATTTTTTTTTATATTATAGAAGGAGCTTCTACAGGACTAGTACTGTTTCATTCAGATGAAATCTTCAGGAAACTTCATCTGAATGAAACAGTACTAGTCCTGTAGAAGCTCCTTCTATAAAATATTATATATATATATATATATATATATATATATATATATACATATATATATATATATATATATATATATATATATATATATATATATATATATATATATATATATATATATATATATATATATATATATATATATATATATATACATATACATACATATATATATATATATATATATATATATATATATATACATATACATACATATATATATATATATATATATATATATATATATATATATATATATATATATATATATACAGGTTTGAGGTTCACCACTGGATACAGCTGGTCAATTCCGTATGGTCAATCTCAATGTAATAATATGGAGAGTACCCAAGGTAAAGCAGTTCAACCGTCTTTGTTTTTGTAGTTGGTGGTGCTAGTACGGAGTTTAATATTATAATGAAGTGAAAAGGAGGCTGGACTTGTGTAAATCCTTGAAAGGTTTATTATACTATGATCATTTCAATGACCGGGTTCCGTATGAATCCGGTGATATCATCAGGTATTCGAAATATAATAAGTGAATGTAATAGATAAATTCCATGGGGCTGAAAATCAAAGACCCAAGGGCGACCGCCATCCAGCATCTTCTACCTTTGCCGGTCGCCCTCGAGTGACGTTGCTAAATCTTACAGTGTGCTACTACCGGTCAAATAAAGGAAAACAGAAAGCGTTAATATCATGCCAGAAGAAAAAAGAAAGAAAGAAAGAAGAGAGAAGAAGGGGGAAGGAAGAAGAAGAGAAGCCAGGGTTAATGTCAGCTATAAGAAGAAAGACAGAAAGAAAGAGGAGGAAAGGTCGGTATTAAAGTCAGGCCAGGAATGTCGCGAAAAAAATGTTTATTCTAAGGGACCCGTATCTTAACTATTACCAGTCAAATATAGGCAAACAAAAAGGGGAAGGAAGATAAGTCAGCGTTAATATCATGCTACAAGGAGAAAGACAGAAAGAAGGGAGAAGGGAAGGAAGAAAAGGAAGAAGAAAAGTCAGGGTTGATGGCTACAAGAAGGAAGATAGAAAGAAAGATCGATATTAATGTCAGACTACAGTCAGGCCAGGAATGGCGCGAAAAAAATATTTTCAAAGGGACTCGTATCTTAGCAGAGGTAAATATATGTTTCTTTTATTTAAATATACTGGGGGTCAGTGTGTTATAATGTGTGAGCAGAAGATTGGAACGTTACATTTATGTTTAGACTTATAGGATGAAGTTAAAAAATTAATATTTAATATTAACATTATAAAATTAGAGAAATTAGAAAATTTAAAGTTAAACAATTTAACATTTTTAAGGTTGCGAGGTTTAAGCAAATAGAGAGTCTTTTATGAAGACACTTAAATTTTATTATAGAGTAAAGATTATGTCTTTGTTTAGCCGTCAAACAGCATGCGGCGACTACAAGCTTGGGCAGCCTATCACTCCGAGTGATATCGGCTAGCGAAAGATATGAAAATCGATTTTTCCAAGCACTCTAGGAATGTATAACAGGCTTCTGGTGCGCCAGCAGGAATTCAGCCCGCATCGTTAGGCCATTCTTGTACAAAACCAGTACTATTCCTTTACCCAGGGGGGGGGGGGGATTTGCTTAAGTAGATGGAGGCGTGATATATCTAATAGTTCTGATTTGATCTGTAATTTAAAGGTACTACATGGCGGTCAAAAAAACGGCTGCGCGCCGGGCCCCTGGGGCGAATCAAGCCACTCCGAATAGTTTCATATATATATATATATATATAAAAACAAATAACGAAACGAAATTAAATTTCGTTTCGCTTCTAACTCACTTTTGTATGACTGACGCTTAAACAATTAAGTTAAAGTGTACATCTACATATGTATACGGAAGTATTAGTATGCATATAAATACACACATGTATACATATGTACATGTACTCAGCTTTTCACTAGACACTTTACAGTGAGTGTCAGCTAGTCTGTATGTAACCACACAGGCGGACCGGGTTTTAGAGTCATACGAGTTTTCAAGGAAACACATTTCCTCTATTCTCCAGAGGGCCAGACAGGAATATTGGACTAGTTTCGATGTTATTACATCTCATCAGCAATATTTACCCATCTTCCGGCTTCTCTGGAGAATTGTAAAAGCACATATCGTTATATGCTTTTTCTATGAAAATTAGTAGTGGGTAGACTAATTTGCATAGAACGTGAGTCATTGTACGCACCGGTTCAGCGGAAACGATAAAAACAAATAACGAAACGAAATTAAATTTCGTTTCGCTTCTAACTCACTTTTGTATGACTGACTCTTAAACAATTAAGTTAAAGTGTACATCTACATATGTATACGGAAGTATTAGTATGCATATAAATACACACATGTATACATATGTACATGTACTCAGCTTTTCACTAGACACTTTACAGTGAGTGTCAGCTAGTCTGAAAAGCTGAGTACATGTACATATGTATACATGTGTGTATTTATATGCATACTAATGCTGGTCGGTCAAGGTAGTCAAGGTGATATATATATATATATTATAAGTGTCTGTCCGTGCGTGTACATAAATAAAAAATAAATGAAAAGATATTTAAAAAAGGAACAAAGAAAAGTATAGCCACACAGAAACTAGCGAAAGAGATAGAGAGAGAGGGGGAGAGAGAAAGAGAGAGAGAGAGGAGAGAGAGAGAGAGAGAGAGAGAGAGAGAGAGAGAGAGAGAGAGAGAGAGAGAGAGAGAGAGAGAGAGAGAGAGAAATAAATAAATAAAGTAAGAAAGGAAATGAAAACAATGTTTCGTGACTGGTCAATATTTTCCTCTGTTTCTTCAGTGGGATCTACAGAGATAAAATAGTCATCTTGCGAAAATTCTTAATGTTCAAAAGTAGAAGAGTGACACACATAATGCAGACACCCATGCAACCACACATACTCACTCATGACTAAAAGTAATCACTGTAAGTGTGTGGTGAAAATATCTCAACCTCTTTCTTGTAGCAAATTCTAAATTTGTCTAACGTCAGCGTAAAATGTGTTGCCATCTAATTTTCACCTGTGGAAATTGCAACAATTTTTACATTAAATTAGCTGCTACACTTTGCTAACAGGAAGCACACATTGATCCATATTTTCATATCGGGGAAACTAGGCTACAAGAAACATGATATTTCCGAAATATTTAATGCATAAACTTTCAAAGTATATTAAAATAGTTAGCTTTCCAACACCGTAGAGCAAAATTTTCCAAAGTGGTCGATATCGATCCCAAGTATCGACATGATTATCCAATAGGTCGATTGAACATTGGTATGAAAATAAATATATACAAATGACAACTTGCTGACATAGGTTTCTGAGTTATAGTCATACCTCGCATGACCATTCGTTCCATGACCAAGGTCATTTTATGATTTACTTGCTTTACAAATCAATTTTCCTCATTGAAATTAATTAAAATATAAATATTCCGTTCCAGCCCCACAAAACCACCCCAAAATCATTTTTCATGAGTTTTAAAACAAAGTGCAGTTACAAGGAAAATGATAATTATAAAAACATAATAAAAGAGAATGCAAAATAAATATGTAAACTGGTTTTATTAATTTAATTACCGTAAAGATCGAACGATTTGTGTGCGAGGAAGACGATGGAGTGGGGAAGAGAAAGATTATTGTTTGGAAGGAGAATCTCCTTCCATTAAGACTTCTACTGAATATAATTAGTATTTATTGTCTAATTGTCTATTTATTTTATACTCTGTTTACAGATTTATTTATTTATTGTTCAGTCGTTATACTGATAAATATGATTCTACATCTAAATCCCCCTTACTGAAATTTTGGAGCTTAAGGGAAGAGACATTACGATTGGCAATCTTGATATAAAGACAGTAATGAGCGTCAGGAACGAACTGTTATGTCACAATGACAGGACGAGAGCTGCCATATACATTTATACTTCTCATCAACTTCGATAACTATTGTGCTATCTTCATCGGGGCCATCACGTTGTTGAGAGTTGTTGTCGATGAGTATTTTAGACGTCGCACAAAACCTCACGCCAGTTCATAATTGGTGTCATTTCCACTTCGTGTGTAATTTGACATTGAGGATTGTCTATACACCACAGGTAGATAAAAGAATGGGCCGTGGTGAACGGACTGGACAAAATTATGTCAGTCACAACACTAGCTCCAACAATAAATTCCATTATTGTATCTGTTCAATTCCAGGTGCATCATATTGAAGATGTGGGACGCTTTTCCAAATAGAACATTGACACCATAGCCATTCCCAAATTCTATACAATATTCCACACAAAACAAGAGGTAAAATATGGAAGATTTATTAATATTTATTATAATATTTAACACTAATATAGTATACTTAAATCTAATGATAGTAACTGCCATACTTCGACATTTGCATAATTTTAAACCATGCACCCACGATACTTTACAATGACTAGTAGGCACGTGGCTAATACACGACTAGTATGTATTCTGATTTTGAAGATAGGGATATGGAGGCCACGAAACTTTAATAGAAACATGGATTTCGAAACGCTACTTTTCCAAACAAAGAGTAACTAAATGAGAAAAATAAAATGAAATACATAAATAAAAATTATCCTCTGGAGAACAGTCACGTTATATATATATATATATACATATATATATATATATATATATATATATATGTGTGTGTGTGTGTGTG
>OZ024740.1:62996606-63011606 GCA_964016885.1 Eledone cirrhosa | reverse complement strand
TATGTGTGCGTGTGTGTGTGTGTGTGTGTGTGTGTGTGTGTGTGTGTGTGTGTGTGTGTGTGTGTGTGTGTGTGTGTGTGTGTGTGTGTGTGTGTGTGTGTGTGTGTGTGTGTGTGTGTGAAATACGTTAATTTATATATCTGGCGATGTACGATATGTTTATAAATAAACATTTTGAAAGCCTTCAGCTATGAATTTGAAAACTGATGACGTAGCGCTATCTAGTATGTACTTAGCTTCTGTTGGAACATACCGTATATTGACAGATATACAAATTCACATATTTCATATACAAAGCTATGTTAGAGTTAATGCCCATATATATATGTATTCTCTCTTTCTCTTAATTTTTAGTATATTTTTGACCGGCCACCTTCCTGGTGGCAAGGTTGTAAAAGAAAAGAAATTGTCATCCCTTGAATCGCAAGAATGTTTTGCAAATTTTGAAGGTGCCAGCTATCGCAGCCATTTGTAGACTATGAATTAGGGAGCTGCGCTCTTTGTCCGCAAATCCAAGTTCAGTTATACATTGGTCCAAGCGGGTTGGTATATAACCCGTAGCTCCAATAATGATGGGTATGGAGCTAAAGGTGTATCTTGGATACTGGAATTGTAAACTCCTCATCAATAGTCCGTAGATGTCCTCCTTCTCCTGTATTTTTTCTGACAACGTTTACATCAAGTGGGCAGCTGATCTCCACAACAGAACACGTTTTCAATGTGTGGTCCCAAACAACAATATCAGGCCGGTTGTGCTTTAATTTGGTGGCAGTTTTTATTTTCAGGTTCTACCAGTATTCCTTAGTGCCATCTGTCTCAATATATTCTTCCCCGTTTGTTTTTAATTTTGTTTTCCGAAGTGCATTCCAGATGGTTCTAGCTATCCCATCGTGTCTCATGGGGAGGTAGTAGCGAGATGACATTCTTTCGCAGCTGGCAACAATGTAGCTTACATCTTCGATCTTTGTTTTACATAGCCTGCAATTGTCAGCTGATGTCCCTCCTCTTTTGTGCAACAGATATTTGGTAGGGAGTTGTTGTTCCTGTATTGCATAGAGATATCTCTCAAGGTGTGATGTCATAAACTTGTCGGAACTCCATGCCAGGCTTTTTGAGTGGTTTATCCCCTCTATGGTCTGTGTTTTACGTCTCAAGTATCCATGCACAACTTTTTCTGTAAATGGGTCAATTTTTTCATCTTGTTTGAACATTGAATAGGATCTTCCGATTTCTCTGGGTGAGAGATTTATATCAGGCTTTATTCCATATCTCTCCTCCAGACCAGTGGCTATCCTAATGATATTTTCTTCTTCATGCTCATAAACCTGGGCAAGATGGTTGCCAACCTTTTTCCTCTGTTGAAGATGTTGTTTCAGTGTTACTATCCGGGTCTCATATGATGTTAATATGGATTTTAGACCCCGGCCACCTTCTTTGCGTGAGAAGTATAGCCTATCCACATCACCATTTATGTTAAAGTTCCCAGTGACACTGAGAAGTTTTCGAATGCTAACATTCATCTCACTTAGTTCTTGCAATGACCAGTTCAGCAGGCCAAATGTTGGCGTTAGAATTGGCACAGCATAAGTACTTGTTGTACGCTGACAATTCTGATGACCATATTTTCTTTACTCTTCTGAGCTATTCAGTTCTGGTTCTCTCCTTATTTATGGATCCATCATATCTGACATTTTCATCCTGTCCAAGATATCTGTAGTTGTCACCTGACTGTAGAGGTTGTATTGTCAGGCCGTTCATCTCTAGATTTCTAGAGGAGGGCACATATATGTATGTATGTATGTATATATGTATGTATGTATGGCCTGTGTTCATATCCCATAACTTAGCGGTTGTCAAAAAGAGTTTGAGGAAATAATTGACATACTTAGAAAAACGTATGGGTTCCCTGTTGTTCTTTGTTAAGCAATTGAATGATTTGCAATAAGGCCTTTACGTTCTGATTTCAAATCTCGCCGAGGTTAGCTTTGCTTTTTATCCTTACGGGGTCGATAAAATAAAGTACCAGTAATGCACTGGCGGTCGATTTTTATCGAATTTTTCCTCCCTCCAAATTGCTGACCTTGTGCCTAAATCAGAAACAATAAGCTGTGCAATTATTGTAACTATTTAGAAACTGTTCGTCAGAGACAACGCCACAAACAATTCACAATGGGGTGAATGGATTTGAGACATTAAACCTTCAGCGAATAAGAAATTACTTAAGATGGTCAAGCTAAGCCAAATCTGCAACTGTAGTTTGTCATTCAGCATGCTCCAATTGCTACGTCGGATCTTGGATAGGTAAGCTGCTTGTAGTATGCATTTTAGATACACTAACCAACAAATTCTCAACGATGTATTACACAGAGATGATAACCATATATTCTCGCGTATCACGAACGGCCATATATCACATATATAGGAAACATTTGCATTATACAATCCAAGAATTTTAGATTTAATTATACACTTAATAGAAATATAGACAAAGGTAACTTCTTAGACATAAGTTATAATCACCCTCCTAATATATTAAAATATTTAGTTAGCGATAAATGTAGAAAACTATTCAGTATATTTACACTTAATGCTGGATTCAATAAATCTACAGTTACTACAATATTTTTTTTAAATTATTTGAAGAGAAAAGAAGTTTCTTATCCAAGAAGGATCAGACATATAACATCTGGTTCAACCTAACCGTTAGCAGAAATTGATAGATCACACATAACTACACATTTATTATCCATTACTTCCCAACCAGATGTGCAAACTTCGAAGGACTAGTCCAAGATGGCAAGTATTAATGCAGACCCAACAGACCGAGTTACTTAAATGAAAACTCCTTAGCTAAAATAATATTTACCATGCGAAGGTAAAGATTCAAGCAAGTGGCAGAGCAGTCATGAACTCACTTTCAGAAATGAAGAAAAGATGAAAACCAGTTTTATTCAGATATGTATAGGTCAACGATGTGTTGACCCTTTTTACATCAGCTAGTTAATCTGATAACACAGTACGCCATATATGAATTAAGCAAATTAATGTCAATTAGATACTGCAGAAAAATATCATAAAGTATAATGCATATAAACTTTACCAAAAATGCATATAAACTTTACCATATAAAAATGCATATAAACTTTACTAAAATTTCTGTAGTCCCGACTATCGATAGTTTCGCTCGTACTTTGTGGATATGTCCGATCTTGGTATTACCCATGAGGCTTAGAGCTTATCAAGATCCCTCAGGTTTGGACTAAAATTTCTACAGTGGTCACAGCCAGAAATGAATTCAAAAATGGGTAAGAATCATCACGTGGTCAGTGGTAAAGTTTATACGCATTTTTTCTTCTAACTTATATTTTAGACTTAGCTCCGTTTAATTAATTATTTGTCTAGTTAATTTCTACGGGCTAAGACGAAAGACTAGATACATTTTATCTGACTGTTCCTCGCGGAAAGTAGTCTGTATCATTTGTCTATTATTCCTTCATAGTTACATTTTAAACTTATAGCCTCGTTTAAATGATTATTTATCTAGTTAATTTCTACGGACTAGGGTGAAGAAAGACTGGATATATTTTATCTAATAATTCTACAAACTTGCAATATATATATATATATATATATATATATATATATATATATATATATATATATATATATAGTCCAAGATGGCAAGTATTAATGCAGACCCAACAGACCGAGTTACTTAAATGAAAACTTCTTAGCTAAAATAATATTTATATATACACACACACATATATCTCTATATATATATAGTTCCAGACTAGCTGTTGAAGCGGCAAAAGCATAGCCGTCGGGTCTCGGCTCTTTATAATATAACCATACTGTACTAACCCACGTATTGAGTACTCTGTTGGGTATTGACCTAACCGGCTGAATCCACACCGCTATATATATATATATATATATATATATATATATATATATATATATATATATATATATATATATATATATATATATATATATATATATATATATATATATATATATATATATATATATATATATATATATATATATATATATATATATATATATATATATATATATATATATATATATATATGACCCCGTATGACCCCGACAGCAGAGCTCAAGCCGTCTCGACGGCTATTTCTGGACTAAATTAGAATTTTTAGCCTGGTGAATAAATAGCCGAACTTGTCAAGGGGGTAATTCCTTATATGGGAAGATTGTAGTTGTCAAGAGGATTGGGTAAAATTTGTTGTAAACACAAATAAGTCTATCATGGCATTTGGTGGGAGGTAGGGGTGGCTGAACTTGCCTGTAGAACAATAGGGGTGTGAGTGGAGCGGTCAAGCGTTGAAAGTGATATGTATACAGCAGATTCTAAGGATAGTGTATGAAGTGGAGGGGGAGGTTATAGAATAGGTAAATCGAATGAGATTAGGAGACAATAAAAGATAATATAAAAAAATAAAAAAATATATAGTGAGAAATGAATAAAAATAAAATAATGCTATCTTACAATTACAGGTTAATAAGTTGAAAATAGAAAAAAAACTTGTAGAAATTGAGTAGTACCAGAGCTGATACAAAATTAAAGGCTTTTAACACGTCTGCTATAAGTAGTTAGTAAAACGTATTCGGCCAATTCTATCTTAAAATTACAGGGGTGGGGGAACTGATGCTACAGAGGCCCGATGGGCTGCATCGGGGTAGGTGAAAGGAGAAAAGCAGACGAGGAAGAACATAGGGGGTGGAACGAAGTGATAGGATGAGACAGGGGAAAGAAGAAGACAAAGAGGAAAAGAAAAGAAAAGAGATATTACCTAAGTAAGCTGGGGTTTCTCCTAACTTATTCGGCAAGTGTGGGAGGAGGGGTATCAGCCCTTGTCTACCCACCCGGGTCGTTATGGGGTTTGAGGGCGAGGTAAATCCTATGCAATCTGTGTTTGCATGCGGTTACCAGTTCGTCTTTCTTATTTAGGAGTTGGTCCTTCGAAAACAGCATTTGTAATGTTTCCGCTGAGCATAAGTTACACGGACGGCGTCCTCCCGTGTAAGAGTTAGCTCTGGACAGTAAGCTCCAAGTGAGATTGTAGGTTATATTATTATCTTGGAGGTCCCAGATGTGGCCCGAAAGTGTAGTGGCATGTCGCCGGACCGCGTTTCGGAAAGTATGTCGGTGTTGGTAGAGCACGCCACGTAACTTCGCACAAAACATCTATATTCCATTAAAGAAATATATTTCACCAATTAATCGATTGGTAAACGACAGTAGCCAGGTCCTGGACTTTCAACAAGTGAAATATATTTCTTTAATGGAATATATACGAGGAAGATTAATCAAATTATAAGGTATCTATTTTTGAAGTTCTAGTTAAACTTTATTTAGTTACCTACCTAGCTATGTGTGCTTACACACTTTTACAAATTATCCCCTGTGATTGTTTCATATGTTTAATTATATGTCAATCAATTTCTAGTTGATATAAAATGCTCGGATCTACTCATTAGAATCTTGGAGCATATTTTACGGGTGATATGGCGCATGTCTATCTGACATGACACCCTTAATTTAATTTGATTTAATTTAATTTAATTCAATTTATCTTAATTTTGGATATATATAAATACGCCCCTTAATTGTAGAGCTAACTCAGTTGAAAGGACTTGACTGCTGTTTCTAGTTGTCTATAACCCTATTCACGCCACTGGGACGAAGCTGGTATGATGTGTGTAGTTTTAGTGGATACAGCACGTGTTACTGGCTAGTCGCTGATTTGAACTTGATGCGTAAACACAGATCGCTGGACCTCTTCCTTGTTGAAAATCCAGGACCTGGCTACTGTCGTTTACCAATCGATTAATTGGTGAAATATATTTCTTTAATGGAATATATACGAGGAAGATTAATCAAATTATAAGGTATCTATTTTTGAAGTTCTAGTTAAACTTTATTTAGTTGCCTACCTAGCTATGTGTGCTTACACACTTTTACAAATTATCTCCTGTGATTGTTTCATATGTTTAATTATATGTCAATCAATTTCTAGTTGATATATATATATATATATATATATATATATATATATATATATATATATATATATATATATATATAAGTTTAAGCAAAGAATCGCTGCTTTCAGCCTTAACGGGATCTTATAATCTCACGAGCCCTCTTTGAACTTTAGTCTTCGCATTTATTATTACTACAATATATATATATATATATATATATACATATATATATATATGATATTATATTGTTTATGTACATACACGGAACAAAAGCACTACTCAAGCTCTCAAAGTTTAAACTTGACCATACCTCCAAAAAACAAGAGGCATCAAAATAGTGACCTTTCTTCAGGTTCAAATATGAGTTTATAAGATACCGTTGAAAGTAAATTTTGCAAAGAACCCAAGTTTACGAAAGATAACGTCCAAAAATAGTGGAAATAACTCCTAGATGTAAATACGAATTATGAGATTAATCAGGTGTTTGTGTTCGTATACTATAGCAGAAGTATTGTGGTGGAATGTAATATATTTATTAATGTATTACAGAATTTGTGAAGGAGTGGAGATGTGTGTAAAAACCATGTTTAAAATGATCTTGCACCATACCGACGAATCTTTCGTGAATTTCAGAACTTTCTGTGTTGTTGTGAGTAATCTCTGCTTCATACGCAACGGATTTGATATTACACTTCTATTGAAGAGGGAAGTGTTCTTTAATCCTACAGGAGCAACTCGGACTATCGTCAGGTATATATTTTCTAGTAATTTTGAATCTTGGTCCTCATGAATAGAATATCTTGACGGTGTTACGATTGAATATTCTACTATATCTATGTTGTAGTGGGAAAAGTCTATCTAATAAATCTTAAAATGTTTTGCCAAAATTAGTCTTTTTCTTTAAGGGGAAAAGGGGATGTGAACCAGGTAATTATTCTTTTTCTATTATTATTTCTATTATTATGGTTAGGGTGGGAATGATTGGGTGTGTACCTAATTTCATCATTAAAACCACTATCTAAGGGGGCTTAGTTGTAGTAAGGCTCTGTCTTATCGAAAATCTCCCTTGTTGCTGATAGATTAAAGCTTATACGACTAATGTTAGAAACTAAGTATTTAAAGATTTAAGTTTGCATCTAAAATATTTTCGTTGGTAAGATTTGTTTCAATCGTAATTTTAAGTTCTAGAGTACTAAATGAGTCAATTAAATGTTTACGGAATCTGTCAAAAGTTTGTCCGTTACAATCTTGTGAAAATGAAATATCATCGTCACAGTATAAACCAAAGGAGTGTTTGGGGAATTTAGACTTTAGCGTATGAAGTATGTATAATCCGATAAGATTACAAACATCAGCACTGTCATAGGATCCCATAGAGATATGAAAAGAATCATCGGGGTAAGATTATATTAGCCATATAGAACCGTTACTAAATAGGAGGATTCTACGGGCGTGGAATATAAGGTCATATTCCATGTTGCTAATATATATGAAAGAATGAGCAAAGTCTGAAGCGTTATTAAGAAGGGTCCTAGAAATAGAGGTATAAACATCTATATCAAAATGTGTAAATTTGTTCCTGTTCTTGAAGGGAATTTCTGTGAACCAGGATATGGCAGATGTATTATTCCACAGTGAGAGATTGATGTTTTTAATAATACAGATGTTGATGTCTCTTATTTTTTTTTTTATAACAAGCCTTAAATCTTTCCTTACAGGATTTATTAATTTACAAGTAGGCCTGTAAGTAAATTCAGGTTTATGATCCTTCGTGCTTCGTGGTAATGATGCTATCACGTTCCGCTAAGCGTTTAACTATATTGTCTATTTTTTTAATTTGTGACAACATATTTGGCCTCATCATTAACCTTATTATGGCAGTATCGGTAGAGGGTCGGACGCCATGCTTTCCAGCATAGTTACGTCCCTTTACGATCTGAGTTCAAATCCCGCCGAGGTTGACTTTGCCTTTCATCCTTACGGGGTCGATAAAATAAAGTACCAGTAATGCACTGGGATAATTGGTGGCCTTGTGCTAACAGTAGAAACAATCATTAATCTTATTATAGGTGTTAGGTTTGGCCTTTCTGTCTATATTTGTTATGCTATTATGTACGAGGTTGGTATATTTTTCCTTATCCAGTTGTTATAAATTGTTTGTTTTATCAGAAAATACAAAAACATTCTTAGTTGATTTGAATCTTTTAATGTATTTTACAAGTGTATGCTGGAAGGAATTATGGTACTTCCGAAATATTATGGTCAGGACTCTATATAAAAGGTCAGATTCGAACGGGACTAAGTCCTTAACTCAAGAGGTGTACTTAACGGAATTAATATAATTTTTTTAGTGGCAGAGGTTGCCATTTCACCGTCAAACAGAGGAGCATTTCACCTAAATCTACGAACAACATCTACTTTATCGAAAAGCAGTTTGGTGTAAGAGGTTTTGTTTTCTGGGGGTATGGTTAAATTTGGACCTTGAAACATAGGGCAGCACATTTGTTCCGTATATGTACTTAAATAAATAATATAATATTTCTACTCTTCCCGATTGAGCATTGTTTTCTTTTTTCCTTTTCACATCTATGGATATTGCTTCACACACACACACACACACACACACACACACACACACACACACACACACACACACACACACACACACACACACACACACACACACACACACACACACACACACACACACCACACACACACATATATATATATATATATATATATATATACACACACATATATATATATATATATATATATATATATATGTAGATAAATCTACCAAAAGTTTACGGTAGTGTCCAATCCGTATGAAGAACTCAATGTAATCCGGATATCATGAAAAGAAGAGATGCATTCAAAAACCACTTTCGGTGAAAGATAAACGGAAAACAGAGTCAAGATAAATTATTAAAAAAATATTGAATAAACAAAGAAACAGTTCCTTATATTAAACAAAAAAAGTTCATTATTTTACGATCGTTTCTAGGACATATATGTGTTAGAATTGGTATGCATATTCAAAAGATCTATGTACAAAATTATACAAACTATCAGAGGGAATATACATACCTTCACATATATATACTGTCTTCAGAAATAATGATGCTTGTTTATTGATAATAACAACAATTCAATACAATAGGTCTGTTTGGGAACAGATTTTGAATAGACCAATGAAATATAGATTGAAATACATAAAAATCTAACAAGAAAATATAGTTAGGTGTGTGTATATGTATGTAAATACGCTCACAGATGTGCATATATGTGTATGCTCATATGTATACGTATAGTGAAAAAGTGTGTGTAAATCTAAAATTTAGGGCTAATGTATCCGTATGTCTGTAATCAACAGACGGAATAGATACATCATAAGTATATGAATATTGAGGCGCTCACATAAACACGCCCACACACACTTACATTTAGATGCGGAAGTAAAAGAGGTAAGGGAGTATAGTAATTAAAGGAAAGTGTCAATCTCGACATACTTATAAAAATGTATCAATAAATTAGAAATAAAAAATTTTTAGAAGGAAAAAACTCAAGAAAAGAAGACAAAAAAAGGCAAAAAGGGGGGGTGGGTACATACATACACAGACGCGCATGTCTCACAAAAGAAACATAAAAAAAAAACCTAAAAAAAACACATAAAAGAGAGACATAAAAATATACATGCTTATATACACACGCACATTTACACATCCATACGTTCGATACGTACATACATACACACACACATACACATACTTACACTCACGCATATTGACCTGTTTGTATGCACACGCATAATATAATCAGGTTTAGCAAATAATGAAAAAGTTTCAAAATAAATTAAAAAAAATTGACTTAGCGCTTTGTGCGTGTAGGAAAACATATTCTATTATATATATATATATATATATATATATATATATATATATATATATATATATATATATATATATATATTAAAATAACAGAAAACAAGTTTAAACAAAGAATCGCTGCTTTCACCCTTAACAGGATCTTCTGAAACTAAAAAAATCAATCTGTGAATGCAGAAGTAAATATTTCGAAAAACGTTGCAACCGAAGGAAGACAGGAAGACGATACTTTGGTTCATTCAAACGTTCCCTGGCAAAGAACGGTTCTTATATATTTGATATATATTTATCCTTATCGAGCACTCTTTGGATTTTAGTCTTTAAATTTATTATTATTACTATATATATATGTATATATGTATATATATATATATATATATATATATATATATATATATACACGTTATTCCGGGTTGAATCGGAGGTAACCACAGTAAGTAAGGTACTCAATACATTGCAGAGTATAGAAGTTTTAATATAGATGAGATTCTACAGGACTAGAACTGTTTCATTCTTTAGAAATCATCAGGAATCTGGGTATCAAAAAATAAATATGGTATTTATAGGTCTCTTCAGGTGGTAGGAAAGGGTAGGGAGTGGGATGGGTGTAGGTCATTGGTTGATAGAAAAGGGAATTCATTAAAAGCTAATTCTTCAAAGCTATAGTTTATATTTAGAGTAACAAAGGCAGAAAGAATTCTATAAACAAGTTCAGGATGGGGTGCCACTCCCCATTTTTAAGTTTCGCTTAAGCCAACAATGCCCATATTTCAGGTGTGTGTCTACAAGATCATTGGGGGTCAGTCATGGTTGATGGATTTAAAGAAAAGGGAAATTCTTCAAAAGCCATTCTTCTAGGCCTTTGTCACTAAGTGAAACCTTAAAGAGTTGGCTTTTGAAGAATTTACCTTTTCTTTGAATCCATCAACCATGACTGACCCCCAATGATCTTGTAGACACACACCTGAAATCTGGGCATTGTTGGCTTAAGAGAAACTTAAAAATGGGGAGTGGCACCCCATCCTGAACTTGTTTATAGAATTCTTTCTGCCTTTGTTGCTCTAAATATAAACTATAGCTTTGAAGAATTAGGTTTTAATGAATTCCCTTTTCTATCAACCAATGACCTACACCCATCCCACTCCCTACCCTTTCCTACCACCTGAAGGGACCTATAAATACCATATTTATTTTTTGATACCCAGATTCCTGATGATTTCTAAAGAATGAAACAGTTCTAGTCCTGTAGAATCTCATCTATATTAAAACTATATATATATATATATAGTTAAAAGAATAGAGGTGTAACACACAAGTTATTATATATTGGTAAACGGAATAGAAAATGCTGACAAATTGTTCACAGTTGAAAAATGGTTTAATTAGGAATAAAAGAGTATTAGTGATTGTATGGGTTAGTATTCAGTTGTGGTTTTAAGTTTTTAAGTTTTTACCGGTTGCGCATTTCTAAATGCTTTTCAAAAATAATTTTGAGATAGAGTGTCCGTGCTGTTTGCTCTGATCTGATTAGTTTTGGGAATTCTACCTGTTTTTATGTTAAAAAAATGGCTCCAGCGTTATTTTTGTGTTGTAAAAATGCTTGTGGTCAAAACAATTTTGATTGGTCGGTAGAGGTCATGTGAATGTAAAAAGTTGATTTTGCGCCATGACTGTTTTTATGTTAAAATGTTAGAAAAGTGGCTCCAGCAAAGATTATGGTCAAAACAATTTTGATTGGTCGGTAGAGGTCATGTGGATAAAAAATTGGTTTTGCGCCAAGATTGAGAAATGACTCTTTCACAACAAATGTGTGTGTGTGTGTGTGTGTGTGTGTGTGTGTGTGTGTGTGTGTGTGTGTGTGTAGTAGTAGTAGTAAGGTATTCGATGCTGCAACAATAGCCACCAGCAAATGGCTATTAAGATAAGTGTGTGTGTGTGTGTGTGTGTGTGTGCGTACATACACACAGCAGAGTCATTCGAAGGTCAAAAGATATTTTTCAGCTTTTGTCTTATACGGAGAAGTGCGTGTGTGTGTGTGTGTGTGTGTATAAGTCTCTTTGTATGTTGATGTACGCGTGTGTATGTGTCTGTGTATATATGTGTGTGTGTGTGTGTGTGCGTGTGTGGGTGGACCAGTATTTTTTTCCCCCCCTGGTAAAATGGTGTACATTATTCGATTTTTTCAGTAAAATCGGTTCTCTTAATAGAACATCAACAATCTTAACAATAAAAGGTGTGAAATGATATTCACTATATACACATATATACACACACACACACACACACATATATATATATATTTTCACTACATACATAAATATATATATATACATATATACATACATATATATGCACATATATTTTTTTGTATTGCACCATAGAGCATGTGTGTTTACGTGTGTCATTGTGTTTATATGTGGGTAGAGATGTGTGCTGATGTAGGTATGTATGTTGACGTGTGTATGTTGTGGGTTCGTCTTAGGGAGAAGTGTTTAGACGGGGTCCGTATTTGTTAATGAAGTAAGATTCCTTGCTGATGCGCTGGGTGTGGGTGGCATTATCTTTAAATTTGTAGAGGGGAAAGATTCTGAAGTTGGGATGATTTTGGGCGGCGCAGGTATCAATGTGTTCACTCAGTGGTATTTTCCTGTATTCCCGTATTTTAATTTGGGATCTATGGACAGTCATGCGTTGGCGGAGGCTGTTTTTGGTCTGGCCTATGTATTGTTCTCGACAACCTGAACAAGTTAATACATATATTAAATTTTCCGATGCACATGTGAAATTGTGTTTTACTATAAAACGTTGTCCATCTTTGAAATAGAATTCCGAACCCTCTATTAGGTTGATGCAAATGCCACAGTTGGGTCTATCGCATTTTTTTACTGTGGGTTTCGTTGTTGTGGTTGGCAGTACTTTGGCATGTGTTAAGATGTTTTTCATTGACTTGGATTGTCTTTTGCTTTTTATGATATCGTGTGTTCGTAGAATTTGGTTCATTCTATGGTCCTTTTTCAATACAGGGATGTTCTGGAGGATGGTGTCAAAGGCCTCGTTGTTGAGGGGGTTGTGTGTGGAGATGTATGGAAGAGCTTTTAGTTTTGGTTGATTTACTTTAGGGTGTCTAAGGTCCTGGGTACTGAGTTTTAGGGCACGTTGGATTCCATTGTCAATTAGTGATGCAGGGTAGTCCCTGCCTATGAGTGTGTCCTTTAGTTCTTGTAGCCGTAAGTAGCAGATGTTTTTATTGGAGACTATAGTACAGATTCTCTTGGCTAAGTTGTAGGGAATATTAATTTTAACGTGTCTAGGGTGGCAAGAGTTGAAGGGGAGGTATTGCTTGGAGTCTGTGGGCTTGTAGTATATGTCTGTTTCTATTTTTTTGTTATGGATCTTAATGAGGATGTCGAGGAAGGGGAGTTGTTGATGGCTGTATTCCATTGTGAAGTTAATATTTGTGTTGAGCCCATTTATAAGGGTGTGAAATTCTTTAAGTTTTTCGATGTTTTCGTGCCAAAGGATGAAGCAGTCATCAAGATATCGCTTCCAGTTCCTTTCAATGTGTAAGTGGAGGGTGTTTCCAAATTTGTTTAGGACTTTAGTGTAGAGGGTGATTTCCAGGTATCCCATGACTAGGTTGGCATACGTAGGGGCTGTTTTCGTTCCCATAGCGGTCCCAGATTTCTGCCTGTAGGGTTTGTTATTGAAAACGAAGTAATTGTTCTCCAAGATAAATTTGAGTCCCTCTATCACGAATTCTTTTTTGATGCGTTGTGGGAGTTCATTGTGGAAGTTATCCAGCCAGAATTGGATAGCTTCTATTCCTAGGTTGTGGGGGATGTTGGAGTATAGGTTGACTACATCGAACGTCACTAGTAGGGTTTGTTCAGAAAGTGGCATATTAGGGAGGTGATTGAGCATATCTAGGTCGTCCCTTATATAGCTTTTGATGTGCTTGAGGAAGGGTTTGAGAAGGGTATCAATGAAGTTGCTAAGACGGTGCGTTTCGCAAGCGGGGCCTGCTATTATAGGTCTTAATTTGAGATCATTGGGTGAGGGGACATTGATGACTATGTCTGTGGCTTCCTTGCATGCCTTACTGATTGATTCGCTTTTATGTACTTTAGGGATACCGTAGAAAAGGCTGGATTTACTTGTGAAGTCTGTGATGAAGCTGAATTCCTTGTTAGTGAGTCCTTCTTTGTATTGGTTGATTAGAGTTTTTAGGTTTCTCATAATTTTCTGTTGATTGTAGTGTTCAGCCTTTTCGTAGTATGTTTCGTTTTCCAAAGTGGAGAGCGCTAAGTTGATATAGAATTCTGTCTCCATTAGGACTACTGTACTCCCTTTATCAGCCTCTTTAATTGTAATGGTTCTGTCGGTTTTTAATCTATTTAATTCTTCCCATTCTTTCTTGTTGAGGTTTGGCTTGTGTTTTTGTCTGTGCAAGTGTTGGTAAGGGAAGTTTGTGATGTGTTCACAGAATTCGTCCAGGATTTTATTTCTACCTTTTGAAGGGGTGTAATTGCTTCTATTTCTGGCTAATGATTCATCCTCATTGTACTGGTCGAATAGTTGTTCACTAAGTCGTAACTTTCTACAGAAGTCTGTGATGTCTTCCTTCATTTCATAGTAGTTAGGACGTAGTGGGGTCGGTGTGAATTTAAGACCTTTGGAGAGTAAGTTGATAAGGTTGGGTGTTGGTTCTGCACTAGTAAGATTGATAATTTTTATTACTATCGGTTTCTCCTCCCTGTCTTGTGTTATTTTGTTTGCCTGTATCTGTGTGCTGTGTCTAAAAAATGGTTGGGGTAGAGGGGTTGTCTGCTGATGTTAAGTGGTCTCCTGTGCTTGTTATATTCCTTGTTGTTGTAAAATGTGGTTCGGGTTGGTGGTTGTAGATTGAATGGGGTGTTCCTGTACTGCGAGTATGGGTGTGTGTTTCTATGTGCCATGTTGTATTGTGGTGTTATAAGTGGCCTACGTTGTTGGTTGTATCGTGTGGTGTGGGTTTGTTGTGTATTGTGGAAGTGAGAGTTGAGAAAATGGTAATTACCTTGCTAATCAGATCAGAGCAAACAACACTGAC
>OZ024740.1:62971606-62994106 GCA_964016885.1 Eledone cirrhosa | reverse complement strand
CTGCATCTATTATGCAACAATGCATGTAAATCCTTACACGTCAGCAAAATATCGTCAACCGATTGACCACTGGTTCAGAAATTTAAGTGATAGTAGGAGTCGAAATTCTATTCTTCGGCCCCTACATAAGGACTCACCAACATATTTCAAGTCAAACACAAATTAACAAGTGAGTGAAAAAATCGGTTATTAGAGAAAATCTGTCCCGAATTGCTGTACAATAGAATGTTAGAATATATATATATATTTTCAACTGACAGTTGAAAATTGCAAACTTGACTGTCACCACAGAATGTGAACCTGAAGATTGCGAAAGCATGAAAGTACTTGTTCAATTAACACTTGACATTTAATATTCTACCATACTATTTCGTTCTAATACTATTATAAATGTTAAAGCATTGTAAATAAAACGAGTAAATCAGACAAAGTTGGAATTCCTTTTATTAATATATATATATATATAAACGGAAAAAATGAAACGAAATTTCATTTGCCACTCTTAGTACGGCTGTTACTTAAATATAAGTATGTACACGTACATACATATATGTATACAGACGTACAGTAGTATGTATATATATCTACATACATGCATACATATATATGTACGTATGGATTCACCGAACATTTATTATAATGCTCGGTGTGTTTGTAAACAAACATCCCGTATTAAGCCGTAGTGTCTAGCAACCATCGTTGCTCGTTTGTTCAACACTGACAAAGGAACGCTGTACTAGTTTCAAGCTTATTAGCTATCGTCAGCAACGTATACCTTCCTGCCAGATTGTTGAACGTATATACTTACCTTATGCATATTAACGGCTGAGTAGCCCAATTTGCATATCGAGTGGGTTAATCGGCCGGGTGCACCGAAAACGATAAACGGAAAAAATGAAACGAAATTTAATTTCCCACTCTTAGTACGGCTGATATTTACATATAAGTATGTACACGTACATACATATATGTATACAGACGTACAGCAGTATGTATATATATATATATACATACATGCACACATATATATATGTACGTATGGATTCACCGAACATTTATTATAATGCTCGGTGTGTTTGTAAACAAACATCCCGTATTAAGCCGTAGTGTCTAGCAACCATCGTTGCTCGTTTGTTCAACACTGACAAAGGAACGCTGTACTAGTTTCAAGCTTATTAGCTATCGTCAGCAACGTATACCTTCCTGCCAGATTGTTGAACGTATATACTTACCTTATGCATATTAACGGCTGAGTAGCCCAATTTGCATATCGAGTGGGTTAATCGGCCGGGTGCACCGAAAACGATAAACGGAAAAAATGAAACGAAATTTCATTTCCCACTCTTAGTACGGCTGTTATTTAAATATAAGTAACGGATTCATATCTGAAATTTAAACACTAGAATAATGCATTTTCATCTGTCATATTTGTGGTTGATGTGCTTCTTATGATATTTTCATTATGATTTATATCTTAAAGAAAGTTTGACAGTATCATATAAATGTCTGTTAATCGTAATTACTCTTGTTATATGTGTATATAAGAATTACGTATATGTATACCCGCGTGTGTGCTTGTGATAACTTGAAAACGAGAAATTGTTAGAGCACGGACAAAATTGCCTTGCAGTAATTTGTTCCTCTACGTTTTGAATTCAAATCCCGTCGATATCGACATTGCCGTTCATCCTCTATGTGTCGATAAGATAAATTACCAGTTCAGGGCAGTATAATACGGGAGTTGTTTGAGCATTGTAAAAGATGTCTCACGGTATTTGTTCCAACTCCTTGCTTTCTGAGTTCAAATCCAGCTGTCGCTGGAAACCTTTCACGGACTCTACTCTGTTGTAAGGTTGTCGATTCGTTCCGGATCTGTGCGTTTTCTGTTCAAAATCTCACCGAGATCCACTTTGACTTTCATCATTTTGTTAGGAGATAAAGTAAGTACCAACCAAATGCTAGCGCAGCTCTGTTTATCTTTTCAGCTGTCATAACCAGGTGGTTTCCTTGGATCGAGAGCTAGAGTGTTGAGAGTGTGTATGTGTCTGCCACTGACTGCAAGGGTATGTAATATGCTTTCGCTATGTGTTTTAACCCATAGCGAAAGCATATTACATACTACAAACTCATACTCGATTGTGACTAACGGTTGATGCACTATATATTATTGCTTCTGTTATAAACATTTAGGTTAAGTCTCTAATCTGAGGATACATTCCTCCTTCATCCCACTTGTACTTAGTTTCATTTCTATGTGGTCTAGGTTCAAATCCCATACAAGTAGGTTTAGCCTTTCATATTTCTTCAGAGGACAGCGAATTGGCAGAGCATAAGGACATCGGATAGAAGGCTTTGTGGTATGCGATCTGGCTCTCTGCACTCAGTGTTCAAATTCTGTTATATTTTCGAGGTCGATAAAAACACTTACTAATGGCTTGCTGCGGTCGATTCATTCTCTATATCCCTTTCTCACTAACCCCCCTCTCGCTCTCTCTCTCTCTCTCTCTCTCTCTCTCTCTCGAAAGAGAGAGAGAGAGAAGAAGAAGAAGAAGAAGAAGAAGAAATCGGCTGTCTTCAGACCCGAAGAATTGAGTGAACTCCACCAGGTTTATAATGTCTCTACAGAGCTCCCATGACTCCACCACGAGTTAGGAGTCAAGAAAAAAGAATATAAGATAAACTCCAGACCAGACATCTACGAAGATCTGTTCTATCGATAATTTCCCATAAATTAAATATTTAGAACAAAGAACATTACATTTTAAATTATAAATAAAATACTATTGGCAGTATCGGGAGAGCGTCGGACACTATGTTTTGGGGCATAGAATTTCTTCCCTTTATGTTCTGAATTCAAAACCCGCCCAGGTTAACTTTGCCTTTCACAAGTAACACACTGGGGTCGATTTAATCGATCCCTTCCACCCACAAAAATGTTGTGGGCCTTGTGCCTAAATCAGAAACCATTATCTTTATTCCGGGTGTTACCAAATCAAACACATATACCAGTATCAGGCAATTTTTATGATAAACCAAAACAGACAAATATGAAATATTTTAAGATAGTCAACAATGCATAAACACGACTAGCATCACCCTCTTCCTGCTATTTCAAGCGTTAAACTAATATATCCCATCCATATACTGTACCGATAAGATGTTTATTGGTGTACTACATTAATATACACTCTTGATAGGTGCAATGTGTCGGAACACGGAAAAGTCGAACTCCCACCACCATCGCCCCCATCTCTCTCGTCCTCCTCATCTCTTTGCATAGTGAGTAAATGGGGTCCCACGTGCTGGCCGCCCCACAGCCCCGGTGGACAGAATGGAGAAGGCGTTTCCCCGGAGAATGGTAAGGGAGATGCGCTAGAAGAGCCATTCCATCTCGCGAGGCTCACACTTGTGGCTGGCCAGCTCAGCGCCTATGGTGGTGAGTAGGGAAGTAGCCCTAGGGCCAAGGACACAAGAAGTCTCCACTGCCAAGGGCACGACCACAAAGCTGTCGGAGAGCGACAGGTACATGTATATAAACTGTGGATGCAGCATGACAGAATTATTAAGACGTTCGTTTCGCGACAATTAGGTCCTGAACTCGATCACACTGGGCAAGTGTTATTTACCATAGCCTCGGGTCGATCCCTGTCGTATGTGGAATTGGGTAGACGGAAACTATTTAGAAACCCGGCTGATGTAAAGTACATGCAATTCAAATGTCCAATCTTGTCACACACTGTCATACTGAATCTCCCTGAAAATTAGATTATCTATACAATGCCCAGTCACTTATGCCTTAACTCCCAAGTATGCTGTTCCGTTGAGAGAACAACAAGAACATACATCATTAAAACAAACAGAAGCCATTACATTCCACATTCCAAGAATATTATTTAATTGTCTCAGGAAAGAATCGCTACACAGGTTTTAGCGAAGAAGAAGAAGAAGAAGAAGAAGAAGAAGAAGAAGAAGAAGAAGAAGAAGAAGAAGAAGAAGAAGAAGAAGAATATCGACACTTTCATGATTATTCATTTCCACGTGTTTAAAATGGTAACCAAGGAAGAAATATAAATTATGTTTAATTACAGAAAATCAATAATTTATTTGTAATCATAAAATATAATAGAAAAGTATAGTAAATATATAGTTTGAGGTATCGTCTAACGCCTGTTTTTTTATGTTTGCACGAGTTGGGCGAAATCCAGAGCATATCCCGGTTTACTTGACGTTAAGCCAGTGAGAGTACAACCCCGCTACCTGTCACTGGACGGAACACCATTCCGTCGCTGAGCTAACACACAGCTGCTGATAGCACTCCATTCTCTTTTGAGTGAACTGATGTAACATTAAAAAAGATGAAGAGTCGTGGTCGGAAATCAAGCCCACAATCTTTTGATTGTGAGCCCAACACCCTAACTACTAAGCTACGCGTTGAAGATATAGGTTGAAGCAATAAAACAAATCATTCATATCTTTTGTTCTAATTCTAGAAAATGGTATTTATTCAAAAGGTTATATAATAATTGTTTCTACTTTTTGGCACAAGGCTAGCAATTACCCCAGTGCATTACTGGTACTTTATTTTATTGACCCCCGTAAGGATGAAAAGCAAAGTTAACCTCAGCGGGACTTGAACTCAGACAATGATTTCTTATCTCTATCTCACTATCACGAGATAGTGAGATAGAGAAAAGAAATCATTATTATATAACTTTTCCCTCTCTTACTACTTTACGTACAAATTCTCTTTTCCCGTTCCCCATAAACACTCTATTGTTGTGCCGAGGGGGCTAGGATGAGGAGAGAGAGAGAGAAAGAAAGAGGGAGAGTGAGAGTAAGAAAGAGAGAAATTAAGAAAGAGAAATATATTGAGAGCGATGATGACGATGATGATGCATAATACGTAATAGAATACATTGTTAATGACCAGAGAATGAGAGCGAGAAGATAAATAAATAGATAAATTACTATCATTGCAGCATAGAGTTACGGCCCTTGCCATTCTGAGTTCAAATCCCGCCGAGGTTAACTTTGCCTTACGGGGTCGATAAAATAAAGTACCAGTAATGCATTGTATAATTGCTGGCCTTGTGCCAAAAGTAGAAACAATTATTAAAATATACTTAATATTTAAGTCACCATTAATAACTCCAGTACAAAACAAGCATGTATTGACCAATATCACTATTATCTTCTCACATGCATACATTCACATGCCCGTCTTTTACGAGAAAAAGGTTTCCATATATAAATATTTACAAAATATCTATTTGCAATACTGCGTGAATAAGTGGAAAATTCCCTGGTAATCGAATATATATAAATTTAACTTTATATCAAATATTGAATCTTTCTATCAGTGAATATTTGGAGTGCACTCATGAATATCGATGTATATCGGGGAGAAAACTGGTAAACCAGAGCCTCCGCCAACAAAATATCTTGCGTAGTAATTGTTTAGTCCCAAATTACACAGGTACTCCAATACCACTCTTGTTTTCATAAATACAGTGAACCGGTGACAACTGCGCTGTAATCAAGGATGTTATTGTTAAAATCCGATACAGGTTTTAAAAAATAAATGAATACAGGTTTTTTTTTTTTTTTTTTTTTTTGCAAGCAACATTTCAGGGAAATGTCAAAGAAACTTAGAAAATGGAAGCAATATAAAAACACTTTCAAAGGAATTTACAGAATTGTTTTACTCATAGTGCATGGAGCCGTAACACCTGATTGAGTCGAGGGAGCGACGTAGTAACATTGGTCATTTTTAAAATGGAACCCTTCCCTTCTCCAGAACTGAATACAACCGATTCTTCCACAGAAGAAGAGAGAGGGAAGAATCCACCCCAGCACTGGACTGATACTTTTTTTTTTCAACCTCGAAAGGTTGAGAAGCAAAGTTGACCTCGGTGGGGTTTGAACTTAGAATGCAAAGAATCAGAACGAATACTGCAAAGCATTCTATCCAACGTTCCAACGACTCTGCCAATTCGCCGACTATTTTACTCATACTAAAGAATAGTTGAACGTGTACAATTATTTAAATGCGTCAACGGTGATGTTTTCCGCCGTCTCTATCGTATGCAACGCACATACGAGAACCAATGAAGGCAATACGATTTTACAAATGGGCTAGGAGAGGAAGGTTCATGACATTTACAAGTCTTCCAAAAGTAGAGAGCTTCTAGAGACTAATGTAAAACCTATTAATGCATCAATGGGATGCCAATGTGTGATATATGTTATACTGGCATAGTACCGGGTCCATCGCCAAGGGGAGTCAATGGATGGCACTAACTTCTACTTTTCAATGATGCACCTTCAGATTTAGAAGAAAATTATTCCAAAACTCCACCTTGGAATTACTGCGAATTAGATTACTCACCCAGAATATTCTGAAGCTCCACTCCACCGATACCAAAGATTGACAATGGACAATGGGCCTTTTACTTAAGCAAAAGAAGAAGTCATTCATTTTACTAGTGTTTTTTTTTTATTCATCTGCATAATTCATTCACTAAGATGACAACTTTCATGCCAGCTTCTGTACGATAAATTCTGTACAACTATATCGAATAAAACCGATTCTTACAAAATGATAAAACCAAAACATGCCTAGAGTCTTCTTCCGTATTTAATTAATAATAGTAATTGACTAATATTACCGTACTATCAGTTTATAATCGTCTTTTATTCGATTCATTGCATTAAATGTGTTAACACTGACTTAATTTATCATTCTTACGAGGGCGAACTGAAGACAATAAAATATATAAAGAATAGCATTTAGCTTCGCTGACGTTCTTTTGTATTAGTGTATCTTACCTTTATACAACATAACTAATAATTGTTTCTATTTTAGGCACAAGGCCGTAAGGATGAAAGGCAAAGTCAACCTCGATCATTTGCAGAGTCTATGTGGAGGAGATAATTCGACTTATGGAACCTCCAAATTCGATAAGTTTTCTTGGTACGTTGATGGAACCATATTATTCTTAATACAAGCTAAATATTGAAATGCCTCAGTAACTTGTAGAGAGCAAAATTTCTAAGTGCCATAATTATATTATGGAAACATACTTCAAGATACAGCCCACTCAATTTGTTTAACAATTCAATTTGTGAAACTAGTGCTAGAGGAATATTTTATTTGTGTATTGATTTTAAATAGAATATTTTGTCTTTCATACAATTATTGACATTGTTGTCAAGTTAATGCATAAAATAACCATGCAAAAGTTTTGTTAGTACGCATAATGTTTATCGCCCAGGCCGCTATTGCGGTGGATAGGTCTAATAGTTGTGATGTCAAAACGAAATATCAGATTCGTGAGAATCGTAATGGCAAAATTTTATTAACCTACTTGCATATTTCTGGACTAAAAGGTAAAATTAATATTCAAGAACTGACCCATTACTAACAATAGAGGCCATGTTTTTAAAAAGTAGCAATGAAGATCCCCTTTTAAAGAGGCCTTGTTCAAAAAGAGAGGCAGGACAGTTACCATTTTCCCTCCCTAAACCTCCGGTTATATCAGCAGGCAATCCCAGCGTGATACCATAACAAAAAACTATCTGAAACTGACCTTAACTCTTTTAACCTCCATTATTTTGGAGAATAGGTTTTGTGAATATCCATATTTTGGTTCAAGCTTTCATTTACTGTTAGGATTTTTCGAATCTTAACGGTAATGAAACCAAGATAAAGGACAAGGAAATAGTGACATGCATATGCATACATATATATAAATATACATACATACAAATACATACCTACGCGTAATATATATATATATATACACACATACATATAAAATAAATTCACACAAAAATGACACACGTACTTTACAATATATATATATATATATATACATATATATATATATATATATATATATATATGTATATATGTGTGTGTGTGTGTGTGTATGTGACATTTTTGTGCTACTCGTATAGAAAACTTGATGATACTTTAAATTACGATAACGAATCCTCCCATCCCCCAACCAGCGTAATTAGAAACCAATTCAAGAAATCTCATTGAAGCTTTCCCTGTTATCAGCTAACGAACACATTTTCACCGATCATTCGACAATCTATAATAAAGTTCTGGCCCGGAGCGGATTTGTAGATAAGGACATTACGAGCGGAAAACTAAGAATAATAGGTTAGACGCTTTATATGGAATAAAACACCATATAATACGGAAGTGACCACACCAATAGCTAAGGCTTTCCTTACATTAATTAAGAAGCATTCCCCTTCAACACATAAATGCCATAATATATTCAATAGAAACACCTTTAAAATAAACTATTCCACATCCCGCAAACTCGCACGTAGCATTACTGAATTTAATTTAGCCAAATTATACAGGCATAGAAATATAAACTGCTCTTTTGCAGGGAAATACTTTCTCATGTAATATAGTTTATAGTTGTAAGGTTGATACACCAACAACTAGTAAGGCTTAATAGGGATAACAGCCAATTAAACATAGCAGCGTTTATACATGCACACTACCAATATATATATGTGTGTGTCGTATGGTTTCTAGGATGCGTCCATAGGCGGTATGGCGGTTTATAATTCGTTTTTGAATTTGTTTTGCGAGATTTCTTATCTGAAAACGTGTGTTGAAACAGATATTGTTATACTTTGGGAGGGTCATGTTGCCAATAAAAACACACGCACCTGTTAGTTTTCACTTCAATTTATTATAAATTTCCGGTTTGCTGCCTGGCTGGTTGGAAAGCCAGAAGGTTGTTTATATATTGTCAAAGCTCTTTCATCACACATTCTGTGACATCCTCAGTGACTAGGTTTTTATTTTGTGACCGAACGTTGTGTCCTGGGTCCGATTTGACGAAAGTCGATCGACTGTCGATATATATATTAGTAATAATAAATGCAAATACCAATGTGTGTGTGTGTGATCATTTTATCTTTTAATTTAATTATTTCAATATTTTTTGCTAATAAAAAATCAGTTGGTCTCTAGCATAGAGATACCACTCAATGTTGAGATTTAGAAACGTCTATATTTATAATGTTTCTCTTACTGATTATATTTGCATTGATTGACCTCTTCTTTCTTCCCGAACCATCCGGCTTTTCGCGTTTGCCTCTTAAGCATTTGTTCACATAACCAAATGCATGAATAATTATAGGTATAAATATGTATTTATAGAGATATATATTGTGAATCAGTTATCCGTAATTATTCTCTTTCTCACTGATTTCAAAATAATGTTTCACCTCAAGAAACCAACTGAATTTCATGGCAGTACATAATTTCTCTTTTCTGTTCCAAATTTCTATATCATTTATATTACGTTTTGCCAGTAAGTTTTATTGGATTTTTTCAACAAAAATCTAGTTTGTTCTTACTCAATAACCAAAATATCGTCTGCATTTATCTCAGGGAAATATTTTCTAGGGATTCCATTATATATTGTTTTGGAATCAACATAATGTTACACTAGAACATTATACTCTATTGACATGTATTTTGGCAACTGTTGATCGTATGTATATCTTCCAGCGATATGTAACGTATAACTATGTACGTATGTGTGTATAGAAGTATGCATGTATATATGTATGTATGCATGTATATATATGTGTATGTATACATGTACATATATATGTATGTATTTTGCTTAAACTTTAATCTTTTTTTTAATAAATTTATATTATATATATATATATATATATATATATATATATATATATATTTGTTTTGCGAGGTTTTTGATATGAAATAGTGTGTCGAAACAAATATTGTTTTACTTGGGGAGGGTCATATTGTTGTAATAATATTGCCAGAAATAATAACAGAACACACTCACTGTTTGGTTGGTTTTCGCTTCTGTATCTTTTATAACTCCACAGTTAATTCATCCGGTCCTCAATGTTTACCATTGACTGACCAACGGTAAAAAATACAGATATAATATAGATATATAGTCTAACAATGTTTATCATTGAAATGGCGTAGACATACAATACAACAGGAGGAACATAATAGTACCACTGATGATGTTGCAGATGTGCAACAAAAGTCCTTTGTTAAACTATATATATGTGTTTATATCTGTATTTTGACAGTTGGTCAGTCAATGATAAACATTCGGAACCGGATGAATTAACTGTGGAGATATAAAAGATACAGAAGCGAAAACTCACCAAACAGTGAGTGTGTTCTGTTATTATTTCTGGCAATAATATTACAACAAAATGACCCTCCCCAAGTATAACAATATATATATATATATATATATATATATAATTATATATGTGTGTGTATGTACATATATATATATATATATATATATATATATATATATAGAAATGGCTTTTATAGGACTACAACTGTTTCATGCGTAAGAAGCCAACATCAAGGCTTTCCTGACGATGTCTTACGAATGATACATTTCTAGTCCCGTAAAAGCCATTTCTATATTAAATTTTAAATATACTCTGCTAATGAATTGAGTATTTCATTTACTGAGATTACCCTCGATTGTACCTGGGACTACACAGACACACACACATGTATGTATATATATATATACGTGTGTATATATATATATGTGTGTGTGTATGTATTTATGATTGTATATATGTATGTATGCATATATGTACGCACGCATGCATGTATGTATGTAAGTATATATATATATATATATATCTACCCATAGCTTATTCGGCTTACGATCGTAACATCGTGAGTTCGATTCACGGTGCACATCGTGACCTTGAGCAAGACACTGTGTTTCACGGTGCTTCACTCGAAAGAGTTAGCAAAAATGAGTTGTACCTGTAATTTAAAAAAACAGCCTTTTTACACACTGTCTACCGTTGCATCTACCTGGGGAAATAGGCAGTCGTTAATTTTCCAAAATGTAAGGTTTTTATTTGTAAATATTTGCTTCCCATTCGATAGCATGCAGAATTTCATTATTTTGTTTCTTGTTTAACCCTTTAGTATTTACATTATTATCGCCATGCTTTATAGCAAAGAGTTACGGCCCTTTATGATCTGAGTTCAAATCGCGCTGAGGTTAACTTTGCCTTTCATCCTTACAGGGTCGATAATATAAAGCACCGGTAATACTCTGGGATAATTGCTGGCCTTGTGCCAAAAGTAGAAACAATTATTCTATATATATATACTATTGTATTTTATCTAACATAATTATCTCAGGCTTTATCTGACATAATTATCTCACATAATATTGAATCTATGACATTTTGATATTATTTATTTTGATAACAATACCTTAAATCGATATGAGGAGCCAGTTACAGCCGGTTTGAACACAAAGAGGTGAGAGAATTCTGGCCAGATACGGCCGGTTTAAAGGCTAAAGAGTTAATATTGTCGTGTTATATACATATATATATGTGTGTGTATATATATATACTCATAAATATATAAACATATGTAGATACATGTCTGCATATATGTATATATATATGTCTTATATATATATATATAGTTAAAGAATGAAGAGTAACATATTTGGCTGTACAATAAGGGCTTTATTTAAAGTACTGACAATTGTTTCGTTGATCAGGTAAGTCTAGAGTTCGCTAATCGGTTGAAGTTGCATCATTCGATCTCCAATACATTATTTACCTCTGGTCAACACATCAGAGTACGTATATATATATATATATATATATATATATATTTAAAAGTTAAACAATGTTCAATGAATACATCAAAGAATGAGTTTTACAATAGATTGGAAGCACTCAACAGAAAAAGGGTTTTCCAGAGTTATTAATATTAATCGCAAAAAGTCAGGAAAAAACATTAAACAATCAGGCCTTAATTTTTGACGTCTCTTATCAACTGTTGGGCCTAAAAAGTCATAACGGTTTATAAAACTTTAATAATGCTTTATCTTCTAATAATCATTTATGATAGAATTAATGTTAGAATGAAGGATACTCTTTTGATACCTTGTTTACTTGATAAATATGCATACCTTATGATTTTTGGGGGATATTTATAATTTTGATTCAGATCTTTATTTATCTGTCTCTGTTTTAAATATATAATTTGGATATTTAACTTGTAAATTTACTGATTGTAATTGAACTGTGGATCATTCATGCGTTTGCATATTTTACAAATATCTTTATCTAGTGTAATAACCTACTCGTAGTTACATTTATAAATAATTTTGACACTCAAATGACTCTATTGTTATAAGTGTTTGATATTCCCTGGAAGTTCGAATTTATATAATGATTTTTACTTAATATAATATAATTTAATTTAACTTATTTTATTTTAATTAAATTTAGATTACCTTCGGCTTTTTCAAATATTTAGCTCCTCTTTCTATCACATTCGCTAAAATATTTTAGATGTATCTTTTGTCTACTATATTAAAACCCTATTACATTTATAATATATTTTTAATATTGGGCATCTTTAAGTTTCGCAAACAATTCATTTTCTTTTATTTGTATATTCATTTTGTATCTAGCCCCTATCATTAGGACTCATATAGTTTTGACTTATATGTTTATAGTATATATCAACTAAATGAAAATAATTGACATAAAACATTAATTTTTTTAGCAATATTTTTTAACAATATTTTTTAACTATATATATTTTTTTAACAATATTTTCAGTAACTTATTTACTATTTTGTATTATTATATTATATATATTTGAAAGGTATCACCTCAATTATAAACAAATAATAAACTATAATCCTTGTATATTTTTTGATCAACACATATATATAATAAAAAATTCAGAACTTCTTTAAGTTTAGTTATAAGGCCCGTTGATCCTTTAGGCACTCAAACTATTTAACAATAAATTCTTTAATAATTATAACTATAATTATTTTATAAATTATATTATATAAACTGTTCTCAATATTATAAATAATTTTGGTAAAGATTACCTTCGTGAGGTTATAAAAGCATTATATATTTTCTTTCTCGTGTTTCATAAATCCTTTAAATTTTTTTTCATAAAATTTGAATTTTAGAAATTAAACACAATTATAATATTGATACAAATACCTATTAACTTTTAAAACCTAAAATATTATTCATTACTCTGAAATAATTTAAATTAAATATTTTGAATATTAATGGTCAACTATATTAATTTAGATATATGTTGCATATATGGAAAACTGTATATAAACTTGAACAAAAATTACTCCCCTTTGTCTCTCTCTCTCTTTAATCATCTTTAATCTGTTTTTTTCGAGCCACCTACTAAATATATTATCACATCAGCTGTTTCTTCCTCCATGCTTTCCCTTCCTTCCTCTTTCTTCAGTAGCTTTTTAAAAAAATGTTATGACTTGTATATTGATGCCATGTATTTTTTAAGCTGTATTACACGCACCCTCTCTATTGTTTGTATTATGTTATCTCATGTTCTCAATATTAGGGTATAAATATTGAGTTTTGTCATAAGTTAATCACTACCATGACTGAATCTTAACCATCTACTTTGTCAGGGTATGTGATGCATCATCTTATTTTATCTGATGAGGACGTACTGTTGAACTTAACTCAGTACCTCTGAAATATGTATAATGAAATATAATTGATCACAAGAATATCTATTTTGTTAATATTTTGAATTAATATATATATATATATATATATATATAACTTTGATAGGTTTCGGTCAGTATTGGCCGTGTGTGAATATGTATGTGTGTGAGTGTGTGTGTGTGGGGGGGGGAGGTTATGTGTGTGTGTGTATGCCTGTATTATTATGTATGTTTGTATCAATACATGGTATTACTAACACATGAAAAAAATCATGATTTCATACACATTGTATTATTCATTATTAGATGTATGTACCTTTTGCCACTGCTAGTCATTGGCCTTTAATGCCTAAACATCTAGACTGGTGGTTTCTGCTGGTGACTTTATTTTTGCAAAACTGTATCAGAGAGAAGGAAGCTAGTCATATATTTGAATAATTTTAGACTGTCCTTTCTCTTCTGATAACTCACATGAACTAGCCGATGAGTCTGTACGTAACAGTCCAAAATGAAATAGTTTCGCGCAAGGTTTAAATTATTTATTTATTTATTTATTTATTTATTTATTTATTGCAGAATCGTAAAATCTTCCTTTTCAAAACGTAGAATAAAAAAAAATGTTGCCGAAAGAAAAAGTTTTGCATAAAATGTGATGGACATTTATATCAGATCCTTATTCGGAAAGTCTACCAAAATCTAAATCTGGAGTTTGAATAAATGTATTAATTCAAAATTCTGTCTTAGCAGCCATGTAATTCTTCATTTACATTACTTTCACTTGTCAGTGGATATGTAACTATGGAGACTTGGTGAATGGCACAAGTGTCCCAGACACATATGTTACTATAATCCCTTGATGTATAGTTGTCTCATCATATTATCATATTCATTCTTTGGAACAACGTATAATGGAATGTCAATCATCTGACAAGAAGAAGCAGTCATCATTATTTGGATATATATATCTGTCCATGTACGTATATGTATGTATGTCTATATGTATATATGTGCCTATGCACGTATATGTATGTGTATGTATATATGTATGTATCTATTATATATGTGTGTATATGTCTATGTATATATGTATACATATACGTATATGTATGTATGTTTATATGTATACATGTGTTTATGTACGTATATGTATGTGTATATGTATATATGTGTCTATGTATATTTGTGTATGTTTCTATGTATATGTGGGTTATGTACGTATATGTATGTATGTATGTTTTGACACACCGAGGCTAGAAACAGAGGTATGTTTTCAACAAAATAATTCATGTCGCTTTTGAGTCAATTACCGAAAATTTATTTTATCTAGTGAAACCAATGGGAGAAAGTGAGATGTGATGTATATGAGCACGTTTATGTACGCATCTATATGTATAGTTATATCAATGATAGTGTTTGATGTGTATATATATTTCTGTGTGCGTATGTGTGCTTGTGTACTTATGTATGTGTATGTACACATTAATCAGCCATATCTCCCCGATTTCACCACTTTTTCTTTCTATTCAGTCTCTGCTGTCTTTTTCCCACTCTGTCTCTTCTTATGATATTTAAAAAGTGGACAACGATTTCTCGCATGGCTTACTGTGAGAAATTATTTACAATTTATCAGATTTACTAATATTAAGAATTGATAAAATATACCCTAAAAAAATAAGCGTATTTTAACTGATGAATGTTAAACTGTAACCACAGCTGCATGCGTGAGAAGTGTCATCATTTATGGAAGCGAAACGTGGAAAGAGCTGAAATTACAATGGTCCGGGGAAGACAATAAATTACAATGGTCCAGCGGAAGACAATACATTGCAAAAGATGATTAAAATACAGCCTGTAATGAATGTTTCAAGGAGAAATGGAATGGGCTAGTTGGGTCAATTTTTAAGGAAGGATGAAAATGAATGGGTGAAAAGAGTGATGGAAATTAATGTGGTTGGAGCGATGAAAGGGAAAACCAAAAGTTGGACGAAGAAATTTAAACTAGAATGTTATTGAAGGGAGATGCAGTCGATATAGAAAGTGTAGAATCTTAGCGTAGGGCCCACAAGGTCAACCTTTATCAGGGAAATCGCCTTAAGGGGCTTGTGATTATATAAGACGACCACAAAACCTGAATTGCCGCAAGCCTCCAATGTCTAAATTCAACCTTGTTTGTATACATGTATCGAAATATGTGTATGCGAATATTTAAATAAATCTCTTCTCTCTCTCTCTCTCTCTCTCTCTCTCTCTATATATATATATATATATATATATATATATATATATATATAAAGTATTAAAAAAATAATGAATAAACAAAGAAACAGTTCCTTATATTAAAAAAATTCATTATTTTACGATCGTTCATATATATATATATATATATATATACAAAATAAATGGAATAACAACAACACCCAAACAAACAATACTGACTTAAGAGAACTATAAATAAATATATACACAACCACAATAACAACAAACACATATAAACACACACTAGTAAACTAAGATAGAATACAATAACCAAAACACAGTCAGCCAAACGCGAACACACACCAAGCACTATACACACACGGAAACGCCATGCGCAGAGAAGACAAAAATAAATAAATAAACAGATAAAATAAAAATGGCGTAGATATACAATACAACAGGAGGAACATAATAGAACCACTGATGATGTTGCAGATGTGCAACGAAAGAACTTTGTTAGACCATATATATGTGTTTATATCTATATTATATCTGTATTTTTGACCGTTGGTGAGTCAATGGTAAACATTGAGGACCGAATGAATTAACTGTGGGGATATAAAAGATACAGAAACGAAAACCAACCAAACAGTGTGTTCTGTTATTATTTCTGGCAATACGACAATATAACCCTCCCCAAGTATAACAATATTTGTTTCGACACACGATTTCATATCAAAAACCTCGCAAAACAAATTCATCGCCGTCATATATATTATGATAAGTTATTGTATACGTAGGAAAGAAGAGAAAGGAAGAAGAGCTAGCATTTACGTTAATTTTTTGGAAAAAATTTATTTACCTATATTATGAGTTATAATATTGTATATATAATCAATTAGATTATATGAAGAATTATAGTTGTAAGTATTTTTATCTTATTACATTACGATAGGTTATATGTATATAAATATCTATATATATATTATTGCGTATGTATTAGTATTATAGAGATAGAGATAATTTATAATTATTAGTTGTTTATATATCAAATATGAGTTACGAAGGATGTTGATTTTGTATTTTACTTAAAAATAGGTGGTTCAAGTTATGAGAGTAGAACAATTTTTGGATTCAAAAATGTTGGTCAACATTGAAATTGTTTTCAGAATATCGTTAATTTAGCGAAGCTATACAGATTATCAAACATAATATATTTATGTTTGCACGATTGAGAAAAGAAAGATAACTCCAATTTTGTTTGTTAACCTATAAATTAGATGAATGATTTACTCCAAAATATATAGAGAAAATTATATATTATTTTGTGTGAGATCAATTATTTTAGTCGAAAGATGTGTGAATGTTTGAATAATAAAAAGAGAGAGGAAAATGTAATGTGTTTTTCGAAGATCTATCGTAAAGAGGATACATTTTCAGAATGTCATTTAAAGATTATCAATCTACATCTAAAAATATATTTAGAGGGTGTCCTTAGAAAAATAATGTCAGAATTAAAATAATGTCGGAAATTAAAATATTGAATATATATATTAAAAATATTATAAATATTAGAGATATGAACATTTTTTAGAAATATTAAAAATATTTTTTTAAATATTTAAAATATTAAAAATATTTTTTTAAATATTTAAAATATTAAAAATATTTTTAAAAAATTACATTTAAATTTTGAAAAAGGTAGGATCATTTGGAAGGTGTATAGGAATATTATAAATTAAAAATAGTTCTGAACGTGGAATTTTTGCGATGTTTGCAAGAAGAAAATAATTCTGTTCTGAGATTAATAGAGTTTTGACAGTTAATTATATAAAAAATTACTTCGATACACAATTTACAGAATCTTGATAAAGCCATATTTCGGTATGCAGGTGCTTTCGAAATCGTTCTCCAAGATATTGAATAGTCTATATTGTTGTCTTTTAAATTCCAAATTAGATGTGAAAGTGAAGTAGAAGATTTTTTATCAGATCTCCTAAATGTATGATTATGGTTATTCTAGCGTTCTTTAAATTTTGTTGAAGTGGCACTAACATAGTTAAACATTTTGTCTCTAGTTTTAACTGTGTATTTATAAACTATGTTTTTGTCTAAACAATTATTTTGTAAAGGGCAGTTTGATTTGATTCTACAGTTACATTTACTGGAGTTATTGTTGTTCAGAACGGTACTATTATTCTGAATATTGTTGTTAGAAATATTATTATTGTTATTTTGGTTAGTATGGTTAGGGTTTAAATTTAAGTTTCTATTATTAATTCTATTTATATTTTGTGCTATGTTCATAGTAGTAGAGTAGGATAGTTTTATAGTGTGTCTGTTAAAAATAGAGTGGTATCTGTGGGCTTTAGGAAAACATTTATCTAGTGCTTTAAAGTATAACTTTGCTAAAGGTGTTTTAACGCTTAATGAGAATGGGGGAGAGTACCAAATAATATTTCTAGTTCTAGTTTTTTTGTTTGGTTTAGTGTTTAAGTTAATACTAGGATGATATGTCATGTTATTGTTATCTATGTATTTAATTCTATTTGAGTATCCTGCTCTTTATAAAGCTTCGTGGATTGGCAGTATCGGTAGAGGGTCGGGCGCCAAGCTTTGCAACAAAGAGTTACGTCCCTTTATGATCTGAGTTCAAATCCCGCCGAGGTTGACTTTGCCTTTCATCCTTACGGGGTCGATAAAATAAAGTACCAGTAATGAACTGGGTAATTGCTGGCCTTGTGCCTAAAGTAGAAACAATTATTATAAGTAAATTGTTCTCACAGAGTGCAATCAAGAGAATTCCTAATATTTAAAACGACCAAATTTATATTAAATCATGCACAGGTGGTTGCGAGAATGAGTCTGATATTTGCTTCTAACAATTGTGATAATTTCTGTATTATTTTGGTCTTATTGAAGAGTGTCAACACATGACTACATGATCACAAAGATTTGATAGTTTACTGCTTAATTGATCGTTATCAGATACCGTCTACTTATCTGTCCATTATCACCAGCATCAACGCAAAATTAACTTTCTCTTCTACCTACTCCTTTCTGAATCTCTCACTTTCTCTTCTTCTCCCTCTCTCTCTCTCTCTCTCTTTCTCTCTCTCTCTCTCTCTCCCTCTCACACACACACACCGACGCGCGCGCACACAAACACTCATTCACCTGTTACCTGTGAGCAGCAAGCAAAAAGTACTTCGCATCACATTAGTAAAGTGATTAAAGGAGAAAACAATTACAGACATTGGCGTTTTAAATTTTATGTTCTCAAATTGAAAGAACTACAATCCCAAGTTAGACCTATAATTAGAACTAGTTCCTGTTGAAAAAGATACTTTCCTATTTGCTTAAATTTACAAAAATCAATATTTAGTTTCTTCAGTCGCTTAATGGGTAATTGGTACATCATTTTTTCTTTTTTTAACTTTTAAAGTGTTTACTTCTTTATCGCATTTTATTCATAGGTTTCTTTGCAGTTATTATTATTATTATTATTATTATTATTATAATAATTATTATTATTATTGTTATCATTATTATTGTGGTTGTTGTTATTATTATTATCATTTTTATTATTATTATTATTATTATTATTATTATTATTACTATTGTTATTATTATTTCCTTTCCATATGCTATGTAAATGTTGTCACATTGTACGTGTTATACTTAAAGAATGCTAAACTATTTTTAGTGGCTTTCGTTTACATGAAGTCTCCCGGATATACTCGAATAAACTTATGGAGAATGTAGCTCTGAGATACGTAAATTTATTTATTTTCAATAACTATTATAACATAGATACTACGACGAAATGGAGAAAATAATTTTGGTTCTCCCATATTATAGTAACATGGGTGCCATAATTTCATATCTATTTTTTCTTATTACTTTTTTTTATTTTCACTATCTTCATTAACATCGACGGCATACTGTTGGAATTGCTTGTTTTGAAACTAGGAATTAAAAAAGTACTTTGAAACCTTTAAAGGAAAATCAACAATCGGTGTTCTAAATGTGGTAAGCATGTACAAGAATACACTTTAAAGAAAACAAGAGATTGAAACAAAATTTACTTTCGATGTCCAATTTACTAAAAGAAAGATGATGGGGTGGAGGAAGAAGGGAAAATGTCAGAGGTCAAAACTGTACAACCCGGAGAACTGCGGAAAGCCTCAGGGTGTTAAAAAAGGAAAGGAGAGCTAGAAAAAGAAATCTCTCTCTGTCTCACTCTCTTTATATATATATATATATATATATATATATATATATATATATATATATATATATATATATATATATATATTTGTGTGTGTGTGTGTGTGTGTGTGTACAGAGAGAGAAAGAGAGAAACGAGAAAACGTAAAGAAAAAAGAAAAAGAAAGTACGAAAGAATAATATTGAAGAAGGTAAAAAAAGAAAGGCGAAAGAAAAGAACGAAGTGAGAGGAAGATAGAGGAAAACAGAAATCGACCAAGAAAAAGAAAAGAAGAAAAGCAATCAAGGAAGAAGGAAAGAGAATGAGAGATGATAAGAGAGAAAGTGAGAAAGTACGGAGACGAGAGAAATAGAAACAAAGATGTAAAATTAATGGCAGTAAAAATAGATAGAGATAGATAGGGATAGATAGATATGTTTCTTTATTAGCCACAGGGGCACAAAAGAAGGGGACAAATACAAAGGGGGAAGTTTACATACAATAAAAACGTGTAAAATATTATCACAAATACAATTTAAAAATTAATCGATTTTCCCCAATAGGGGAGACATTACATATGGGTAACACATACCCCCGAAAAAAAATGTGCAACCCTCATCTCCAGGAGTACGAAAAGTTTGTACTCCTTTCCTCTCCTCCTCTTTTTCCTCAACCTACAGGCTGATATAGAGAGAAGGCCCATTCACTCGGGCCATTCTCGCCACTTTCACCCACCTTTCATAAAACTTGCTGGGGTACAGCACCTCTCTCTCCATCCTGATTCTTCTTCCAAAATGGTATTTGAAAAAAAGAATCAGAAGCCGGAGAGAAAGGTGATAGATAGATAGATAGATAGATAGATAGAGAATGAGCGAGAGAGAGAGAGAGAGAAGAAAGAAAGAAAGAAAGAAAGAAAGAAAGAAAGAAAGAAAGAAAGAAAGAAAGAAAGAATTTGTACAAAAGTTACTAGAAAAAATATCGTCAGCTAAACAAAATCAATAAATCAGAAGACACTTCTAGACAAATCAATGTTAAATATCTGTTTACATGCCCACATGAAAGTTGGAAACGTCATCAAGTATCGTATAACAATCTGTAGGTGTAAAACGTTATGCAAATTTAAATACATATTCTAATTGTTATTTCCTTTTACAACAAAGTACAAAATGTAATGAACACATTTCATTAGGTATTTGAGAATATTCATGATAATACTTTAGACAAATTATTTCCCAGGAGAGGTCAGCTAGCTGAGGTACAGCACACATCTATGCAGATTTAGCTGTCATTCGACGAGGTTGTATCACACTGGAGGTTTTTCGGTAGTTTTAATGATATGGGCCCCAGTTCTGTCATGAAAATCAAGACGAAATGAATCGTCGTGCTTAAGAACACAACGCACACATGCTCCAGAAATCGAACCTACCACCTTATGATCGTGAGTCCTTGGTATAATTAATATTAATGATTGAATGGATACAGTTATTGTAGTGTGGTATTGCAGCGGTAGTGGTGTGGACACCGCTTTCAATGGTTTAATCACTTATATCGACCCCAGTACTTTACCTTCTCCTTACTTATTGATTTTACTTACAAGTTCGGTAATTATCAAACTTTTCTGAGTTGTCTAATATTTTTTAATGGCTGATGTAAAATAAATTAACACTAATTGACGCAAATGAAAATTGTTTTCGCAAAGGGAATATGCGAGAACTCCCCAATTTCAAAAAGTATAAAAATATATTAAACAATGCAACGAGAGGAAATATGAGTTTGATCTTTGGTAACTGCAGGTCATGTTTTGGTGAGAATCCGATCACGTTTTGGTGACAACTCCGCTCACCTTTAGTTGTATTGTATGTATTTGGAGAAGATCAACAAAACTCCACCTCATAACATTATGACATCTCATAGTACACAACAGACATGAGCAAACTTTTTCGAGCAATGTCTCGCATGAGATATGGTTCATCATAAGGCTGGCTGCATTACTAAAGAAATTTGAGGCAATTCTTTCTTAGGTGTGCTATTCAGAAAGACAAAGTGAACACAGTTTGTTAATGACTGTTTTACAGTAGAGTACCCTTAACTTGAGTGACTGGCATCAGACAAATAAATTCGAGTCAACAAAAAACCATTAGTAAAAACAATTTAATCACTGCGTCGAAATACATATCTTTATTCGTCACACTGAGGGAGCTGTGATATGATCAGGGTTTAAGATATTTAAAGTGAGACTAAATGGTTGTTTATTATACGTAACCTAATCATATACGTGTTCATATAGACTTTTATTCTTAATTACACGCAATTCTGTACTGAGAGAGTGCTGTCTTCTGCACATGCCAATATTTCAAGTATTTTTTAAAGTGCTCGACTATTATTGTAGTCATGTGCGTTTTGTCAATTACATTTCATATATATATATATATATATATATATATATATAAATATGAGAAGAATTCAGTGCTGCGTGGTTGCACATGGGTTACATATGAATAAAATTAGTCCTTCATCAGTGATTTTCCAACTTTCATTGGTATT
>OZ024740.1:62951606-62969106 GCA_964016885.1 Eledone cirrhosa | reverse complement strand
TTCGGGGACCGGCCTTCTAATAACAACCCGGCCCCCGCGGCGGCCGCCAGGAGGGAACGAGTGGCGGAGGGGGTAACCATCGTTCCGGCGGAACAACACCCTGAGAATCGGGAGAGGGCCCTAGCAGATCGAGGGCCAGGCGTCCAAAGTGAACAAAAAAAACAACGACAGAACATGTAACTGCAGAGCGGGCACCCAGTGCCCCCTACAGGGAAGATGCCTTACGAAGAGCCTGGTATAAAAATGTGTGGTTAACACCCACAATGTAAAGCGCACCTACATCGGCGCAACATCCACGTCCTTAAATTGCAGATGTATAACCACACGAACTCCTTCAAGGACCGTAGTAAGAGGCACTCCACTAGGCTAGCGGACCTGGCGTGGGACCTGAAAGACAAAGGCTCCTCGTACGCACTTGATTGGAGTATCGTTCGGCACGTGAATGCATACTCGGCTGGAAGTAGAAAGTGTAGCCTATGCCTATACGAGGCCATGGAAATAGTCAGAGAGACGGATGATGCGGTCAACCTGAAAGCGGAAATTATTAGGACCTGCAGACATGGAATCCTCCGGGAAGCCCAGGCTAAGGGCTCGTGGCGGAGCATGCGACGACCAGAACGACGAAACGGATTCAAGGGATCAGACACCATACCCTGATGACAATATATGCCCCGTGGGGTAAACCAAAATAACCCAAGATGCATACCCGACTCTGAACGTCACCCTAGGCAGGAACATCGCCTGAGCCGGGACATGTTGACCCGGATTCCACAGTCTTTCAGTCAAATACCTACAGCTATAGGACAACATACCTCAACCACAGTCACATACTCCAATATGACCGGGCTACGCACCCCCGCACATGTGTACCTTTTCAATCGTGAATACATTCTCTCCACCTGTTCGATTTTGGAGCACATATTGTTTGTTCCGTATACAGACATAAGCGTGCATCTCATGCTCCCCATGTGTATTATATCATGCGCGTACACGTACCTCTTTCTCCTCTTTTTTTTTAATATATCTCTATGTGACGTTATACGCATATTTTAATATATTGTATATTTATTTATTTTATTGTCTTTATATGTGTGTATATGCGTATGCGTATGCATCTCATACTCCCCATGTGTTGTATATCATACGCATACACGTACCTTCTTCTTTCTCCTCTCTTTTTTTTTATAGATCTCTATGTGACGTTATATGCATATTTTAATATATTGTAGATTTATTTTATTGTTTTTATATGTGTGTATATGTGTATGCGTATGTGTATGTATATATATATATGTGTGTGTATGTATAGAGAGTTATATATGTATATGTTACGTGAATGCGTATGGATGTATGTATATGATTATAATGTTTATATCTGTGCATGTTTAGTACTAGATACTTATTTTAATGTATGACGTTACACTTATATTTTAGTATATTGTAGGTTTTTTTTTATAGATGTGTATGTATGTTTGTGTATGTACACATATATATGTGTGTGTCTATGTGTGTGTGTGTATATATTTATATATATGTATGTGTATGTATATATATATGTGAAATACCAATGATTGTTGGCAAATCACTGATGAGGGACTAATTTTATAATATGTAATCCATGTGCAACCATGCAGTATTCTTCTCCCCATGTTTTTCATATATTTACCTAAACTGCGATTATCTGTTTCTCTCTTTCTCTCTTACTGCTCCCCCGTTCTCTCTGTTTCTCTTACCTTCTTTCGTCCCCTCTGTCAGTTAACACTTTCTCTCGACTGACCTCTTCCTCGCACTTCCACTCACTCACTCTCTGTTTCTCCCCTTCTCACTTCCTCCCGTTCGCTAGGAGTCGGATTCTTTCTTTCTCACATCCCATTCACAGCGAAAGGTCTGTTTGCTGAGCGCTCATGAAATTCACCCAGCTTATGCTGATCGGATAACCATGTTGCTTGTTTTTCTTCCCATCTTCGGTTAGCTTTTCCTTCTATGTTGTTTACTTGTCTCACTCGCTTTACGCGTTTCACTTGTCCCAATAGCTTATTTAATTATTGCTCGCACCAACCTGAGGTATATGATTTTTAATGCGATGAAATACCAATGATCGTTGGCAAATCACTGATGAGGGACTAATTTTATAATATGTAATCCATGTGTAACCATGCAGTATTCTTCTCCCCATGTTTTTCATATATATATATATATATATACATGTATGTATATATATATATATATGTATGTGTGTATATATATATATATATATATATATATATATATATATATACATTTTTTTACTTTTTTATTTACTTATTTATTTATTTATATGTGTGTAAGCATGTAGGTGTATGGATTTATGTATTTGGTTACATTGTTTATATTTGTGCATGTGTATAACAAGATGCATCCTTTCATGGATGACCCTGTACGACCCATTGTGCAGTTTTATATGACTGTAAGTATATCATATTTGAGTACGGACAGATATAGGTGTGCGTGTATGTATCTTTGTAGATGTACGTGGGCACGGAGGTAATTGGATGCGTATTTGTATGAATGTATATGAGTCAGAGTGTGTGTGTACATACACACACACACACACACACACACACACACACACACACACACACGCACACACACATATATATATATATATATATATATATATATATATATATATATATATATATATATATATATATATATATGTATATATATATATATGTATATGTGTGTTTGGGAGCGAGTCTGTCTTTGTTACTCTATATACGGACACGTGTGTATATGTCTGTACGTGTTTGTGTATATGAGCAGATATACGCGTATGCATGTGTGTGTCCATGTATACGTGTGCGTGTCTGTGTGTCGCGCGTATGCGTGCGTGTGAGAGCTGATGTACGCGAGCATGTAGGCAGGAGTCTGTGGACGCGTATGTTGTTAGTTATATGGTTGTTTGCGTGTGTGTGTGTGTGTGTGTGTATGTGAGTCTGGGTATATGTATATATATATATATATATATATATATATATATATATATATATATATATATATATATATATACATATATATATATATACATATATATATATATACATATATATATATATATATATATATATAGGTATAGGTATATATGTGTATGTATGCATATTTGTGTGTATGTGTATATGTGTATGTATGTGTGTGGGTATATGTGTATATGTGTGTTCGAGTGAACTTGTGAAATACCAAACCCACCATGAATTCATTGAAGTTTGTCAGGCAATGGGTAGCTGATGGACAGTCTGACTGCAACTATTGGCCAGAATTTTTGATGACGTAGAAAAACAACAGCCAACAGCAGGACAAGCGAGGGAGATGTTTTTTAACGCTACCACCCCAGTGCGAAAATTTGATCCGGAATTATTGCCAGTGTCCGACGAACCTGCAGTTTCCAGAATCAGACAGATCCATACAATGATCGTGTCTTGAGCTGTCTGCTGGCGAAACAATTGTAACACACAATAAATTGAATCCAGATGCATCACTGATTTTTCGTATTATATCATATATATATATATATATATATATATATATATATATATATATATATATATATATATATATATATATATATATATGGGATAACAAGTTATTATTGTACGTTATAGGTAATCCAGTTAGAGGTTGTGAGTATTCTGTATTGTGGATAGTTTTAACGTACGGCTTTGTTTGAATCAACAAGATGTTTCCATAGTTAGGTAGCGAGTTCGCGAGAATTATAGGTTATACTTGGAGTAATAATAGTGAAAGATTGAAGAATAACATGTTCGGCTGTACAACAAGGGGTTTTATTAAATAAAACCCCTTGTTGTACAGCCGACCATGTTATTCTTCAATCTGTCACTATATATATATATATATATATATATATATATATATACGATATTAAACAAATGGAAACTATATTTATAAAACCATATTTATTTCATTATACATATTTCAGGGATACCATATTAGAAATATGGCATGCCTTCTTCAGATAAAATACAATATATAAGCAGTTTTATAAATAAATTTGACGTACCATAAATATTGTTCAACTTCCATTTAAAAAACTTTTTTAAATGGAAGTTGAACAATATTTATGGTACGTCAAATTTATTTATAAAACTGCTTATATATTGTATTTTATCTGAAGAAGGCATGCCATATTTCTAATATGGTATCCCTGAAATATGTATAATGAAATAAATATGGTTTTATAAATATAGTTTCCATTTGTTTAATATCGTATATCTACTCCAAAACTTGTTGAGTGCTTTATATCAGTTATAAAATATTTATTCGTTGTAACCCAACAATTTTAAATAAAACTTTTGCATATATATATATATATATATATATATATATATATATATATATATATATATATATATATATATATATATATATATATATATAAGGAAAAAAGGTAATGAAATCAAAAATGCAACTGGAGTCTTATTTTTTTAAAATATATTATATATATATATATATATAATATAATATCAAAAGATGGTTAAAAGAGTTCCAAGTAATTTATAAACAAATGTCATCATGGGATGATATTTGCGTTCTCATCAGATAAAATAGGGAAACATGATATAAAGCTTAAAAAACACTTGTGACCAGTGAAGTTTTAAATCAACATATGTAAAATAAAGTAAGATGGATATATGAGATTGGGAAAAAAGGAGAGGGGGATAGGAAAAGGTAAGGAAGAGGAAGAAAGAAAATAAAGGATGATGGGGGAGGAGTATAAGAAGGAAGGGTGAGAGAGGAGGAGAAATGAGTGATAGAGAGAGAGAAATAGCCTTTACAACTGAGAAAACATTGTCTCACAGAGAGAAATTAAGAAACCGTTGGAAGATAATAGATAATTTTAAAAAATTTTGAAATTAAAAGTTAATGAGGTTTATGGATGTTGATGTTTATGATTAAAGATAAAGGAATTAAGAATAGTATTAATTTAAGGTTTATATATTGAAGCGTTTAATAATATGTGCGAAAAAAAGAATTTATTAATATGTATTATTAAAATAAAAATATTAATGATATTAAGTATATAATGTGAAAGAAGGAGAAGAATAAATGAATTATGAACTTAGAGGAATTAGTTAGGGTTTAAGTTTGTTTTTATGTATTGTAATATGTAAAAGTAAATAATAGGTTTAAAACGAGCACGGAAGGAGAGAAGAAAAAAGAGAATTTAAGGAAGAAAAAATATCTAACCTCAAAAGGTATATTATATGTTTACAAACATTTTCTAATGGTAATATTATTATATATTAAAAAATATAGTTTCTATGGCCAATAATATGAGGAAAAATGGATACTTCCAACAATTTTGATATCACAATGGGTGCTTCCGATTCATCGCAATTGACGGACTTGATTGGTATCTTTATTTTGAATTCTTTAAATCGGAAAATTCCTCAACTTCGCGGTGGAATTTATCGTGACGATGCCCTTTTTACTCTCTTAAACTGTAACTTAGTTAACCTTAATATTATTAAGAACAATATACTTGATCTATTTAAGCACCATAACCTTAAAATTGAATTTGATAACAACGTCAAACTAGCTAACTTCTTGGATATATCCCTTAATCTTGACACTGGCATATATTACCCTTACCATAAAAACAATGAGAATCTAAAGTATGTTAATTTTAAATCTAACCACCCCACTAACGTTAAAAATGCTATAGTCAGTAATATTGAAAAAAGAATCTCAAATCTATCCTCTAATAAAGTTATCTTCAACGCTAATGCCAATTACTATAATAATGCGCTTTCGAAAGCCGGTTATCCTGATAAAATTAAATACAGTAAAGAAACCAATCATCGAAGGACTTATAGTAAAATAGTTAATTATGAACATTCCAATAACTTAAATAAAAGACCTAGATACAAAAATATGATTTGGTATAATGGTCCTTTTTCTCTATCTATTACTAATAATATTCCTAAACTATTCTTTAGGGCCTTAGATAAATGCTTCCCTCCCTCGCATATCTATAGTATGTATGTATGTGTATATATATATATATGTATATGTATGTGTGTGTATGTATATATATATATATATGCATATATGTATATTTATATATATATATATATATATATATATATATATATATATATATATATATATATATATATATATATATATATATATATATATATATATATATATATATATATGTGTGTGTGTGTGTGTGTGTGTGTGTGTGTATGTGTGTATGGGAATGTGTCTGTTGACACCTAGAATATAGCTTAAGAGAAATATGACAATAATGATAGACACCCAATATTTTAAACTGGTTTATAGAATTCTCTTGGCTTTTAAAGAATTTCCCTTTTCTTTAAATCCATCAACCATGACCGACCTACAACCACCTTATAGACACCTGAAATATAGGCATTGTTAACTTAAGAGAAACTTAAAAATAAGGAGTGGAACACCATTCTGAACCTGTTTATAGAATCCTTTCTGCCGTTGTCACTCTAAATATAAACTATAGACTTAAAGAATTAGCTTTTAATGAATTCCCTTTTCTTTCAACCAATGACCTCCACCCATCCCACTCCCAACCTTCTCCTACCACCTGAAAAGATATAAATACCACTACATTTATTTTTGGAAAGCCAGATTCTTGATGATTTCTAAAGAATGAAACAGTTCTAGTCCTGTAAAAATCTCATCTCTCTCTCTCTCTCTCTCTCTCTATATATATATATATATATATATATATATATATATATATATATATATAACGAAGGAAATGTGGTAAGGAACCAGGTGGACCATAACGCACCAAAGTACTCAATACTTGAGGTAGTAGAGTGGGTAATAGGAACCAGTAAGACCCCCACAGCTGAGCTCAAGCCGTTTCGACGGCTAATTCAGTCCAGAATTAGCCGTCGAAACGGCTTGAGCTCAGCTGTCGGGGTCTTACTGGTTCCTATATATATATATATATATATATATATATATATATAATAAAGTAAGTCCATAGAATCATTTGATAAAATATATACAGTATTTCTCCTCCCATTCAGCATAATCAACCACAAAAAAATCTTATAAATCTGATAAAATTTGATAAAATTGATTATGCTGATTGGGAGGAGAAAATTCTGTATATATTTTATCAAATGATTCTATGGACTTACTTTCTTATATATTACTCAGATTTTTGATTATTTAATTAATTAATTCGTCATTGAGCCACACCGTGAATGGTTGCCAAACACACACACACATATATATATATATATATATATATATATATATATATATATATATATATATATATATATATATATATATATGGCTCTGTCTAGTTTATGTATATGTAAACCTCTATATTTTATATACACCCGTAAGGTTGAGTAAAACTTTAGGCAGTATTCGGCTGCGCCTTCTAGCAACCAGCCCACTCGCTGTCAGGCACCAATCACAAGCTTTCTAACTTGACCATTGGCCATGTGACAATTCTTAGCCATTTTGAATTCGTTTCTGGCGTGGATCATTTAAGAAAAATCTTAGCCCAGTTGAGTTTGTTTCCTGATGATTTCGAAACTCGTTGATTTATCCATGATCGGATATTTCCAAAAAGCGAATGAAACCGCATGGGGTAGAAACATAATTTTGGTATGTTTATGTACATTTTTTCTTCTAACTTTGATTTTGTACCTATTTGTGTATGGTTAACTATATGTCTAGTCAATTTCTACGGGCTATTAGAAATACTAGGTAAATCTTCTGTGGATGTGGATCGCGGATAAAATAGCTATTGTTTATTTATCTATTGTTTCTTCATAGATACATTTTAAACTTATAGCCTCGTTTAATTGATTTCTTGTGTGGTTGATTATGCTGATTGGGAGGAGAAATACTGTATATATTTTATCAAATGATTCTATGGACTTACTTTCTTATATATTGCTCAGATTTTTGATTATTTAATTAATTAATTCGTCATTGAGCCACACATATATATATATGTATATCTATGGCTCTGTCTAGTTTATGTATATGTAAACCTCTATATTATATATATATATATATAGAAAGATTTGAATGGATACAGTTTAGTTGAAAGGAATTTATTGACACGTGTTTCTATAACAGTTACATAACCTAAAACAGCTATCTACAAACTTTTAGTTATGCAGACATTCAATATTTCAATGTTATTATTTACTGTCATTTCATCAGAATAATATTACTGAGGACCTATTTATTTTTTATAGAGAATATTAGGAGGGAGGGGTGAAGTTGTTGGAAGAATAGTTGAAGGAGTGGTTTTTCGATAGCAGTGAGAATTCTTGGTGGCAGTGAGTAATTAGATTCCCATCTGTTGTTTTGACATTTTTTATAGAATATATTATTGGTTATTTTTCTAAATCTATAGAAGGATTAGAGATAGTAAAGATATGCGTGGTTGGTTTTGTGTTTGCACTTAATTAACATTCAGACTTAAATTTTTCTTTCAAGTGTACGTATCCTTTCACCCACGCATTCACACACAAATATATTTGCACACCTCTACAAAATACATATACTCACAATTCACATATTCATACTTACATATATATACACATGCATACACATATATATACACACATGTATTCATGTACATACATACGCGCTCATGTGTATACATATATATATACATATATATATATATATATACATACATATATACATACACATACATATACACATATATACATACATATATATATATAAGCACTTTAATACATGAATACACTTACATCTAACTATACACATCAAACATATATATATATTTACTTATTTATATACATTTTCACATATATATACATACTTATGGACGTTTTTAGACACATTCATTATCGCATATTTGTACCTATTCTCATCAGCATATCTTTTCATTATTAGTATGGTAATTTAAGGTTATTAATATATGTTGAGAAGAGATTGTTTTTATATTTTTCTAACTAGATTAAGGTTTATATAGTTGGGGGATGTCCCTCTTTTATGTAATATTCGGCTTGTAGTGGGAAAAAAGGGTTTTAGTTCTGTGACGGCAGAATAATGTTCGTTCAATTCTGTTATTCAGATATAATAACACAACACCAAACCACACTTACTACCATAGTATGCACACCAGTAAACCAACAAACAAAACTAATAGAAAGCGATGCAAAGAGTACTTATGGTATAACCCCGAATACAATAGCTCCATTAGTACAAATTTACCAGTACTCCTCTTTAAAATAATTAAAAGACATTTTCCCACATCACACAAATACCACAAAATCCTAAACCCTACCACTATAAGACTGTCATACTCTACAGCGTTAAACCTTGAACAACACATAAAAAAGATCAATACTAGAAGGTTAAACGAAAACACTAAGAACTTAAGTACAAAGAACACAAAAAAAAAAAAACAGTAGACAATACACTACAGAACATAAATAAACCACACCTAAGTTCGTCCGCAATACTACTCCAGAGAAAACCCAACGTACACAACTGTAACTGCACCTATCCTGACAACTGCCCCCTCGGCAATAACTGCCTGGAAAAAAAAATTATTTATAAGTGTACCATTAAATCCGGAGGCAACGAGTGGTATTACGTGGGATCAACGGCAACATCGTTTAAATCTCGATTGTATAGGCATTCTTACTCAATAAAACACCAGAGCCAAAGAAATGTAACAACTTTAGCAGAAAAAGCTTGGACGCTCAGGGATAGCGACCAAAAGTTTACCCTAAAATGGGAAAAATTAGCTAAAACCCAAAGCTTTTCCAGGAGCCAAAATTTCTGCAAATTATGTAATCTTGAGATTTATTACATAATCACACACAAGAAGAAACTGCTGAATAACAGAATTGAACGAACATTATTCTGCCGTCACAGAACTAAAACCCTTTTTTCCCACTACAAGCCGAATATTACATAAAAGAGGGACATCCCCCAACTATATAAACCTTAATCTAGTTAGAAAAATATAAAAACAATCTCTTCTCAACATATATTAATAACCTTAAATTACCATACTAATAATGAAAAGATATGCTGATGAGAATAGGTACAAATATGCGATAATGAATGTGTCTAAAAACGTCCATAAGTATGTATATATATGTGAAAATGTATATAAATAAGTAAATATATATATATGTTTGATGTGTATAGTTAGATGTAAGTGTATTCATGTATTAAAGTGCTTATATATATATATGTATGTATATATGTGTATATGTATGTGTATGTATATATGTATGTATATATATATATATATATATGTATATATATATGTATATGTATATATATATATATATGTATGTATATATGTGTATATGGATGTGTAAGTATGTGTATGTGTGTACACATGGACTAGAGTATGTATGTATATATGAGTGTGTCTATACGTGTGTATATAAAGATAAGTTGAGTATGAAAATGTATACACATGAGCGCGTATGTATGTACATGAATACATGTGTGTATATATATGTGTATGCATGTGTATATATATGTAAGTATGAATATGTGAATTGTGAGTATATGTATTTTGTAGAGGTGTGCAAATATATTTGTGTGTGAATGCGTGGGTGAAAGGATACGTACACTTGAAAGAAAAATTTAAGTCTGAATGTTAATTAAGTGCAAACACAAAACCAGCCACGCATATCTTTACTATCTCTAATCCTTCTATAGATTTAGAAAAATAACCAATAATATATTCTATAAAAAATGTCAAAACAACAGATGGGAATCTAATTACTCACTGCCACCAAGAATTCTCACTGCTATCGAAAAACCACTCCTTCAACTATTCTTCCAACAACTTCACCCCTCCCTCCTAATATTCTCTATAAAAACTAAATAGGTCCTCAGTAATATTATTCTGATGAAATGACAGTAAATAATAACATTGAAAGATTGAATGTCTGCATAACTAAAAGTTTGTAGATAGCTGTTTTAGGTTATGTAACTGTTATAGAAACACGTGTCAATAAATTCCTTTCAACTAAACTGTATCCATTCAAATCTTTCTATTTTTCTCCGGATTACTTTTGGAACTACAACTGGAACCGTCGAGCAAACTCTACGTGAGCTGATAATCTACTGTGTGTAATATTTATATTACAACACAACGGAAAATACTGTATATATATATATATATATATATATATATATATATATATATATATATATATATATATATATAAAGAATTAGTATATCTACCAACATATGTATACAGATGCATACCCATGCTAGCAAATATATATGTTTCGTCTTAGTTACTTTGTGGTTCTATGCAAGGGGATGCAGAACAATTATATGAAAGACGTAAATAAGAAAGTTATGAAAATTGACTTACTTACTAAAATTTCACTTCAACTAATTAGTTTCTGTAAGGGGATAAATATGGTTACGGACGGTATCCATAGAGAAGCCTTACGTCATCAGGGAGTCTATTCTCAGCTAAGCTTCCAGGCAATGCGGAGACACTGGGAACTTATATAAAAATAATTCAGTGGATGGAAAAAAGCGAGCGGGGGCTAGATTCCAAGACATTGAAAAATTCACTGCCTACTTGGTCAAGTGGCAAATTCTAAAGAATCAATCACGTGACACTGAGGTTAATCAGCTAGGAGTGGGGGTGCTATTAAGACAGAGCCTAGCCACTACTATTAATCACAGTAGTAATTTCGGCAAGTTTTGCTCAACAAATAATTTGGAGATAATTATCAAGAATTAGTATATCTACCAACATATGTATACAGATAGATACGCTCCGTAACCATATTTATCCCCTTACAGAAACTAATTAGTTGGAGTGAAATTTTAGTAAGTAAGTCAATTTTCATAACTTTTTTATTTACGTCTTTCATATATATATATATATATATATATATATATATATATATATATAGGGAGTGTAACTTGGAGTTACTGCAGGTTCACCCGGGTGAGCACTCGATGTTTAGGTTCACTTCTGTGCTGAGGTGTAGAGCTATACAGAGTGTAATATATTGAAAGGATAACAAGGACGATTGGTTACGCTTTCATTACATTTATTGGTAGGTGACGCGCGTTTCGCCACTGATCAGCTCAAGGTTCGATCTGTATCGATCTTACCCGACTCAATAATCGGCAGCTCGACGGACCCTTTAAAATATGTATTAGGTATCTCTCACTCTCTCGTACATTAGACAGTATGGTGTGATCTGAGCTGAGAGAGACATGGCTGCTATCATGTAGAGATTTCCCTGCTGCCTTGTGCATAAAACTAAAGTATGTGGTAGTGGAAGGTGATGGTAGTGTGGTGGTTTTGGTAGTAGTCTGGTAGTGGTGGTGTAGAGGGTGGTTGTGGTGGTAGTGTGGCGTTGTTGATGTTTATTTTTAATATATTTATCTATTATGTCATCATTACATTTAATGAGTAGTGACGCGCTTTTCGCTATTGATCAGCTCAAGGTCCGATCTGCATCGATCTAGCCCGAATCAGTAAATATATATATATAAGTTATTCCTGGTTGAATCGGAGGTAACCACAGTAAGTAAGGTACTCAGTACATACAATACATAGACCTACATAGAATATAAATATATATATATATATATATATATATATATATATATATATATATATATATATATATGTGTGTGTGTGTGTGTGTGTGTGTGTGTGTGTGTGTGTATGTGTGTGTGTGTGTGTGTGTGTGTGTGTGTGTGTGTGTGTGTGTGTGTGTGTGTGTGTGTGTGTGTGTGTGTACTGAAACTCTGCGGTTGTGTGCTTGTCTGTAATTTAATACAGCCAAAACGGCATATATATTTAAATACTTTGAAAGTAAGTTGCCCCTAAAATGGGAATACAAATGGAATAAAATAGGTTTCGCATAAATTAGAGTACGGGTACCTTCATAAATAACCAATAGCTCCATGATAACCAATCAGATCGCCAGCGTGCTTACCGTTGTGTTTCATTTCCGAAAAGCATTAGTGTAGTCAAGTTAAAGACAGACAGGAAGAGACCCACTTAGGTAACAACTAGACCACCCGTCACTCAACGGGTCACGGGTGGTTTCGTATATATATATATATATATATATATATATATATATATATATATAACATTCGTATATATATATATATATAGGAAAAAGTATGACCCCGACGGCAGAGCTCAAGCCGTTTCGACGGCTATTTCTGGACTAGTTTTATGCAGAAGGCAACAGAGAAATCTCTACATGATAGCAGCCATGTCTCTCTCAGCTCAGATCACACCATACTGTCTAATGTACGAGACAGTGAGAGATACCTAATACATATTAGCTCGAGGAGATAAACATGTATATACAGCGTCCAGAAATAGCCGCCGAAACGACTTGAGCTCTGCCGTCGGGGCTCATACTTTTTCCTATTTCCCACTCTACTACTCTAAGTATTGAGTACTCTGGTGCGTTATGGTCCATCTGGCTCCTTACCACATTTCCTTTGTTATATATATATATATATATATATATATATATATATATATATATAACTTTCGGTGAATACTATGTTGGTAATGTATATTTTTTCTTCGACCTCGCGTCGGTGTGTGTGAGTATGTGTGTACTCACTCACACTAACTGTGACCGACTGCAATTCTAAAGATTTGATGTTGAGATTAGACCCGTCCAGCGTCTTTTACAGCTATTGGGAGATAGAGACTTGATAGTTTTATGAGCCCAACTGAGGACGATAGCAGTCGGCGTGTTTTTGGCTGCTTAATCTTCATATGGGGGACAAAACTCTAGTGAGTGAACATCGTTAAATTTTCTCCCTCATATCAAGGATTTGAAGACAATTCAATTTCACCTGACGAGATCAGTGATAATCGATCATGGCCACACGATCGATCTATCTCTTATTGAAACATCTGTCGTGATTAAAATGATTGTAAATTTATACCATGCCTTCGGATCTTTATTTGGATACAAATACTCGGTTTTACATCATCTAGCTGTTCCCATAAATGGAATTGGAGATATACAAAAGCGCGGAGAACTTAATATTGCTAACAAAAGTTTATTGGACCGCTTGACACAACCAATAATACACCTTACTATATAACAACTATATATATATATATATATATATGGATATGTTTCTTTAGATAAGTTTATCACGGGTTCAATCGGGGGTAACCACAGTAAGTAAGGTACTCAATAGCAGGGCAAGGCATGAGAATCAGGTGGTAGTAGATGACGGACATAATGTACATGTTAGCTACCTCTGCCCGATCTTTCATGGATAGTGTCCTCTCGACCCATTTCGGCCCATTTCGTTACCTCACCCCAAGATTTCTCCGTCTGGTGACCTCGAGCAATTTTAACCGTTCCATCTGTCCAGCACTCTGCGATTTGGTTGGACGGCGTGGACATGCTTCTCCAGGTGCTGAGCTACAGAATCACCGGCTTTTCCTGGTTAATTTTCGCTCCTGTCACTGCTTCGTATTTCCATAGAGTAGTGTCGATCACCTCGATTGTTTTGAGCTCGACAACACTACGCTGATGAAGTCAGCATATACTGACAAGGATATACCACATTCTAGTTTGCGTGGGATGCTCCTCAATGTCTCCAGTTTGTGCAGTAGTGGTTTGAGAGATTGTACAATCTTAGTGGGCCGTGCGCAAGATATTAAACCTTTCCATCGGGTGACCATTCACTTTGACCACTGAATAGATGTCGCTATAAATTGCAGCGATCCATTATCGGAAAACGGTTCCAAATTCAGCTGCTTTGAGGACCGCTGCTAGGTACTGATTGTCGAACTTATCGGATGCTTTCGATTGATCTAAATTGATCAGTGCTCCACCCGTGCCAGGATCCTTAGCCACCCTCTCTATTTTGAATCGCATACGATGGAGGCTGTTGATGATGGTTCTTTTTGGAATGGTGCATGTCTGTACCTCACTTACTAGACCCCCAAGTGTCAACCACATTGCTAACCCCTTGGCCAAAATTTTGAACACTGCATTTAACAAAGTTATGGGCGAAACATTTTCGATATAAGCACCCTTGTTTTGGAGTTTTCTCAGCAGCGCCTCCGCTCCTTGGCTCACAGAAATGGGAATTCTCCCGTTCTGTTGCTAGTTACAGTAGACGTCTGCTAAGAGGATACCGAACAAGTCTGGGGAGTCCTTCGAGATAGGAATTGAATCCATCTTGCGATCCGGCCTACCACTGATTCCGAACATTTGAGCTATGTGTTGCTGAATTGCCGCACACATCTGTTTGGAATCTAGTAACATGCGCCCATTGTGGTCCGCCAGCGACTGGGTTGTGGCTTTGTTTCCACGTCGGGACTCTGCCACTCAAACCCATTGAACGGCTTTCGTCTCTTCATATCTAAGAGCACGTGCATTAGCTCTGGCAACACAGACTTCATGTTTCGCATTGAAGAATTGGTCAAGTGCCAATCTCGCTACGCGCACCTAGGTTGCGACATCTTTTTTAAATACCTCACCTAGCTACCATACTAGCTCTCCCTCTACTCTATTTCTTTCTAGTGCTCTTTTTTATTCTAAACCCTATCGATTCTACTCTAATCCCACTTTTCAAGGGATACATACATACATGAAGAAGTACGTTGTGATCTGAGGCAGATTTAGCTCCTCATTTTATTACATCTTGCTATTATTTTGAGTGTTTCTCATTAACTAATACATATATATACATACATAACTTCATCATATACTCGGTTGCTTAGCGCACGCCTTAATACACACACACACACACACACATATATATATATATGTGTGTGTGTGTGTATATATATATATATATATATATATATATATATATATATATATATATATATATATATATGTATGTATATTGATCGATAGATAATAATATATTCACATTTATCAATGATTGGAAGGTCGCCAATGCTTTGTAAATTATTATACGACACGTAAATTATTGGACGGTAAACCTTTCTAGATTTAAACTATTTAACATCGAATGAATAGACAAGGCTGTCAAAAACATACAATTAAAGCTTCTTGTGTTTAGCTGAAGAATCGAGTTATTAACAATACAATTATTATGCCATGCGATCGTAAAGTGAACCAATTAAAATACAGGGCGGAAACAAATTATTGGAAAATAATTATTATTCATCGACTTAGAAACGTTTTTGTATTTTTGACTGATCAACATGTATGGTAATTAATAAGTGAAAATACTTGGCCTAATCGCTAACATATTAGACTTACCGTCACTAGGTCGTGGGTTTGATTTGAGAACCGAGAAGCGCGTTATGTTCTTCAGATATACGCTTAATTTCACATTATTCTTTCATGATATAAGTGGAGACACTGCCACGAAACAGCCAACAAACCTCATCTGTGGTACAATCTTGTCAGAGGCTAACTCCTACATAGGTGTCAGCTGTACATTTCATTTCATTTCAATGATTTCTCATCGACTAAGAAACATCAGGGAAAAATCTCAGACATAATACTATAGGGGAAAACTTCAGACTACATGGTATCATGCGGCGAATTGACATAAGAATGTCGTCTAGAATGTCTCTTTCGTTAGATTTTATTATTCTGTGTCCTGTGTGAAATAGCACCAGTTGTATATATATATATATATATATATATATATATATATATATATATATATATATTATAAGTAAATATATACACAAGCACAATAACAACAAATACATATAAACACACACTAATAAACAAAGATAGAATACAACAACGAAAGTACATACACCCAAATGCAAACACGCACACCAAACACTATACACACACGCAAACGCATGCGCAGAGACGGAGACAAAAATAAATAAATAAATAAATAAATAGATAAAATAAAAATGGCGTAGAGATTACAATACAATACAATACAGTAGGGGAAACTTGATAATAGTACCACTGATGATGTTGCTGTTAGACTATATATATATATATATTTATATCTGTATTTATTACCGTTGGTCAGTCAGTGAAAACATTGATGGCCAAATGAATTAACTATGGAGATATAAAAGATGCAGAAGCGAAAAAGAAAACCAACGAAACAGTGAGTGTGTTCTGTTATTATTTCTGGCAATAATATTACAACAATATGACCCTCCCAAAGTGTAACACTATATATATATATATATATATATATATATATATATATATATATATATATATATATATATATATATATATATACGAAGGAAAAGGTCAAACTTTCAAACTAACGAAGTTTATAGAAAATGCAATATGCCCAGGCGTAGAAAAATAACTAAGTTTTTTATGTCTATAAATGTCTTTACCCGATTTTCTAAGCTGTTTATAGCAACTGATTATATTCCCAGTTACTTTTCTGCACCTGAGCGTACTACGTTATATATATATATATATATATATATATATATATAGTAATAATAATAAATTTGAAGACTAAAATCCA
>OZ024740.1:62944106-62946606 GCA_964016885.1 Eledone cirrhosa | reverse complement strand
TAAAATGACATTAACACAATACACGAACAGTTGTCGAGCCAGCAAAATTTTGACCTGCAAAATTCATCAGTTTGAACACTAAACTTCCGTTTTGCTTCATTTCCATTTAAAAGCCTTTTAAAACAATATTTTTACTTGAAAACAAGTCTATTTAAAGACTACGTAAAACAAGCAAATATTTCGTAAAAAAAAGCAAAAATTATATAAGTTTATTTAAAATATATGTATCTGTAAATTTCGTTAGGCGTGCAGACAGACAGTCGTGCAGACAGACAGTCGTGCAGAGAGGTGATATAGGCGTGCAGACAGACAGTCGTGCAGAGAGGTGATATAGGCGTGCAGACAGACAGTCGTGCAGAGAGGTGATATAGGCGTGCAGACAGACAGTCGTGCAGAGAGTTGATATAGGCGTGCAGACAGACAGTCGTGCAGAGAGGTGATATAGGCGTGCAGACAGACATAACTGATAATTTGGTTACGCTAATGTTTTTCTCTGCGTTTCAGTGTTTACATTTTCGATCTTTGTTAATAAATAACCAGTGCAGTTTTTATCCCCAGCATCCTCTTTTGTTATAACATTCGGGTTATCGTTATGTTTTCTTAACTTCATAAGGCATATTGTTGGTTGAGGGAATATTAATCAAAAACACCACATGCAAGTCTGCACAGTAGACACTACAGTTTTTAAGCCAAAAAAGAAACTTAACATTGTAACTTTAACACAGCTACTGAGCGACCCCGAGCAACGCCGGGCTTTACTGCTAGTTTTCTTTAAAAGTTCTCTTCAGAAAAAATATGTTAAATGAATCGTGACATCTGTGTTAGTGTTATCATAAGAATAGATAATGAGAATAAGAAATAGACTAATTAAAAATTGGTATACGGTAATACATTGGGAAGTGCCGGCAGGCTGAATTTACACTGTAGCTTCATGAAAACAACAGAATATGATTTCAAGTGCCTGTTTTGTTAAACTCGTAAACAAAATGTGGTACGACTGAGAATCAGGTTGAATACTTTTCCCCAGGGGAATTTTCAGATATGGAATTATTTATATGATATAACCCTTAGGATAACCCTGCTGTGGATGAGTCCTTCTTGTACACAATATTTACTTAAGGTACATCGTTAGCGGCAAAAATGAAAGTGGTAAAGCGGTGCTTTACCAGTACTGGTTCTCTGCTTGCTTAACGAACATGTTGTTATTGCTGCTGCTGCTGCTGCTGCTGCTGCTGTTGTTGTTGTTGTTGTTGTTGTTGTTGTTGTTGTTGTTGTTGTTGGTGGTGGTGGTGGTGGTGGTGGTGGTGTTGTTGTTGTTGTTGTTGTTGTTGTTGTTGTTGTTGTTGTTGTCGTTGTTGCTGCTGCTGCTGCTGCTGCTGCTGCTGCTGTTGTTTTTCGAGCAAACCAAAGATTAAATTCACTGCAATTGTGGTAAACTTATTTTTTCTTACTTAAAGTAGATATAAGACTGCTTTATCAGAATTGGTTTTTATTTCTAACAGGACAAGCAACAATGCTAAAGATCCCTCATTAGCTCACAGTGAAAGTGTTAGCAGCATCAGTTTTGATACCAGTAGTACTTTTTCCGGCTACATTATTATAAAAGATCGTAACTTGGGCAAGTGTCTGCAACTGTAGCCTCTGCTTGAATAACATTTTCTGAGTAAAATTCCCTCGTTTTAGTAACAATATGTATCATATTGAAAGGTGAACGTGGCTAATATTGTAATCATTATTAGGTAAAAATATAGAGAGACGTGCTCTGCATAAATACCAAATGGTAATAATTGTTTCTACGTTTGGCACAAGGCAAGCAATTACCCAGTGCATTACTGGTACTTTATTTTATCGACCCGTAAGGATGAAAGGCAAAGTTAACCTCGGCGGGATTTACAAAGTATGATGGGAATATTACAAGTACAGATTACATCTAAAGTCTATCTTAAACCATTTAAGACTCGTTAGGCCGGTGCTTATTCCGGTTCCATGGCATGAAGCGACTGAGAGTACAAGATGTCCCCTTGGACAAGAAGCCAGTCCATCACCGGGTTAAACCCCCAGCTATTATTGATACCTATTTTCAGCTGAGTATTCTGGAACAATGTGAAATGAAGTGTTTTGCTCAAGAATACAACACGCAACCCAGCCCAGGAATCGAAACCACGACATTATGATTCTAAGTCCAACGCCCTTACCACAAAGTTATGTGCCTCCACATCCATGCTGCATAGATTGTGAAAATAGCGTGATAATTGTTTTTAATGTATATAATATGAGAATGTTTCGTTGGTGTGTAGTGATGAACTTTAAAGCCTCCGGTTGACCTCCGGTTGACAGATTTCTCGGTTCTGCACGTCGGAAAGACAGATAGGACGAAAGTGGTGTGGGATGGGCCGGATGACAACTTTTTACCTACTGGTTCGTGTTATTACCATTCGCCACTACATAAACACACACATATAGTGATTCTGTTCTGTGTTACTGCTGAACTTGCGTCTCT
>OZ024740.1:62866606-62936606 GCA_964016885.1 Eledone cirrhosa | reverse complement strand
TCATATTTAATGCTTTTTGGAAGTCCAAAGCGTACGGAGGGATGACTTGCTGCATGTCACGGCCTGATGTCTCCGAAACGGCAGGGCCTTGGCTGGTTGCATAAGGGTATTGAACGACATATTTTCCGACATTTGACATCGTACTATATTGTTCTTTTGCGTCGAAAACCGCATACGGAGCTCGTGGAGAATATATTTCCTTCCCCATTAGGGAGGTATTAGAAGAGTTATTCGTAGCATAAGATTTACAAGATAAATTCGTATCTGTTGCATACGGAATGTGAAGTCGAAAGTTTGAACTTCTCGAAACCTTATCATCTTTTAAAGTAGCATAGGGTGGGCAAGTATCAGGACGTTTCTTCTCGCGTCGTTTTCTGGAACCTGTGTAGCAAAAATTAAGTTTATAGTGCGGTACGGAATGTATTGTAGGCACTACCATTCCACATTTCACTGACAGATTTTCCTTCGCTAAATTTTGTGCTCGATAACAATTCATCCGTTTTGATTTTGCATGATTCATCCTAATATAAAGGGAATAGTAGCGATTTCTCAAGAATCGAATAAGGGCGAAAGTTGTTGCTGTCAATCAGCAGAAAGTTGCAATGGCATTTAAAAGTTTGGCGCCCCTTTTACGCCGTGAAGTACGTCTTACTATCAAATTGGTAAAAGACTCTTTTGCTAACTGATGACGTCATAGTCAACTATTACGTCATATATCACACAAAACAAAGCGTCGAATAGTAACTTTGATCTATGGTGAGAATATATATTTTTTCAAAATGCTTTTATGAAAAAAAAATTCCCAAGCTAATGAAAGTAACGTTGTTGGAGTTTCATTGCATTTTTAGTCATAAGTGAAAAATGATGATAAAATCACTAATAAATCAATATTCTTAGTCCATTGGGGTGATATTACTTCGATGTTCTTTCAACTGATATTGTCAGTCGAAATGTGTTGGCTTTATAATGTACATGACATTATATATTACTATCCTCTTCCTATCGTTCCCTTTCTTCTTTCCTCACTCATCTTCTCATTCTCTCACTTTCTTTCTCTTCGATTCTCTCCCCTTCCTCCCATTCTATTCCTCTTTTCAAAAAGTTCTCCTTGCTTCAGTATTCTCCTAAATATTTTTTTTATTTTAAATTAAATAGGTTTCAACGAGGTCATTAAGCATGGCTTGGACGCTGCAGGCTTCCTCTCCCAGCTCGAGCGGGTGGGGCTGGACCAAGGGGATGGCAAAAGGCCAGACAGTATGACCATCTTCCCGTTGCGCAGTGACAAACCCCTCGTCTGGGATGCCACTTTCAGCGACACTTTCTCCAGCCGCAACCTGGTGCAGTCTGTGACTAACCCAGGTACTGCTGCATGTCGGGCTGAGGAGGCCAAACTCTTCAAGTACCGGTCGCTCTCCGACAGGTTCGCGGTCGTGCCCTTGGCAGTGGAGACTTCTGGTTTCCTTGGCCTTAGGGCTACCTCCCTATTCACCTCCATTTGCGCTGAGCTGGCCAGCCGCAGGTGTGAGCCTCACGAGTTGGAATGGCTCTTCCAGCGCATCTCCCTTACCATCCTCCGGCGAAACGCCTTCTCCATCCTGTCCGTCGGGGCTGTGGGGAGGCCAGCACGTGGGACCCCATTTGCTCACCAAACGTATTAATAGGTAAAGTGATAAACTATTGTAAATAAATAATTATTGTGGCTTGCTTTTTTAAAAAAAAAAAAAGCATTTGTCTAAGCATTATATTAAATGGTGGATTGCCAGCATAGGGAGAGGGTCGGACGCCATGCTTTGACGCATAGAGTTACGGCCCTTGCCATTCTGAGTTCAAATCCTGCCGAGTTTTACTTTGCCTTTCATCCTTACGGGGTCGATAAAATAAAATACCAGTAATGCACTGGTGAATTGCTGGCCTTGTGCCAAGAGTAGAAACAATTATATTAAATTTTTATACAAATGAGTTTAAAAAAAAAAAGAGTTAAACTGTGTTGTTAATAAATAAATAAAACTTTGCGGCGGACAGGATGGAAAAGGCGCTTCTCCGAGCTTTCAATATATCATTTGTTAACTAATAGCTCTCCAAATTCTAACAGTTTTATTTAGCTAAAATGATTTCATTGTTGAACCACCTATTCAATGTGTCTGTGAGGAAGAAGGTTATATTGAAGTTCAAAATTTTTTTTTATATATTTGCTTGATCATTTTTTTAAAATTCTTAATAAAACCGATGAAAAAAATGACTTACTTTTGAATTTCATACCTTCTATATGTGTAAATAATTTTTAACCTTTTATTTTTTTTTACTTATTCACGATTTTTGGTTAGATTTAAGGTCAGCGCTGCATATTCTATTTATTTGCCAATGTTTCTAGGGAAGATATGAAGACAACAGTCACATTGATTTGTCCGTGTATTAGGTATAGTTTTCAAGTAGAAAGGGAGGAAAGGAAAGCATGCAAAAAAAAAAATAAAATAAAATAAATAAAACTAAATCTAAAAACGAAAGAAAGAAATGGGGAGGGGAAAACTCTACACCCTTGGCTATACGATATGTATCAGTTGTACGCCTCGGAAAAGATCGCGAAAGCGTTGGCGCGGAGAAACCCGCTACGCCAACCATTCCCCCTGCCCTGCATTATATAGTTATATGGCTAGTTATAGTGAATACTATGAGTATCATAATAGTAACGTGTGAAGGCACGTGGCTTAATGGTTAAGGTCGTGAGATTCATTAAGGGTGGAACCTTGTGTCCTTGAAGAAGAAACTTTATTTTGCGTTGTGCCTATAATTAAAGGTGCTAGCCTTAGCACATAATGTATCCCTCTGGATCTCCCTGAAAACTACGCTAAGAAAACACGTGTTATTCACTCATTACCCCCCACATTCTTGCCTCGTGCTGATTCTGTTAATAAACAGGTTGAACAAAACCACCAAGAGGTATAGATGCCAAGATCAAAGTACAAGCCTTTATATGGATGAGTCGATCTTAGTAAAAAATATTGCTTTTATTGCCTATTTTGAACCCATCCTTTCTCAAAGTCTCCAACTCTATATATTTCTCATTTACTACGACCACTTTCTTTTCTCCATCATAGACTGACATTTTTAAACACATTCGGAGACCAGTCAAACTTTTGCCATTATGACAATATTCTTATAGCAATTATAATTTGAAAGAAACGAAGGAAATATTGTGGACATACATCAATGAAAATAACATATCAAACTACATTCACATTTCACGATTATATTTCCTTATGAATGTTTATAAATTACAAATGTTAAACACATTAGTAAATGTTGTAAGATATTTCGATTAATTCACTTATTAGTTTCACCATTGGGTTTTTCGTTTCCTTTTCATATTTCGCTATTCTCTAATAACAAATTGAATAATGTCATAAAGAGAATGATGATATATCGAATCGACCACGGATTGGTATTCCTTGTTGATGTCAAAATAACATACCGATGATGAGGTAGATACATTAGGTTAAATGAACCTAACAGATTTTCCTTTAATTACTCTGTGAATTGCCTTTAATTTACAAACATCAACATAACGTACACACAAACACGATTAAATGTATACAATTATTTTGAAATATTGATACACAAACACAGAATCGCTACACTAAAGTTTGAAAATCCGGTAAAATATCAATATTTCAAAATTTTAAATCATCCAAACGCCTCCATAAATCGTAAAATTTATATAGAATTATGTATATATATATATATATATATATATATATATAGATATGTCTATGTATATAAAAACAGAGATAAAGCTACATCTTTTATATGTTTCATAAGAGTCGAACTGAATTGCAATACTGCCATTATGATATAGTATGGCATGTGACTTGAAGCATGTTCACTTCCTCAGGGAAATTCATCAAGTGATTTTAGTGAGGGCAACAAAGGTGCCCGTTATTATGGTGGACTAGGGAATATTCTAAATAGTTTGATGCCGTGGAGATTACTACCCGATATTGACCTAGTTAATATACAGAAAAGTTTATAGATATATTTGTGTGTGTGCGTGAGTTGGGACTGATTGTGTGATTCGTTTGGTTTTCTGTTTTCATCCATAATGTATATATATATACATACATATATACATACATACGTACGTACGTACGTACGTACGTACATACATACATACATACATACATACATACATACATACATACATACATACATACATACATACATACATACATACATACATACATACAGAACTGATGAGAAATCTGCAGATACTCCACCCTGATTACACCTTCAGATCTATGCCTGTGATTATTGTCAATCCATTAATGGAACAGTAAAAATATGTAAAACATTCCAAAAATGTTGCATCTAATAACTGCATATACACATGTACACATACAACTCAAAACATACACATCCACACATACAATCACATCCATATCTACACATACATGCATACATACATATCTACCTAGTTGATGTTGTGTAAATTCCAATGAGAGTCTTGTATCTATGTTAGAAACCGACTCTCTCTCTATTGGTAAAACTTTGTGAAATTATAAAACCAGAATAACATATATACATATATACATTCATACATACATTCATACATACATTCATACATACATTCATACATACATAAACTTAGAACCCCATCCAGTATACTGGAAATAAACGCTACTGGGGAATGATACTAGTAATGAAATACGTACATAATGATACGATTACGTCTTAAAACAATCACAGTGAGACTGGTGTGTGTTAGGGCGGTGGATTGGCAGTATCAGTAGAGCGTCAGACACCATGCTTTGCAGCCTAGAGTTACAGCCCTTTTCTGTCGTTCAAATCCCGCCGACGTTAACTTTACCTTTCCTCCTTACGGGGTCGATAAAATAAACCACCAGTAATACACTGGTGTAATTGCTGGCCTCGTGCCAAAAGTAAAAACAATTATTATACATAAATATATTGTCAGACGTTAGTTCTTCATGAAGGGTAACACAAAGATGAAGTTCACAAATTACAAGAGGATAAAAGATGTGAGTGCGTGAGTGTTGTATTTCATTTTTCTTTGTATTTATAGCTATTGGGGTGATGCATTCATTGTTCGTGGGGGTGTGTAGGTTTGTCTAGGTGTATTAACATCGTATACGTATATGGTTTGTGAATGCGTGTATCAAATATAAATAAAAATATATGTAAAAAAACACAACCTGACTCCAAAAGGTAAAATAACAGGAGTGAAAAAATCAACATATAACGACCATTAGATCGTCATAGCAACGCAACAATATACGACGTTATATGAGAATGTGTGTAAACATGTACGAATGCGTGTGTATGTGAGTATATGTGTGTTTCTACATGTGTGTGTATTAGCAAGAGATTTAAAGTTGTAGGTTGTATGCGCAATGGTACTATGTGTGTGTAAGAGCATTTCTGTGTGGTGCATGTATTTCGCTCTGTGCATGTAGATGGTACACTGGTATAGGGTGCAGTGTGGAGAGAAGATTAAAGGAGAATGCAATGAGCTGCTGTTCATTCTGACTGCGCAAGTCCCAGGTTCCGGTGTAGAATGTGAGACCGAAACAGCGAGGTGGAGCGTGGAATGGCTGGTGGAGCATAAATGTTTGGTCAATGAAGACAGCCACGCATGGAATGCAACGAAACCCTTGTATGTATGTAAGTATGTATGTTTGTATATGTGTGTATATTTATATACGTTTATATAATTATTTGTTTACACACACCCACACACACACATATTTTATATGTGTATTTGGTATATACGTTCGTATGTGTGCGGGTACATGTGTCAATCGTGGGTGTACGTACGTGTGCGCATGTTTATGTGTACGTGCATGTATATGCATGCATGTATGTACGTATTTAGATGTGTGTAGGTGCCATTCTGAGTTCAAATCCCGCCGAGGTTAACTCTGCCTTTCATCCTTACGGGGTCGATAAAATAAAGTACCAGTAATGTACTGGGTATTTGCTGGCCTTGTGCCAATAGTAGAAACAATTGTTACTTTTATGACTTTAATAACCTCTGTCATTTTCGTTCTACTAATTTATAAATATATATAACAAAATGTGACGATCGTCAGATTGGACCAAGGAAGTTATATTTCCATTAATATTTGCATGGCTGGTACTATCTCTTTGTTGCAACTCTCGAACTGCAAGCATGAGAGGGGCTTCTTCCCGGAATAACTTTTGCTGGCCAAGCTCTCCTGAGAATTTCTTACCACAGAACGATTAAAGCCGCAATAAATACTTCAGAACATCCCATCAGACTCTTTAACAATTCTGCTAATCCACTACACTTGAACTGATACTTTATTGATCGACTCCGAAAGTTGTTCTCAACGGTATTTAAATTCGGATTCAAGGGGTCCAAACAACTACCGTGCTATTTGCTCTACCATGAATATTTTCTACACTGTACTTTCATCAAACCATCGGATAATAAGTTAAATAATGATTTCTACTATAGGTAAAATGCCAGCAATTTGTGGCGAGAGAAAAGTCGATTAAATCAACCCAGTGCATTACTGTTGCTTTATTTTATCGACCCGAAAGGATGAAAGACGTAGCTAACCTCGGCAGGATTTGAACTCAGAGCGTAAAAGGCCGTAACTCTATGCCACAAAGCATAGTGTCCGATACTCTTTAAGTAGTTTTAATGGTCATTCAAGTAGTAACACCTTATCCATGTGCTTGTGTGTGTTTGCGTAACTTATTTGTGTATGTGCGTATGTGTGTTTGTGAATGTGTCAAATGTACAGTATTATATTCATGATATCCGTCTAAATTGATTATAATTTTCTTATCTTTGCAGACGAATTACTAAAACAACTTTATTAAATACTGAAGCAAATGATTAAATCATAGAAAAATAACGCAATAGCGAAATATTTCTGTCTGCCCATTGGCAACAATACTCGTGCAATGTTGTTAATTACCAATTTACCTATATGATGCTTAATTTTATCTTGTTCGGTTTCGAAAATAGCAGTGCAGAGCTAACTGCAAATATTCTTCTTTTACTGTTTTTCTGGTTTCGGTCATTAGGCTGCGGCAATACTAGAGTACCGCCTTCAAGCGATTTCGTCGACTGTATAAACCCTAGTACTTATTTTTCTAAAGTCTAGTACTTATATTAGCGATATATTTTTGTCGAATGGTAAACGTAAACACACACACACGCACACACACATACACACACACACAAACATACATGCGTATATATATATGTATATATATATATATTCAATATAGAAATGGCTTCTACAGGACTAGAACTGTTTCATTCGGGAGAAATCATCCGGAATATATATATATATAGAGAGAGAGAATTAGAATTTAGCTTCAAACATAGCTGTATACAAATATGTATGTGAATTTCGTTTATCTAAATAAACATTCTGAAAGCCATATCTATGACTATAACACTGGTGGTCGATGCATTTTAATTTTTAATTCTTTTTAATTGTAATATTCAACATTTGATGTTTTACACTGATACATCGAAACCGGTTATATTTTATATATTTTATAAACATTATAAAACACCTTTTTTAAAAGAATTGTTACTCTGAGTTTTTTCAATAATGTAACTTTGACGAATCAAAGAAGAAAAAGAACAACAGACCCTTAAATATATTTTCCGTGCTATTTCCAATTCCACTTTTTCTCTATAACCCCTGTTTTGTATAGAACCTAACTCTCTTTTCAAATATATATATATATATATATAGATATACACGCACACACACACACACACACACATATATATATATATATATATATATATATATATATATATAACAAGGCTGGCCCTTATATATATATATATATATATATATATATAAGGGCCAGCCTTGTTACGTTCGGTGTTACGCTGAATTCCCTGAGAACTACTTTAAGGGTAAGCGTGTCTGTAGAATGCTTAGACACTTGCAAGAATTTCACGAGTAGGCAGTTTCGTTGATCGGATCAATTGGAACACTCGTCGTCATAATCGGTGGAGTGCCAATTGTTTTATATATATGTGTGTGTGAGGGGTTGAGGTGTAATATATAAAATATATAATATTTTTATTTAAAATCAGAAGGACAGGGAGAGAGAAATAAGGGAGAAGAACTAAGAAAATATGCAATACTATGTATCACACATTGTTTAAGACAGAGATAGAAACAATTTTGAGTGCAATTTCGGAAAGTAAAAGCTGAATTTCGATCCATATATTTTGAATATATCCGATTCATTTTCTCTTTCAGCCATGGCAAAGCACTCAGCTCAAATTCAAATTCAAATTCAAATGTAGTGTGAGAATCTTTAACAGGTAAAATTCCGTTATAACGAATATCATTATAACGAATTTTTCAGTATAACGAAATTTTTTTCTATACCTGAGGTAATAACAGATGTTCGATTTGTTTCAGTCGGTCTCGTTATGAAGAATTTTTCGTTACAACGAGATTTTTTATTCCCCGGGAATTTGGTTATAACAGAATTTCACTATATTACTATATTAGTAATATAGTACAATTTGTTTTTAGTATCAGTCATAGTTCAGCTGTATCTACGTTCCAAATAAGTGATCGAAGTATGTACACATGGTCTTTTCATATTGTCTGTCTATGTACCAGAGAGTGAGAACAGATTACACCATGACTTCGTTTTTCAAACGAATCTCAGTCATTGTAGTTGATAACACATTTGTATTTCTCTATATAAGCTATTTATTTTTGTGTAAGGGAAGAAATCATATATAACTGCTGTTGTTATTCATAATAATGGTGTTTTTGTTTTGTTGTTACTGCGGTATGATGTTTCTAGAATAAAAATTAGAATTATTGGATGAGACTGAAAAGTTTGAGGTTGACGCCTTTTCTTATGGAACGAGACCCAAATTACCCTCCTCTAATATCAATTGAATTAGAAGAGGAATGTAAATAAAGAAGCCATGATGTTAAGTAAATTTTGTGAAAAGTTGTCATATCACTATCCAATGTATCCTTTCTATTTTCACGACTGTAGTATGTAATTTGTAGGAGCTGTTATTTATATCTGATCGAGCAACTATGTAGAGGTCTCCTTTATTAGTTGTTGGCAATCTTGGTATTCTGTGTTGCAAACATATAATTAGCACATTTTATTAAAACTCGCAATTTGGAACAAATATCAAAGGACTACTAATTTCATGTAATGAGAACAGTAAACTCTGCATAGCAACGAACAGAGAGCAAAGTATTTATTAAATAGGAGTTAGGGGTTTTGTATGGCATCGTAGGGGATCTTTTAGAAATGAAGAATATGTCTACACCTTATTGTTATGTTAATATCACTACCATGTATGACTGCTTACGCATCGTTATCACGAAACTTAATGTAGATTATCGATTCTACATGATACTGAGTGATCACTCTGACTGCAAGAAATAGCAGCTATCTTAAATAATAAGAAAAAATGGGATGATCACAGCTGGCACATCTGTTATAGATCTGCTCGATTAGGGATGACGTGGGAAGAAACAAGATCAACCAAGTGAATTATCCAGTAAGCTTCAGATATAGAGCAACTATGTAATATTTAATAGACATGTTGTTGGTGTTTAACCCCACGTCAGCCCTGATCGAGCAGATATATGATTAATTCCAGCCCTAACCATCCTGACATTTGATGCAAGTTGAGCGACCGTATATAGGCCCACTAATTGGCTCATAGAAACATTATTGGATATATATTGTTTTTGTTCAGTCAGAGACCAACCTTGCTTGAGTTTACCTATGATGAAAGGCATTCCAACTGTGACCATTCTGTCTTTTGAATGGTAAACACGACAACATTAACTAATGGACCCATCCCTTTCTAAGACAGTAGGGTATGATTTGACGGAAATTTCGTTGTTACTTTTTGCAGGTAGAGCAACAGGATAAACGATTTCTCGTTGGATCTTCCCTCGTTGAATTATATCATAATCATGCTTTAATTGTGTTTTAAAGATTGCCTGTGTGAACTAAAATGTTTTAAATCCATTAAGCTTATGCACGGGAATCAAACAACAACATTATAAATAAACTGAAACACGATAAATCCTGGATACATACAATATAGAATCACTGATGTTCAATAGACTATATTTTGGCTCGGTATTTAATATTTAGATGATGTAATCTACAAACATTTTAGACAGATCCCAGTGGCTGTCAATATCTATCAATATCTTTGAAATTTAACATGAGATCAACATTGTTTTTCTAGGACTTTACAATGTGCTGTTGTTTAACGACATATAAGGAATAAATTGCTTGTAAATGATCATATATGCATTGTGATTCTATATAATGTTACATTTCAGAGTTTAAGCTAATCTCGTGAGAGGAACCAGCATTGACTTATTTGAAATCCCGATAATCTTTGCCTAGAACTTTATACAATGTTTATAAAGCGATATATGGAAATTATTATACTATTTAGAATATTTTTATATAACCAATGATTCTGTGCTTTTAGGCACCTCTGGTAATTAAGCGATTGCTTAAAATTGTACGCAATAACCTTCGAAAAACACCTGATAAATATATATTCATAGCAATAAGAAAGTTTAATTTCACTTCTCTATAAATAGATTTAATTCAAATACAATTCCTTTTGTGAATTTGTTATATATCCTGTGATCTCTGATTCCACATGTCTTATGCGAACACTAGTAAAAGGCAAGCGGAATCTGTCAAACATTGGATGATTATTTGTCGTATAAACTCCACTACTTAAATCCAGATCGTAAAACGCGGCTCTACAAAGGTCAAACTAAAACGCCATCATGTTTTTCATCCAGACAGAAAATACCTTCAAATTCTTTCAACTTCTTTCAAGAAAGGTCATTTCTCAAATGAGGGTTGATATCATCAATATTTCAAACAGCTGATTCAAATTATTAACAAAGAACTTATGGTGAAAATAAAAACATCCTTTCGGTACATAGTTTCAATTCAACTGGATATAATTTCGTAACCCAAATGTCTTCTTTATTGCCAGCATCTGTGAGTTTCTATCACAAACAATAGCCTGGAATATTTCCCTAATGCAGATGCTTCAATGCAATTCCTTCATCCTTTAGAAATAGCAGCCAAATCTTCCTCAAAGGACTTTCCACTCTCTTATGCAAATGAGAAGAATATGTTGGATAAGGAAGTCCTAGATAAACTATGTTTGAAAGTAAAAGACGAGATGGTCATGTATGTAACATCTTTAATCATAAACCTGCTCAATCAGAACTGATCTAAGAATAAACAGCGGCAACGGTGAATATTTTTTTTTATTATTTCTTTTGATTAATTAGAAAATTTCCCATGGTGGGAAAAAATCTATTTGGTAACATTCTTGATTTGAACTACGAGATAAAACAGATTCTGTGATACATTCGTTCTCAAGTTTACATATACAGACACCACATAGCCCTCGATTGTTTTTAACTGGGTTCAATTCGTTTTAAGCACTCGGGTCAGATCTCTAACTTGGAGAAACATTTTTCCATCCCTTCCATCAGTTTCGGAGTATCTGAAAATGGATCAATGGACACTGCCCTTCCTCCTGACTAAGATTTGAAAATCGCCTTTCTTACCTTGCATATCGATTTCTTTTAACCAGCCCCAAGGGTCCCATACATTTACTGGAATAGTAATGAAATGTGCCTTTCATGCTTTTAATTTTTTCATTAACAGGCCAAATGTTAGAAACAAGACAGTTGTGCCAAGTGATCAAAATATTTATCTTTCGCTCTGTTACATTTGTCAAATTTACGTCATACACAGCAAGCATTCCAAAATGGGATCCTTATTTTAAAATGGCACACTGTAGTCAATAGCCACCCAAGCTTTGCAAGTACATAGAATAAATTAAGAAACAATATGTATCATTCAGAATTCAACATACAAATTTAATTGAACAACACACATTACTTAGAAAATGGAAAATATCTGTCTTTTTTCCATATAGAACATTAGTGTTTTTGATAATTAGTTCTCAGATTACTTAAAATTCCTCCGTCAACAATTTCAGACAAGAAATGCTGTCTTCTAATATTATGGCTTCAAGCCTGTTATCATCCTTTCATTATTGGTCACAGAAATGTGAAAGGCACAGATACTAGATTACTAGATATTCTCTTTAGTATGAGAACAGCAATGAACATAATTTTCTAAGAATATTCTGCCGAAATACTTATACAACTAATATGTAAATGTACAGAATGATGCCCGCAAATAAGATGGAATAATATTTGAAATAATTAGTTTTCTTCCTTCTTCAACCACCACCACCACCATCATTCTCATCGTCGTCTTTGTTGTATAATTCAGCAAAAAATAACACCAGTCAACTGGAGAATAACTGTATAACATCTGCTAACGTGTTCTCCTCAGATAAAATCCACAGGAGATGCAAATATCCGTTGATATGCAACCGGTTACACGAGTCATTTACTTCGGCGACTGGCCAGTATATGCCTAAAAAGACTTCATGCAGTTAACGCGGCTTTTCTTTAACGCATTAGATAGGTGTTTTCCTAGATCACATAAATACAGTCAAATCTTTAACCGACACGCAATTAAACTTTCCTACTCGACTACCAAAAGCATAGCCCAGAATATAGCGAAAATTAACAATAGAAATCTGGGAATTAAACATAGGGAGATAACTCACAATAGCAAACATAGACACACTGATAGAATAAACAGCAATTTCGATAACAGAAATAACACCATTAACATAGATGAGATAGACCTACGGACACACGGACACAGCGGTGGGAGGTGGGGGTCGAATGGTAACAGAAATAATTGCAACTGTAAAAATCGTAATATTTATCCATTAAATAATAACTGTCTAGATAATAATATAGTTTATGAATGCAAAGTAAAAACGAATAGTAAATCTTATAGTTATATTGGTGCGACTTCCACTAGATTTAAGGTAAGGTGGTACAAGCATCGCCATCATTTAAAAGAGAAGATAAAGATGTAGCACGGGCCTATCAGAACTGATTTGGTCACTTAAAAATATAGATGTTGATTACTCCCTTTCTTGGCAAAAATTCTCTCACGGTTTTCCATACACGAATGCATCTATATCTAAAGAGTGTAACAGAGATTCTTAGACATAACATTATAAACGCTCGGAAATTTTTAGTTCTTGTCTGCACAAAATCAGCAAGACATTTCATAGGGTATTTAGTTAAAAGATAAATAAAGTTAAATAGACTATGAAATAAGTAATTCAAAATTATTTTATATTTAGTTACATTATAACTTCCGCCTCTATTTGAAATAGTATCTAAGTGAATTAAATCTGACATAAAAAGAAAACTTTGACTAACAGTCCATACATGCTTCCTTTTGATCCAGTTGACCAATCCGGTAAACCGATACTCTAGCCAGTTCAAAAACAGCAACGCCAACTGTAAAATATATCTCCCACTCATACATGATCTACTACTGAAGTCTTTTAGGCATATGCTGGCCAATCGCCGAAGTAAATAACTCGTGTGACCGGTTGCATATCAGCGGATATTTGCATCTCATGTAGATTTTATCTGAAGAGAACACGTTGGCGGATGTTATACAAAAGCCATGTCTTCGAAATACGTATAATATCATGAATAGGGATGGACAAAGGTAACCGTCTTACTTGTTTATTATTATAATAAAAGTCCGAATTGACATAATGCGTTGAATGCTTGACAACTGTTATGTAAAAGTCGACAGATTTTCTATCAACCAACTTTCTCTAATTGTATATATATATATGTATATATATATATTGGTAAAAGGAAAAGAAAATGCTGACAAATTGTTCCCAGTGAAAAATAGTTTAATTAGGAATAAGTAAAAATTAGTAATAGTATTGGTTACTATTCAGTTTTGGTTTTAAGTTTTACCGGTTGCGCATTTCTAATGCTTTTCAAAAATAATTTTGAGATAGAGCGCCCGTGATGTTTGCTCTAATCTGATTAGTTTTGGAAATTCTACCTGTTTTATGTAAAAAAAAAGTGGCTCCAGATGTATGAAAAAATTCTTGTGGTCAAAACAATTTTGATTGGTCGGTAGAGGTCATGTGAATGTTAAAAATTGATTTTGCGCCAAATGTAGGTTTGCCAGCAAAACGACGCCCATAACATCAATGCGGCCCGGCCCCTTTAGAATGTAAGAAGTTACCGGCCGAAATACTCGCTTGAGGGGGGTTTCTCTGAAAACCTTCTGCTGTCCAACTCTCCTGAGAGTTTCGTACCACTTAAATACATGCAGTTGTATTTAGGTTTATTTTTATCTTCATGATATATGTATCTATATGATCAATTTATGTCTAAATACATTTATTGAATGGATCTCCGTCAGTTTCGACAATGATTATCCAGTTGTTAGATCAATGGAGCAGTCTTTCGTGAAATCAACATACAAGTGTATTCCTAAGACCTTATGATTGCGAACCGAGTTTTTTCTGAATTATTTGACCATGCTGCATCCATAAATACATTTATAAATATGATATTTCACCTAACTTTCTGGGGGGTTTTGTTGTTGCCAATTTACTAGTGGCATTGCAATGTTGAGCTGTCATAATGATAGCTTGAAATTGATATGAAATGGATCAGTGCTCTCTTGTCTCGCCATAGATTCGATCTTACCACTTTCTTCGTGAATTTTAAGCATTCAGTTCTCACGATTCTATTGTTTCCAATCATATTTTGAATTACCTCACATTTCGCTCATTAGTTGGGATATTTTGTTAATTTAATAGTTTTTGGTATTCTATGCTATCTTCACCAGAATGAGGAGGGAAGTAACATAGCAAGATACATTTGTACCATGCCAAATAAAGTCCTACATAAAACTCCTGTCTTTTGTTATAAAGAAAAACTCATACTATCAGAGTATTTCCTCTCAGACCGCGATACGCCGATGGGTTCGAATATGAAAATTAATAGTTTTATAATTAGGTTTTGAAATTAATTAAATTCTTTCAAAGAAAATATAATGTCTTCAAATATCATGGCTTCAAATCAGTAATCATCTTCTAATCATTAGTAACAAACATGTAAGTGGGGGATATAGATTCTAGATGTCTACATAATCTCTTTACTTTAGAATAAAAATAGTTAAAAGATAATAGTGGTGTTATCTTTGTGAAAGTAATGGATTGTCAGTATCGATAGATTGATTCGCGTATAGAAGGTATTTTGCAGAGAAAATAGCTCTTTGTATAAACTTATTGATTTGTTAGTTTTAATGATGCGAGGGTAACTTGAGAACATTTGACTGACACAAGTCAGTTCTATTCGCCAGTTGGCCAGTTTCACGCGCAATTAATTGATCTTATGGAGTTTTTTTTTTCTTATATTTTAAGAACCTTACAGGGAACTGTCCTCTATTAATTGCACAGATAATCTAAGTTAATCAATCAGTTTCAACTGACTATATTACGAAATATATATATCGAAATAAATTACACAATAATCAAAGTTATGTTCAAATCATTTTATTGCTGACAATCGTTTCTTCCAAACTTTCATTTGGGATCATCGGAGCACTAGCAATGTTTGTACATATAGTTAACCTCCTATTCAACTGAACAACCATATAGATACATGGATATTAATGCTGTCAACAACAGTTTCGTAATTACAGAGTGGAATGGATGTGACATATATTACAAGAGAATTGTACAATAATTAAAAAGAGTGGAATGCATGCGACAGATATCACAAAGGAAAAGTATAATAATTAAAGAGGCACTAAGGAGAAAAGTTACTCGTAAAACGAGGACACCAGCAGTACATATGCAAGCGTGTAGAGAGTGCAAATGCGTTAGGCATATATAGGAAGGAGACAAGCAATGGTACTAGGCATATATAATTACTGTATCGAAATAAAGAAAGTTATATTACATATGTGAGATGATAACGGATTTGTATTAAATATACAGAAAGCTCCCCTGAAGTATTTTCCATGTCATATTATTGGGATTCATAAGAAACTTCCTTACGTTCCTTCTATTTCTAAATATATTGACCACTTAAAGTTTTGCCATTTGAATAAACTATACTTATCTGAAGAAGTCTAATATGACCGAAACATAACCGTTGCTTTCAACATTTGGACCAAAATCATCCCAATTTATATTGGCTATATTAACTATAAAGTGTGATTAGCTATCTTATTGATTAACTCTGACTTACTTTTAAAAATTGAAAGTAAGATAAATATTTGAATATTTTTATGGGAGTATGTGTTAATTATTAAATCAACAGTTTCAAAATTAGGTTACGTTTCATATGATTCAGAAGCTTCAACGTTTTAATTCAATGTCATTATTTTTAAAAGAATAATGTTCAAATATTCATTTAAACTTTCCGCAACTCAACATGCATACAACGTTTGGACAATCTGACATGAGTTCAAAGTTGTATTAATGGTAATCGATATTATTGATAATCGATATTAAATCAATTATTTTTCAAAATTTATTTTAAGACTAACATATAGTTGATTCAAAATGTTAATTAATCTAATCTAATCTAATCTAGCCGAGTTTACACTCGCAAATAAGAAGAACCAGGGCCACCCCTAGTAGCATTGGATTTGGTGTACTTCATATTTGTTTCGGTTACTGAATACAATCAGGGGTCGCTGCTTCTCCTGAAGGTCAATAGTTCTCTTCTAACTCGAGCTGGAGCGCCTTTCCATTGTCAATTTGCATTGATCATCTGCAAAGCCGCATTGTTCTCAGAACCACTACACCAGTCTTTCGATGCGTGCAGCTGAAACTACTGCCACCCGTTGATTTGGCAGGATCGCAACTCATTTCTACAGCTGAGTAAACTGGAGTAACGTGAAATAAAGTGTCTTGCTCAAGGACACAACCCGGTCCGAGACTCGAACTCACAACCTTTCGATTGCAAGCCTAATGTTCTAACCACTAAGGCATGCGTCTTCACATGTTAATTAAATGCCAATATTTATTCTTAAAACTGATTTGTAATCCTGTATTCCAAGGCTGATGAACATATAATCACTGTTGAAATGCAAGCTGGGATAAAAATTAATATATAATAATTGTTTCTACTTTTTGGCACAAGGCCAGCAATTACCCAGTGCATTACTGGTACTTTATTTTATCGACCCCGTAAGGATGAAAGGCAAAGTTAACCTCGGCGGGATTCGAACTCAGAATGGCAACGGCCGTAACTCTATGCGTCATAGCATAGCGTTCGATATATAATAATGCGATCCATACTAACCGTTAAGCTCGGTATGAAATATTTATTCAACTATACAATATCAATTTAATACGTACTAAATATTTTAACCCTCAAATACCAATCAATAAAGAAACCTCAGGGTAAAACTCTAATTAAATAGTCAGATAAGCAAATAAATCAAGTACAAACTCGGATCAAATCATAAAGATCATCAAAAAGCTTACAATATTAAACAAGAATGTGGTATATTTTTATGTTACTCCAGTGACACAATGTAGTAAATTTAATGAAGATTCATTTCCTACGTTCAAGAGGGACGTAAAATGAAATTATCACATGATCCACGTGACAGGTGCAATATGTCCGAACACGGAAGAGCCGAACTCCCACTGTCAAGACAAAAGAAAAAAAGGAAAGAAAGAAAAGCGGGGAGAAATGGAGAATATAGATTTACATACACACATGTATAGATACATACATATATGATGGCTGCAAATTCACGCTAAGAGTATTGCAATCGCTTGTCAGATTCACATGTGTGACAAGACGCTCGGATATGGCTCTTCAAGCCTGCTAGAGATTTGCACTCCTTCGCACATAACTATGGATATCCCTGGCCTCAGGTCTTGCATCAAGTTGTGTGTGAACCTTCAAATGCTGCTTCAGTTCTGCTACAGATCGACATTCATTCCATTTTTCAATACCATGGAGATCATAGTTCACTGGTTCTCTCTGAACATGGCTGAGACTGTGGCACACATGCATGCATACATAAATACATACATACATACATACATACATACATACATACATACATACATACATACATACATACACAAAAAAAATTGACCAATTTACAGAAAAAGTTGTGCATGGATACTTGAGGCGTAAAACAGACCATAGAGGGGATAAACCACTCAAAAAGCCTGGCATGGAGTTCCGACAAGTTTATGACATCACACCTTCAGGGATATCTCTATGCAATACAGGAACAAGAACTCCCTACCAAATATCTGCTGCGCAAAAGAGGAGGGCCAGCAGCTGACAATAAATGTAGGCTATGTAAAACAAAGATCGAGGATGTAAGCCACATTGTTGCCAGCTGCGAAAGAATGTCATCTCGCTACTACCTCCCCATGAGACACGATGGGATAGCTAGAACCATCTGGAACGCACTTCGGAAAACAAAATTAACAACAAACGAGGAAGAATATATTGAGACAGATGGCACTAAGGAATACTGGTGGAACCTGAAAATAAAAACTGCCACCAAATTAAAGCACAACCGGCCTGATATTGTAGTTTGGGACCACACATTGAAAACGTGTTCTGTTGTGGAGATCAGCTGCCCACTTGATGTAAACGTTGTCAGAAAAATACAGGAGAAGGAGGACATCTACGGACCATTGATGAGGAGTTTACAAATCCAGTATCCAAGATACACCTTTAGCTTCATACCCATCATTATTGGTGCTACGGGTTATATACCAACCCGCTTGGACCAAAGTATGACTGAACTTGGATTTGCGGACAAAAAGCGCAGCTCCCTAATTCATAGTCTACAAATGGCTGCGATAGCTGGCACCTTCAAAATTTGCAAAACATTCTTGCGATTCAAGGGATGACAATTTCTTTTCTTTTACAACCTTGCCACCAGGAAGGTGGCCGCTCAAAAAAATATACTCGAAATTAAGAGAAAGAGAAAACACACATACATACATACATACATACATACATACATACATACATACATACATACATGATGATGGCTGCCTCTAGTTATTGCACGATATAACATTATTAATAATTATTAATGCCTTTCATCCTTACGGGGTCGATGCACTCTGATAATTGCTGGCCAAAAGTAGAAACAATTAATTAATGCTATCGTGCAATGCCTGTGAGTAAAGATTTGTTTTTAAAGTGAGGAAAGACTGTGCACTGAGCCAATCCCACTCTCTGAGCGACAGTAGCTATAATCCGAAAAGAAGAAAATATCAACATCCTCGGTAACTACTGAGCCGCAGGTTTTATATCGGAGTTATCCCAGTTTCCTGAGTTGCTTCTCCTAGTAGAATGTCCTGACAAAGGCTAGGGGTCCTTTACCTCCAGTGGTTTAACCGCGCGATAGGGTATCCAGCTCGATTATTTCTATGTCCACGCGCATATATATACACATGTATACACATATATACATATATACATATACATACATATGTACATATGTATATACATATTTACACATTTTGGGATAGGCGTTGATTCTTATGAGTTCTTGCGCCCTTTGTCAGGTTTTGTGTTTTGTCCTGCAGGGTGTCCAAGATCAACCTCCTCACCAAGTAAACTTGGTGGGGCTGCCGGTTTAGTCTCCGGCGACCGACCATGCGACAGGTTGTACTGGGTAACATGTTACCAGTACCATTTAAAAGTGACCCGACATACATACATACATACATACATACATACTTACTTAATTACTTGCTTGCTTACTTACTTACTTTACTTACTTACTTACTTACTTACCTGCTTGCTTACTTATTTACTTACTTACTTACATATATACGTACACGTGCATATACCACGGGCTGTGGTACAGTTTCCGTCTATAAAATTCTGCTCAATTCAGCTATCCAGCTATCCGTTCAATCCGTACTATCCAGCTTGTAATCATGGTAAAAGACACTTTTCACGCAAAATGACACAAAGTGAGAAATTTCACGCAGTTGCTAAACAAACCTCTGAACGAACTGTACCTTCACCTTGCATTTGTTTGCATACGAAATCTCTTTGCATTCTAAATATAATATCGACATCATTGTGGCGAACAAAACATCAAAGCAAAAATACGAATTTTGAAATTTCTATCTTGAATACTTAACAAAACTGCATAAAACACACAGAGAACCCATACAGCTGACCTGCACTGTAAAATCGGAATGATAGCAGCCCGTCTGCGGAAGGTGCCGCGTGAGATTGGGTGGATCTTGGAGCGGGGGACGCTTGTCATTGCCCGCGGCAGTGCAATTGCCATTTTGTCCACGGGGCACAACCAAAACACCTCTCTGACTTCGTTCTAGAGTCTGTCACCGTCTTCTCTTCCAACTTTCTGTCATTTTCAATAATAAAGGGTCGGTGGATTGGCTGTATCGGTAGAGGGGTCGGACGCCATGCTTTGCAGAGGTTAACTTTGCCTTTCATCCTTACGTGGTTGATAAAATAAAGTACTAGTAATGCACTAGGGTAATTGCTGGCCTTTTGCCAAAAGTAGAAACAATTATTTAATAATCCTCACCCTTTCCCTCCTTTTCCTCTCATTTATAGATTTTTGCAATGCTACTTTCTTTTTCTTTACGTTTGACTCAATACTAAATTCTTTATTATTTTTCTTTAAATAGTTAATATATCATTTCACATAACCTAGATATTGTTAACATAAGAATTATATGTAATTTAACATCTATGCTATTAACATATACTGTGGAAATGAGAACAGTTTGTACCTAGAAATAGAATAATTAAAATAGACTCGTCTTAAATGCTGAAGGAAATTTGAGCTCCCCTCAGTCTTTACTGATAAGAATTTAGTAATAACTTACATATATCAATCAGATGGTTCATTTTACGTCAGTTTCTCTGTGCGACAAAAGAAGAATCCATTGATGAATATACAAGTAATAAATGCATTACTTCACGAATCTAATCTAACTTTCCAAATTCTTTTAACAGGTTCTTTAAAGTTAATGCTTATCAACTAGCTTGTATACGAATTTATAGCATATGCATGGTATATATATATATATATATATATATATATATATATATACAGTGCCCCGCAAAAGTTTACAACACATTAGGAAAAATGCAGTTTTAGGTATTTTTAATAAAGTTAGGGTAATGAAAATTTAACTACTGATAGAACATATAATGAGGCATTTAATGATACAATCATATTTTTAAAAAAATAAAAAGGTGAAGAAAAATCAATATTTTTATAACGCAAAAGTTTACAACACGTTTTATATTTATCGCTTTTTTTCAAGAAAATTCTTAAATTTTCAGATTTAAAATTCAGTAGAATGTTCTAGATTAGGTTTAAGGTAACTTCTAAGGACTATTAAAAACATTACATCATTATTTGTCTGACAACCATCCTGTAAACATTGACAACCGTCCTGTAAACATTGACAATATGGGGAAAAATAAACTGATTGATCAAGACCTCTGTAAACGCATTGTAGACCTTCATACAACTGGTGTTGGTTATAGAAAGATATCTTGTCAGCTAAATGTGCCATTGAGTTCAGTTGGTACAATAATTCGTCACTGGAAATCTCATCATTCCTCTAATTAGTTCTGGTTGTCCTAGAAAGATAACGGAACGTGCAGCTCGGTTATTGACGAGAAAGGTTGGCAACGAACCCCGGTGTACTCTTAAAAATCTTCAGGATGACCTAGAAGAAAGTGGAGTAAAAGTGAGCACAGATACAATTAGTCGTTCACTTCATCGATATAATATCTTCTCGAGGTCTCCAAGGAAAACACCACTTCTTACGAGGAAACACGTTATACGTCGATTAAACTTTGCAAATGAGCATCTCATCAAACCTACGTCATTTTGGGAAGACGTACTTTAGTCGGACGAAACAAAAATTGAACTTTTTGGTCGAAATGATGTGGCAAAAGTCTGGAGAAAGAAAGGTACTGAATATTCGCTGAAGAATACTATTCCAACTGTAAAATTTGGAGGTGGATCAATCATGGTCTGGGGTTGCTTTAGTGCCACAGGAGTAGGAAATATTGAAATAATAGAAGGAATAATGAGTGGCACTTATTATAAAGGTATTTTCCAAAGTGCACATTCTCTCAGCTTAAAGCCAGGTTGGTTTTTTCAACAAGATAACAATCCAAAGCATACTGCAAAGCTAACACAATCTTGGTTAAGTACGAATGGAATAAATGTTCTAAAATGACCATGTCAGTCTCCAGATCTTAACCCGATCGAAAATTTGTGGAGAGAATTCAAAAAAGGAAACCCCAAAATATCCCTGAACTAAAGAAAATTTGTTGTGAAGAATGGATAAATATTAGCCAAGAAACATGCAAGAAGTTTGTAGGAGGCAACTCCAAACGCCCTACAGGCTGTAATTAGCAACAAAGGTTACGCTACGAAATATTAAGAGATGATTTAATAAATGTGTTGTAAACTTTTGCGTTATAAAAATATTGATTTTTCTTCATGAGTTATTTCCTTGTTATTTTTTTAAAACTATGATTGTATCATTAAATGCCTCATTATATGTTCTATCGGTAGTTAAATTTTCATTACCCTAACTTTATTAAAAATACCTAAAACCGCATTTTTCCTAATGTGTTGTAAACTTTTGCGGGGCACTGTATATATATATTAGAAAGTGAGGGTTTTTTTACAAAATGAAAAAAAAACGAGATGTCCTACACGAGTGAAAGTATAAGGAAAAAAGATGAAATCGAAAATGCAACTGGAGTCTTTTTTTTTTTAAATTATATATTTATTTGGTTCCTTACCGGTTTCGCAGTTCTTGTGTGCTTTTCAAAAGTAGAATTGAGATGGAGGGTTTGTGGTTTTTCTCGCATCTGGTTGGTGTTCGAATGTTACTTCTGTTTTATATGGAATAAAGTGGCTCGAAATGCTAGGTTTTTAGAAAAGTAATTTGGTTGGTTGATGACTGTCATGTGAATAAGTATAATAAATTTCGCGCCAATTCGCGTTATAAAGTTCTTATTATATTTGCCTTTAAAAAAAGGGGGGCTCAGATTATTTTTTCATATATGATTGAAATTTGGTTGGTTGATGCAGTCACGAGAATAAGCACATCAACTTTCGCACCAGTTTGTGTTTGAATTTCTTTTTACTTAAAAAAAAGTGGCTCACGAAAGCTTTTTTTATAAATGTAATTTGATTGGTTATAAATGAAATTATGACTGTCACGTGAACAAGTACATTAAATTTCGCGCCCGTATTTTGGAATTTTTTTGTAGCCATTTAGAGAATGTTGTGCCAAACAAAAGATAATGGTCAAGAAAAAAGGGATAGGGAGAATTGTTCTGGTTCAGTGAGTATGGCTGAGATGCTGGGGTGTCAAAATTCAGACTTTCCTATTGAAATAAAGAAAGTAGAGATATGTATTTTTATTTGTGTGCTGGTGTATGTGTGTGGGTGTGTGTAGGAAGATGATTCTATTAGAAGAAATGGGGGAGGGAGTTGTGTGCGTGTGTATGGGTGTTATATGTGTGTATGTGTGTGCGGGAGTATGGTTAGCATGTTAAGATGGAGAGAATATATTTGTGTGTGTGTAGGAAAATGATTCCGTTAGTAGAAATGGGGGAGGGAGTTATGTGGGGGGTGGGGCATGGTTAGCATGTTAAGGTGTTAGAGTATTAACGTATGTTAAGGTTTATTTCATCAACCAACCAAATTACTCCCTCCCAAAGTATAAAATATCTGTTTCAACACACGTTTTCAGATAAGAAATCTCGCAAAATAAATATAAAAACGAATTATATATATATATATATATATATATATATATATATATATATATATATTGTAAAGCTAACTCAGTTGAAAGCCTATTCACGCCACTGGGATGAAGCTGGTACGATGTGTGTATTTTTGAGAAATGCAACACGTGCTGCTAGTCATTCGCAGATTTGAATTTGCTGTGTAAACACAGATAGTTAAATCTCCCTTGTTGAAAATCCGTTATTTGGCTACTGTGGTTTACCGATTGGTGGTGAAATATATTTCTTTAATGAAATATATACAAGGAAGATTAATCAATTTATAAGATATTTAAAGTTCTAGTTAAACTTTAATTTGTTACCTACCTAGCTATGTGTGCTTACACACTTTTACAAATTATTCCCCGTGATTGTTTCATCTGTTTGTATATTTGTTCCCAGTGAAAAATAGTTTAATTAGGAATAAGTAAAAATTAGTAATAGTATTGGTTAGTATTCAGTTTTGGTTTTAAGTTTTACCGGTTGCGCATTTCTAATGCTTTTCAAAAATAATTTTGAGATAGATATATATAAGTTAAAACAAAAAACAAAAACAATAACGAAGAGTGCAGTACAAGGCGTTAGTATTAGGTTCACGCTTATATATATATATATATATATATATATATATATATATATATATATATATATATATATATATATAGAGAGAGAGAGAGAGAGAGAGAGAGAGAGAGAGAGAGAGAGGTCAAAGTAACATTATTTAAAGAAATTAGAACAATTTTTTTTTTTTAAAGGAGTTGTATATTATAAAATATATAATATATAACCGGTTACGATGTATCGTTGTAATCTATTTTATCAAATGTTGAAAATTACAATTAAAAAGAATTTTAAAAGAATTTAAAATTAAGTGTTGAAGACGGTCTGTTCATCTTTCTTTTGGGGAGAAGACTGGGTCTAAAAAGGAATCTTATATATATAGCGAGAGAGGTAGTAGTAGTAGTAGTAGTAGTAGTAATAGTAGTAGTAGTAGTAGTAGTAGTAGTAGTAGTAGTAGTAGTAGTGTCTTTTAACAGACCAAAAATAGTTTTAGGGAGAGGAATTATTCTGTATATATGTGTGTATCTCAATTGTGTTAAAGAACTGGCCAAGAGTTCAGATGGGGGTGGCGAAGAGGGAAAATGTAAGCTAGAGACAATTGCCATAGGGGAGAGAGATATATAGAATTTCAATACATAAACATTAACTGCTTGACTCATTAACTGCTTAATGAACACAACCACAAGGATATGGTCCGAACGTGGAAGAGCCGAACTCCCACTGCCATCGCCTCCATCTCTCCCGCCCTCCCCATCTCTCTGTATGGTGAGCAAATGGGGTCCCACGTGCTGGCCTCCCCACAGCCCGTTTCCTCGTAAAAGGTATAGGATTGTAAAAGAAATTCTATTCTAGGAATGTGGTTTTAGAGGGTATGAGTCTGTATTAGTGAGTGTACATATATATATATATATATATATATATATATATATATATGTGTGTGTGTGTGTGTGTGTGTGTGTGTGTAGGTAGGTACACACACATATATATATGTGTATGTGTGTGTGTGTGTGTCTTATTGTATATATAAAGAATTTGGATGTGTGTCTGGGGAAGTAACATCTACTTTAGACCTCATTAACACTTCGCCAGACACACATCGAAATTATTTATATATATATACACTAACACATTATTGCTTTAGATCAGTTTGATAATCATCACCAACGAATGCGAGAAAGTTCCCCAGAAAGTTAACCAAGTTCTAAAAAAAAAATACTTTCGATCGAAGTTAACAAAGGACTTATTAGATCGGCATTGCCAAATTATATATATAGTGGCGGACTGGGTCTAAACATATTGGTTGCCAGATGTAGAATGCTATCATTTAATTTTTATAATGAATAAACAACATTTTCGAAAAATACATAAGTCGAAACAAAACAGTGCAATCAAATTTTTGCGGAAAAATATCTTACCTTCTCCAATAAAAAATATTATGTATTTTGCAAAATCCAGAGACTCTCAATAATGACCAGAAGTCGATCCTAAATATTACTAACAGCTCTAGGAAAGCCATGAACGACACCACATCTTTTTAACTTTTATTTTGAAAGTAGGTTTAAAATTATCAATTTTCATTATACTTTCGTAGCTGTCTAAGTGGCCCCTAGTTGGAGGAATCATAGACGGTGGCGGTCCTGGTCTGAAGTTCCATCCTGGTTGGGAATAGGGTTCCCGATAAACCTTTTCAGTTTTTCTTTTTTTTTTGTATTGGTTGAAAATAAAAACTGAAAAAGGTTACATGCATCTCTTGACCAGGATTGAACCCAAGGCCGGGATCTCCACCGTCTCTAGTACCTACCACTAGGCCATTTATATATATATATTATTCTATTATAAGTTGAGCCAAATTATGCAGCTTCATATGCAAATGAGATTAATCACCTCATATACACGATGAGAAAACTATATATTCTCAACTGTTCTCAAGTCCAGCAGTCGCAAGCGTGGGAGGGACCGTCCTGATGAAGACCAGTCACGTCTGAAATGCATAGACAGTTTTCCCCCTTGCTTCTGCTGGACACCACCAGAGGGCGTTAGCCCCGGTGTTTGCATAGCTACGGCTTTCTAAATGTTTACGCTGTAAACATACCATGTTTCTTTAGAAATACGAAATGTCTATACATATCTGTATACAGCTATGCTTGAAGCTAAATCCTAATTCTATTATCTATCTATCTATCTCTCTATCTATAAATCGACTAATTTTTTAAATTGCATTTGTGATAACATTTTACACGTTTTTATTGTATGTAAACTTCCCCCTTTGTATTTGTCCCCTTCTTTTCTTCCCCTGTGGCTAATAAAGAAACATATCTATATATATATGTGTGTGTGTGTGTGTGTACACATATGCACACGCGCTCACAAAAACACAGGTAGATATCAGTGTACATTGTCTGACTCTTACAGTTCAGGTGCGTACCATAGTGTAGCCATATCCAAACAAGATCCATTGTGGATTTAAATGGATAGTAATAAGTGGGAGAGGGTGGATATCTGAATGTATGCATACATATAATTTAAATATAAGGTGAACAGAAACGTAAACACAAAGATAAAAACAAAGATGGAAAAGTAGAGGTGGCCGAGAAGGTATCAGCAATATCAACGGGGAAACCAGTGTCAATTCGTTGTTCTTTGGTAGTGAAACAGGCAGTTTCTTCTGTAATACTTTGGCAGATAGACATCCGGGTACATCCGGGTTACATCCGGGTTACACCCTGGTACACATAGACGTGTAGATTCCAACATATATACTCATATGCACACAATAGTCGATATCATTGACGGATTCATACTCTTGATTTATGTGCATTTCGTATTGGTTAAATTATGGTATATAGTGCATCCCCCGCGCATGCTCGTGTATTTTTACATACATAATAAACCACACCGAAAGGGGGGGTGTAGGGGGTGTAGTGTCCCAGGTACCCTCTTATGTACGGTGACTGGGCTACTGTACCCTAATATGTTTATGTACGTTTTAATGCTATTAAATCGTCTACTTGTTTCGCTGTCTGTCCGAGGCACTCCGTTGGCTTGTATGTACTCACCGGGAGATTAAGTATAAACTATGAAAGTTAGAAGCTTGCGTAATTGAAATTGTATTATTGTTATATAGGTGTAATTGGTAAGATGGATAAAAGGAAATTGCTTATTTTACGGGATGCATATATATAGAGAAATCCATAATAATAGTTGATTTACAGTGGTCCAGATTTAGATTTTCCGATTGGTGCCTTGCAATCGCTCGCATGTGTTGTCCTTCAGCGGGAAAGGTTATATGAGTATATATGGTAATAGAAGAATGTATGTATGTGTCATTAGTTAGAGGCTAGGTTGGTTTGTAGAATCTAAAAGTTTTTAGGATTTTGTGGTTGCAGGATAATATAAGCTCCTCTTTTTATTTTCATATAAAAGTGGCTGTTTGGGAATCAATATTTAGAAAATCTCTGGAGTAAAGCGAGCACTCCTTTCTCCATTAGAGGACTTTTCTTTTTTTTCAGGATATTCCATTCCAGATTATATTTAATATGTTTGAGGTTATATTTGTTAATTGTCTCGGCTAATGAGGTTGTACAGGCTAATTTACTATGCTTCAAAGTGTGTGTGGAAATAATATCTTTTATTGAAGGAATTGGCTGTTGCTCCTATGTATACTTGCGTTTTGTCTTCTGTAATTAGCTTACATTGATAGATCACGCTGCTAATTAGATATTTTCCTTCCAATTGGGAGTTTGTTTTAATTTTGCAATTGTAGTTTGGCTTGCTAGGGTAATCCGTGGGGGCATGGTTAGCGTGGGTTATATCATTAGAACTTTTATTTATTGCTGCTTGTCTAAATATAATGTGGTTCGTAGTGTTTGTATTGGTTATGTTCGTATTATTATTGGTGTATTGGCAGTATCGGTAGAGGGTCGGACGCCATGCTTTCCAGCATAGTTACGTCCCTTTACGATCCGAGTTCAAATCTCGCCGAGGTTGACTTTGCCTTTCATCCTTACGGGGTCGATAAAATAAAGTACCAGTAATGCACTGGTTAATTGCTGGCCTTGTGCCTAAAGTAGAAACAATTATTATTGGTGTTGCTAATATAATTAGCGCTGTTATTGTTGGTAGTATTACTGACTTTTTCGAGGACACAGTGTTTAACCGTATGAAGGATATACGGTGCTGTAACTAATCCACCAGTTGCGTTAGTATTAGTATTAGCAGTGGTATCGATGTTTACCAGGTTTTGTGTGTTACCAGGTTTTTATCTGGTGTATGTTCTGTCTAGTCGTTGAACCTGTTCTAAATTATTCTTAAGTTTTGAGATGTTAGATGCATTTATTCTTATTTTTAGGTTAGGTGTGGTAGATTAGTATGTTTGTATCTTTGTGTGAGGGTGTATTTAGAGTGCGTGAGGAGAGGCGGAAAAGGAGAGGGATAGCTTTGTTTGGTGACTCCTTAGAAGGTTTTGCTGGTTCTTGCTGCTATTGTTGTTGTCAGTGGTAGTGGTGATGCTTCTGTTGCTGCTGTAAATGGTGTTGTTAGTTTTGCCGGTGCTGCTGCTGATGTTGTTGTCACTGTTGTTGATGTTGTTGCTGCTGCCGATGTAGGTGCCGCTGTTGTTGATGTTAGCTGTTGGTGTTTTTATTGCTGTAGTTAGAGGTGAGTGGTTTCTACGCATCAATGAAACCTAGGCTTTTTACCCTCTATGACCACACATAACACCACACCACTCGGAAAGTGAATTAGCAATTTTCTCTGGTTTGACCTGAAGAAATGTGTGTGTGTTCACACCTATGCAGGTTTAGCTAGCCTCCTCCAATGTATATCTCGTTGGAGGTGTCTTGGGTAATTTAATGATAGGTACCCCAGTCCTATCATCTCATTTCTACAGCTGAGTAAACTGAAGCAACGTGAAATAAAGTGTCTTGTTCAAGGAAACAACACATCACCTGGTCCGAGAATTGAACTCACAACCTTTCGATTGCAAGCCCAATGCTCTAACCTCTAAGCCAGATTAATCCCAAACCAGTTCTCCCGCCGGTTGTTCTTTACTTCTAGAGGGGTTTCACTTCCCTCCAAGAGGATCCATTAGATGTCTAATTCTGGCGAGATCCCAGCAATTCTGACCTTCACCGGCCTTCTTCCTATATAAGAGAAGAACATTACGAATTGGTTCGTTATACAGGGGATCCCAGAGTACTTCTTTGCAAGGGTCCCATCTTTGAGGAGTACTGAGATGCTAGCAAACTGTATGTCCCTTGTAAAGTGTTGTGTGTCTGGCATCAAGCCCTTCAGGACTACCTCCACGTAGGATTGTGAGGCTAGGTCCGGCTTTTTAGACATGATGCCGATACACCTGTACGTTAAGGCTTTTCTGTCCTTGCCAAGATTTCAGGCGGAACACATACATTGGCCCATGTTTTCTCAACTGTTACATGTTTGGTTGCATGAGACAAAAATTCCTCTCTCCTGGTTAAGTTCATTATAAATAGTTCCATGGTTTTCGCAGCCGTTGCTGCGAACGTGTTTGTAGTTGTTATTGTTGTTTTTGTTGTCGTTGTTGCTGATGCTGTTGTTGTCATTGTTGTCGTTGTTATTGTTGCCGTTGTTGTTGTTGTTGCTGCCGCTGTTGTCATTGTTCTTATCGTCGTTTTTGTTGTTGTTGCTGTTGCAGCTGCTATTGTTATTGTTATGGATGCTGTTTTCGCTGCTGCTGTTGCTACTGCTGTTGTTTTGTTGTCGTTGCTGTTGTTATTGCTGTTGCTGCTGTGTTTGTTGTTGCTCTTGTTGTTGTAGTTTTCATACTGGTGACGATGGTTTTGTTGGTGATGTCAATAGTTGTAGTGTTGATAAAGGTGAGGGTGGTAATGTTGTTACTATTGTTCTTCAAAGTTCAGTCTGAATATTTCATGCAGAATTTGGCAGCTCTGGCTGGATGTGGAGGTGTGTTTAACCTCCATTTTTCAAACGTTTTAAGGCAGCAATTGGATTTTAACATTCAAGTATGTGGAACAAAGGCCCAAATATGATGAGGTCTCCCTTCTTAAAGGCAAAGACTGATGTCTTATGTTCCCTTTTCAACGAAACGAAAAATGATAAAGTACCAATTTATATGGGTAACAAACAACTAAGATACGGGAGCTATCTACAATACGCGCCATCAAGTGAACGAACAAATAACAATTAATAATAATAGTTTCTTATATAGGCACAAGGCCAGCACTTTTTGGCGGGAGGGGAAAGTCGATCAAATCGACCCAGTGCAATACTGGTGCTTTATTTTATTGACCCCATAAGGATGAAAGGCAAAGCTACCCTCAGTGGGATTTGAACACAGAACGTAAAGGGACGTAACTATGCCACGAAGCATGGTGTCCGACGCTCTACCGATACTGCCAATCCAACATCATAATAATAATAATTGTTTCTACGTTTGGCACAAGGCCAGCAATTACCCATTGCATTACTGGTACTTTATTTTATCGACCCCGTAAGGATGAAAAGCAAAGTTAACCTCGGCGGGATTTGAACTCAGAATGTAAAGGGGCGTAACTATGCCACGAATCAGGGTGTCGGACGCTCTACCGATACTGCCAATCCAACACCATGATAATAATAATAATACAGACAGACCCATCAAAGCTAACAGACTGGATATTATGGTAAAAAAGCCAGAAAAACAAAGTATATTTTGTGATTGATATGAGCATCCCATGTAATTACAATATTGCGGCAAATGACTTTGACAAGCCCGGTAAACATAAAAGTTTGATCATTGAAGTTGGAAAAATGTGGCCTCTCAAGATGGTTACAATACTAGTGACTGTTGGAGCAATAGAAATAATCGAAAAAAGAACAGAAATATTTTTTAGAATGATCCCTGGCTTATTCTCACTGCAAGAAGTGCAAAAAATTGTTTTAACTGGTACAGCACACATATTGAGAAGAACACTATCGCTGTGAAAATGATAAACATCTATGTAATTTTTTTTCATAACTTTATTTGATTATATTCCGTAATTATGTAAGGTGTAAATAATTGTGCACTCTTATATGGTTGAATATCATTCTGTTGTAAATATGATTTCAAAGAGATAATGTACAGATGCATTAAGCAAATGATATAACTGTTTAAAGTGCATGACGTGAACTATCTGGTGTGTTGATGTTGGTGGCTTATCAATGTGTGTTTGGCTGCCTTAGGCAAGAAATGGAAAGAAAACTGTAGGAAGAGGAAAACACAAGCAATAATAATATAATAATAAAATAAGAATAATAAGGTAAATACTTTAGAAGTAAGGATTAATGGTAGGCTATTCGATGCTGCACATAGATATGCGCTAAGACGTGTAGCTGCATGTGCATATCTATATGTTTTGCTATATATATATATATATATATATATATATATATATATATATATATATATATATATATATATATATATATATTTATATATACAAATACAAATAGTAGAACAATGAAATTAAACAAAAACTCGGTATCCAATGAATTATATCGATGAAAATTTTGTATTTTAAACTTTGCTTTACGACATCTTCTAGATACGGATTACATTGAGTTCTTCATATGGTTTAGACCCTACCATTAATTGGTGGATTTATCTGTGTGTAAATATATATATATATATATATATATGAAAGAAAAGAAATAAGATTTCGCTTCAGCATAGCTTTATACAATATGTATAGAAAATTTCGTATTTCTAAAGAAATACGGTTTTAGGAAGCCGTAGCTATGCAAACACCGGGGCCAACGCCCTCTGGTGGTGTCCAGCAGAAGCAAGGGGGGACAATCGTCTATGCATTTCAGGCTTGACTGGCCTTCGTCAGGACAGTCCTTCCCACCGCTTGCTACTGCTGCACTTGAAAACAGTCGAGAATATATAGTTTTCTCGTCTGTGTAAATGAGGTGATTAATCTCTTTTGCATATGAAGCTGCATAAGTTGGCTCAACTTATAATAGAAAAGAAATAAGATTTCGCTTCAAGCATAGCTTTGTACAATATGTATAGAAATTTCGTATTTCTAAAGAAATACGGTTTTAGGAAGCCGTAGCTATGCAAACACCGGGGCTAATATATATATATATATATATATATATATATATATATATATATATATATATATATATATATATTAGAAAAGGGAAGTAAGTTTCTATACAAAACAGTGGTTATAGAGCAAAGGAGAAGTTGGATATAGCATGGAAAATATATTTTAGGGTCCGTTTTTCTGTTTTTTTCTTTCCTTTTTTTGATTCGGCCAAATGAGATTATTGAAAAAATGAGGGACAATTCTTTTAATAAAGAGTTTTATAATATATATAAAGTATATAAAGTATTACTGGTTTCGATGAATTATTAAAACTCATCTTATCAAATGTTGAGTATTACAATTAATAAGAATTAATAAGAATTATAAAGTAAAAATTAAAGTCACCCTCACACTATACACACACTCCCTAAAACCATATTCCAATAATAGAATTTGTTTTACAACCCTATTGTTGCCAAAGTGTCTTTAGCTTACAATAGCCCCCTCGCCACCCCCATCTGAACTCTTGACCAGTCGATTAACACAGTCGAGATACACACACACATATTTACAGAATATTTCCTTTGCCCCCAAAACACAATTTTGTTCTGTGAAGAAACACACCTGGCACCACTGCTGCTGCTACTTTATGACAAAATCTCTCTCTATATATATACACAAGAGCTCATTCTCCAGTCTCTTTCTCAGCAAGAAAGATGAAAAAAAATTTACCTCTCAGATGAATTTTAATAATACATCGAAACCGGTAATACTTTATATATAACCGGCAATATTTTATAGGAATTATCCCTCTCATTTTTTCAATAATGTCACTTTGACGAATCAAAGGAGGAAAAAAAAGAAAAACAGACCCTAAAATATATTTTCCGTACTATTTCCAACTTCACATTTCTCTCTCTCTCTCTCTCTCTCTCTATATATATATATATATATATATATATATATATATATATATATATTATATATATATGTGTGTGTGTATATATATATACACACATATAGTTTTGCGTGTGTGAGTATGCGGGTTCATACGTATGTAGGGTGTGTGTATGTGTGTACTTCATGTTTTGGTTGACGTACGTCTCCGAACATTTGTGTATTTACATGTAGGTATGTGTGTGCGCTTGTTATATACGTATTTATTTATTTATATACGTTTATTTAATTATTTGTATACACGCACACACACACATATTTATATGTGCGTGTATTTGTATACGTATGGCGAGTGTTTTCGCGTATGCTTGTGTATGTACGTATTTGGATGCGTGTATGTATTTATTTAATTTCAATTACCTCTGTATTTTATTTACTTTATTCTTAACTCTGAAGCGGAGAATCATTCGGTTTCCTAGTTAGGATTTTAGTCTACGACTTCAGTTATACCATTTACGTGGTTTTGTCTTTGCGTGTAATTGTTTTTCACCGCTCCAAATAATGACGTATTATATTCGTTTTTTCCCGTTCTTTGCCAGGGAACGTTTCCACGAACCAAAATATCGTCTTCCTGTCTTCCTCCGGATGGAACGTTTTTTGAAATATTCACTTCTGCGTTCACAGAATGATTTTGTTAGTTTCAGAAGATCCCGTTAAGGGTGAAAGCAGCGATTCTTTGCTTAAACTTTAATCTGTTATTTTAATAAATATTTGCTCTACGGTTCTTATATATTTGATATATATTTATCCTTATCGAGCCTTCTTTGGATTTTAGTCTTCAAATTTATTATTATTATTATTATTATTACTATTATTATTACTATATATATATATATAATTCATATTAACTTGTATTACATGGCTCAGAAATACTTCTTTCTTTGAGCTATTTCATTGTAAAGGACTGCTTGAGTTTAGAACTCATTATTCTTAGTATCACTGCTCCTTATGTAGAGCTAACTTTAGCCCCATATAAACGGCTGTTATATCTAGCAGAACGAGTATGCGGCAGCTAGAAACTGGAAAACCATGTGCGTTAAACAGTCTTTTTAAATATTTTGAAGTGAAGCATACCAATTGTTCAGGGTACTTACTGAGGAGAGCTGAACGGAGTATTCTTTCACTTTTTCATCTCGAAACTTATTTGGATTTTGAAGTTTAAACTTATCTACGGAACAGGTTTGATTTTGAAATTTAACTTTGTCTAAGTACCACGGCCATTTGCCAATATCGTTTGTTTTTATTGATTTATTATTTTAAATCGAGACAGGCAAACTGTATTATTATAATTAGTATTTTTCAATCTAGCTAACTTAGTCATTTACAATACAAACACTTATATGTTGGTATTTGTGTTTTATCATATATATTAATTTATATTAACTTGTATATATATATATATATATTTACTCTTGGCGCAGCAGATTTGAAATTTTCCCGGTATAAGGTTAGAATTTATTTGTTTATTTTTTATATAGGAATATTGATTGTTCCTTATATCTCATTCTGTTATTTTGCCCGGGAAAATATCTGTGTGTGTCATCAAATGTTGTACACACTTAGATATTTTTTCAATTTCCAATTGAGTTCTTAGCACGTTGCCTGAATTCCTTTTAGAGTTCATTGTCATGCGCATGTATTTTTTTGGCGGTAATTTACTTCCTCATTTTTGAATCAGTTTGAGCATTTCTTTAGAGCTGCTGGACTGGTAACCTGACAGATACCTCAGGCACAGATGATGATTATCGCTAAATACTGATGTTGGTTAGATTAACAATATTAGTATTATTGGGGCACCCACTGATGAATTATAGGAGCCCACTTGAATATATATCTATTGATGGTATACAAGCTCCTACATAAATTGGTATAATTTAACCTAAATTGTAGGAATTCTATAATGAAACGAGACGTCCGTCTGGGAAGAGATATATTCGATATGTCTCATATGAAATAATACAGCCAATTTTCCACGCGATACTTTTAGTTAGCACCCCGAACGCATAATTGGGAATATAATCACTTATTTCCTAATGTTTCTTGAGTGAGTTGGAATTTGGCCGGAGTATCGCTAAAAAGTTTTCTCCGATATTGTATTTATTTATTTACTCTTGGCGCAGCAGATTTGAAATTTTCCCGGTATAAGGTTAGAATTTCTTTGTTTATTTTTTATATATGAATATTGATTGTTCCTTATATCTCATTCTGTTATTTTGCCCGAGAAAATATCTGTGTGTGTCATCAAATGTTGTACACACATAGATATTTTTTCAATTTCCAATTGAGTTCTTAGCACGTGGCCTGATTTCCTTTTAGAGTTCAATGTCATGCGCATGTATTGTTTTTTTTGCGGTAATTTACTTCCTCATTTTTGAATCAGTTTGAGCATTTCTTTAGAACTGCTGGACTGGTAACCTGACAGATACTTCAGGCACAGATGATGATTATCGCTAAATACTGATGTTGGTTAGATTATCAATATTAGTTTATTGGGGCACCCACTGATGAATTATAGGAGCCCACTTGAATATATATCTATTGATGGTATACAAGCTCCTACTTAAATTGGTATAATTTAACCCAAATTGTAGGAATCCTATAATGAAACGAGACGTCCGTCTGGGAAGAGATATATTCGATATGTCTCATATGAAATAATACAGCCAATTTTCCACGCAATACTTTTAGTTAGCACCCCGAACGCATAATTGGGAATATAATCACTTATTTCCTAATGTTTGTTGAGTGAGTTGGAATTTGGCCGGAGTATCGCTAAAATGTTTTCTCCGATATTGTTTTTATATATATATATATATTTTTTTTATATGAAATACTGATTGATTTTCCTTATATCCCATGTCTGATTTTTTAGCCTTAGAGAATAACTATGTGTGTATATAGGTGGTCCATACATGTATTTATTATATTTTAGTATCTATGTGTGCATCGATCGTGTATACATATATTTATTCTTTTAATATCAAATTGAGTTCTTAAACACGTGCTTACAAAACCTAACAGGTTTAAATGACCACCGTGTATATTGTTTTATATTTTAAGATGACCTCTCCTTACCCTCTTGGGGGCAGCGTGTATCTTATCTTTATAAGGACTGCTGGCCTTTCGAATCTAGCAGTCTCTTTAGCGCTGAAGGAGACCATCACTAATTTATTAATGTCGATGTAATTTTTATATCGATATTATTTGGGCATCCACTGATGAGTTTATAAGAGCCCGCTTGTGTATAAGACTATGGATTATATACATGTTTCTACATAACCTGGACATTATTTATCCCAAATTGTAGAAATCTTATTAACGAAACGATCGTCTGGAAGGAAAGAGATATTTATTTAATTATGTCTCATATAAAATAATACAACCAGCTATCCACAAAATACTGATTAGTTAGCACCCCAAACACTAAATTGGGAAAATACTTAGGTATATCCTAAAGTATTACATGTGTAAAATTTGAAAACAATCGGTTGGGTGGTTCTCAAGTTTTAGTGAGCTGACAAACAGACAGACAGACATTCTCTGTTTTAGATATATAGATATATTTATAATTATATATTCGTGTACAGATATTTTTGCATACACAATAACAAAATATAAATAAACGTATTTATTTCACGAGGCTCAATAAGGATAAATATATATCAAATATATAAGAACTCTAGAGCAAATCCCGAGTAACGCCGGGCCATTCTGCTAGTTATATATATTTCAAAGGTACTGTGTTGTTTTAGTACGTTTTCATCAGACAAAATATATGATTTGATATATGACATACCGCTACGGTATTGATTATTCAATTAAAGTATTGGCAGTGATTTATTTCATCAAATCTCAACGTTTTTATACCACGAATAATATATATCTCTAATTTGCTCTACGTCCTTTTCTTCTTTAAGTTTCTCATATTATTTGTGGTATAAAAACGTTGAGATTTGATGAAATAAATCACTGCCAATACTTTAATTGAATAATCAAGAACGTAGCGGTATGTCATATATCAAATCCTATATTTTCTCTGATGAAAACGTACTGAAACAAGACAGTACCTTTGAAATATATATAATAAAGTATATATTTTGATTATGTGAATATCTTTCGTTTGTTAACATTTTGAATAATATATATATATATATATATATATATATATATATATATATATACATATATATATATATATATATATATATATATATATATATATATATATATATATATATATATATATATATATATATATATATGTAGGAGGTAAGTTTTATTGTAGTACAATAAAGCAATGCAGATATCGGATAAGAAACACTCTACAGTTTGTAGGACTGGAGTATACATAATATATAAGATCAAAAGATGGTTACAAGAGTTCCATGTATTTTATTATGCGCATTTCAAAAACAAATATCATCATGCAATAATATTTGTGTTTTCATCAGATAAAATAGAAGACATAATATGAAGGTTAAAAAACACTTGTGACTATTCACAAGTGTATTTTAACCTTCATATCATGTCTTCCTATTTTATCTGATGAAAACACAAATATTATTGCATGATGATATTTGTTTTTGAAATGCGCATAATAAAATACATGGAACTCTTTTAACCATCTTTTGATCTTATATATTATATATATATATATATATATATATATATATATATATATATATATATATATATATATATATGAATATGTGTGTATATATAAATGCATATATATGTGTATATATGTAGGTATATGTATGTATTTATAAATAAAATAAATATATATATATATGTGCGTGTGCATGTGCGTATTCATATATGTATATATATATATATATATATATATACATATATTAGTAAAAAAATGTTAGATAGAGTCATCCCACAATTAAGAAAACATGTTAATTTACCACTCTGGGAAAACACATCCCAGGTAATTAACTGGTATACTAATATTAGAAATAAATCATCTGCTTCATTTCTACAATTCGATATAGATGCTTATTATTCCTCTATATCACCCATACTCCTGAACAAAGCCTTGATATTTGCCAGAAATAGATCAAACTTAACTATGGATGACATTAATATTATCACGCATGCTAGACAAACACTGCTGGAATTTCAGAAGGAATACTGGACCAGAAATACATATAGTAATCTATTCGACATTACTATGGGCTCTAGTAATTCTGCCCAAATTACCGATCTTGTGGGCCTCTTTCTTCTATTTAACATAAATGCTTCTTTTCCCCACCTTAAAGGTGGTTTATATCGTGACGACTGACTTCTTCTTTCCACTAACCTTAGCCTATCAGAAATTGAAAAAATAAAAAACTTATTAGAACTTTCCTCAAAGACTATTATAATCTCAATATTACATTTGAAAACACAAGTAAAGTAGTTAATTTCCTTGATATAACATTAGACTTATCTACGGGTATCTACCAACCTTACTATAAACCTAACCAAAACTTACATTACATACACTCACAATCTAATCACCCTAAATCTATCCTTAAAAACCTAGCATATAATATCTCACTCAGAATTTCTAACCTTTCATCTAACCAGGATGTATTCGATAAAAATGCGACCTTTTATAACGAAGCTTTAGCTAGAAGCGGCCACAAAAACAAATTAGTATATATACCTTGTACCAATAATACTACAAACATACAACCCAATATTACCAACAAACACCAAATAAAATATACACACCTAAATGCCACTCACACTATACCCAAAAATACCAACTTAAAACTTAATTTCTCTAACTCTTCTAATATACAATATAATAACTTTCAAAAAACCATTCAACCTAATATTCCAATATATGTTAATAACAAAATTCCTAATAATCAGGCTAAAACACCTAGATCAATGAATCTAACTAAAAATATGTGTAACAAAATCACTAATACTAAGTCTCTTAGTAAACATCAGGATACATCGTATAGAAATAAAAAAACAACATCGAAACCGTAATAGACGAGTTACTTGGTATAATGCTCCCTTTAATCTACAAATTAAAGATAATATACCTAAAAAATTGTTTACTATCCTGGAGAGAAACTTCCCGCCAAACCATAAATACCATCAAATTTTAAATAGATCAATGGTCAAATTCTCCTACTCAACAACCAAAAATATACAACAAAATATAAGTGCCTATAATGCATATAAATGTATAAAAAACATGAATATACCACCAATACATCAAACTAACCATAATACTAAAATAAACCACAGCAAACTACCATCTCATTCACATACAACAAGTCGAGAAAATTCCACACCTAATTTGACTATCTCTTCTGATACAACATTCACGAAAGGTTGTAACTGTAGAAACAAAGCAAATTTCCCATTAAAAGGAAATTGCCTTATTAATAACATAGTATATAAATTTAAAATTAGCACTAAGGACTCAACTTATTCATATATAGGAGCTACTTCTAAACAATTTAAAGTAAGATTTAATACCCACAAACACAGTTTTAAAAATGCCGCATTAGCTAATACAACATCCTTAGCTGAAATAATTAATAATTATAGAAAAAAGAATATCGATTATAACCTGACCTGGAGTGTGCTCAAAAGGGCCACCCCTTATCAAAATAATAGATATGAATGTAGATTATGTTCCCAGGAACTTTTTGAAATAATGAAATCTAAGGATATCCTATTAAATAAGCGACAAGAATTAATTATATCATGTAATCATAAAATTAGAAGAACTTTTAAATATTATAAACCTAATTAATAAAGACTTTACAAATTATTATAATAAAATCTTTTTTTTTTTAAATTAGTTAACCTATAATTAATATTCTACTACTAATGAACTGCATTATTTTATTTCCCTTTTACAGCTATCTTTTCCTAAAATTTATACCAATAAGTATACATATAAACTATTTTAATTTCAGGTTATGAATCTATATTCCTTGTAATCTATATAAATTTGTTATTTCTCACTAATACATTTATCCCCCCCCCCCCCAATTATTATTATTATTTGTTTTTCTCCCTTCGTTTTTAACAACATTCTTCAATTACATCTAACTCTTATTTATCATATCTATATGAATTAATATAAATTTATCAATATAAATATACCTATCAATTAAATTAATTTATTTTCTTTTTATAGATGTAAATTCCTTATGTTTTAAATAAGATTGATATTTTTCACTAACACATTTATCGTAAAATTTTATTCTCCTTAGATTTTAACACTAGCATTATTCTTTTATAACATCAAATTTTCGTGTACCTTTCACCAGCTTGACCTATTTTCATCCCCAAAGTAATCTTTTCATTCAAAATACTCTTTCCATTCAAAACTTTCCTCTACCGTTAAATTAAATTTCTATTACTACTATTCTATCATCTTGACCACTTACTACCTTTCTATTGGTCAATTCAAAACCTGTTCCCAAACAGACCTATTATATTAAATCTTTGTTGGTTTTTTTCAATAAGACAGCATATATATGTGTAGGTATGTATATTCCCTCTGATAGTTTGTAAACATTTTACATAGATCTATATGATATACATACCAACACACACATTTATATCCTAGAAACGATCGTAAAATGATGAATTTTTTAATATAAGGAACTGTTTCTTTGTTTTTATTCATTATTTTTATTATTTTTATTAATTTATATATATATATATATATATATATATCAAAAGTATATATTGAGTTAGAAACTCAAAGTAGTCTCTTACAATTAAATAGCTCAAGGGAAGAGAAATTTTCTGGGCCGTGTAATATAATTCAATATACTAAAGAGAGACAAACACAGATATATACATATATGTGTTCAAATCGTAAGGGGCCAGATTCGCTAGGGTGAATAGGATACTAACTATGAACAATGTGCTTTGCCCATATAAAAGAATAAATTAAGAAAAAGTACAAACCGAAATTGTGACAACTATCAACTGTACATCCAGACAGTTCTTTATAAAACAGTTTCGCATTAAGTGTAGGGAATTACCAATTCTATTGCTCGTCAGTGGATGTACGAATTAGCACACCTTTGGCTTCTAGTTTTCTTAGAAGACTAAATGAAGCGCGTGTTTAGAATAACGCACATGGCATTCAGTGCCTAGCGTGTCTCGTAAAACGTATGCTACTAAAAATAGCAGCCAGGTTCACTCGACATTTAAAAAAGCTCATGTATATATCTGTGTTTATCTCTCTTTATTATATATATATATATATATATATATATATATATATATATATATATATATATATGCATTGAGGGAGGCGAGGCTGTGTAGTTACTGATAACGAGTGTTAGAATGTAAGGTGACACAAACAAGTGATGGACAGTTTCCCTTCGTCAGCTGTTTACTACGGGTCACGGATATATATATATGTATATATATGTATGTATGTATGTATGTCAGGTCACCAGTTGGTGCTACTGGTATCCCAGTACAACCTGTCTCATGGTCGGGTCGTTGGCGACTAAACTGGCAACCCCACCAAGGTTTCTTGGTGAGGAGGGTGACTTTGGACATCCTGCAGGACTAAAAACAAAACCTGTCAAAGGGCAAAGGGCAAAGGAGCTCTTAAGAGTCAATGGCCATCCAAAATCACCGGGAGAGATGACCCCTTAGCCTTTTTCAAGGCAGAATTCTAGGAGAAGGAAAACTCTGATATGACACCTGCAACCCTGATGGTATCCAATGATGTTGACTTGTTCTTCTTTTTGGTAAATATCATTTTGGTTAAGAGAGTGGGACTGGCTTTGTGCAATGCCTTTGCTCACTATAAAAGCTTCACGGCATAGGCATTGCTTTATATCTGGAGATCTCTCTGCACTTGTCGTCCCATGGTACCATGGGACCAGCACTATGTGTCAATAATTGTCAGAAGTGTAGTGTTTGTACCAGAGTTTTCAAGTCGCTGGCTGGACTAAAAAGTCACACTCGTTCAGCGCATCGGTAGGGGTCCTCCTATATGGATATAAAGTAGTGGCCGTACTTGAAAACAAGTTGGCAGCCACCATGTTTTCTCTTTCTCTTAATTTCGAGTATATTTTTTTGACCGGCCACCTTCCTGGTGGCAAGGTTGTAAAAGAAAAGAAATTGTCATCCCTTGAATCGCAAGAATGTTTTGCATATTTTGAAGGTGCCAGCTATCACAGCCATTTGTAGACTATGAATTAGGGAGCTGCGCTTTTTGTCCGCAAATCCAAGTTCGGTCATACTTTGGTCGAAGCGGGTTGGTATATAACCCGTAGCACCAATAATGATGGGTATGAAGCTAAAGGTGTATCTTGGATACTGGATTTGTAAGCTCCTCATCAATGGTCCATAGATGTCCTCCTTCTCCTGTATTTTTCTGACAACGTTTACATCAAGTGGGCAGCTGATCTCCACAACAGAACACGTTTTCAATGTGTGGTCCCAAACTACAATATCAGGCCGGTTGTGCTTTAATTTGGTGGCAGTTTTTATTTTCAGGTTCCACCAGTATTCCTTAGTGCCATCTGTCTCAATATATTCTTCCTCGTTTGTTGTTAATTTTGTTTTCCGAAGTGCGTTCCAGATAGTTCTAGCTATCCCATCGTGTCTCATGGGGAGGTAGTAGCGAGATGACATTCTTTCGCAGCTGGCAACAATGTGGCTTACATCCTCGATCTTTGTTTTACATAGCCTACATTTATTGTCAGTTGCTGGCCCTCCTCTTTTGTGCAGCAGATATTTGGTAGGGAGTTCTTGTTCCTGTATTGCATAGAGATATCCCTCAAGGTGTGATGTCATAAACTTGTCGGAACTCCATGCCAGGCTTTTTGAGTGGTTTATCCCCTCTATGGTCTGTGTTTTACGCCTCAAGTATCCATGCACAACTTTCTCTGTAAATTGGTCAATTTTTTTTTCTTGTTTGAACATTGAATAGGATCTTCCGATTTCTCTGGGTGAGAGATTTATATCAGGCTTTATTCCATATCTCTCCTCCAGATCAGTCGCTATTCTAATGATATTTCTTTTTTCATGCTCATAAACCTGAGCAAGATGGTCGCCAACCTTTTTCCTCTGTTGAAGGTGTTGCTTCAGTGTTACTATCCGGGTCTCATATGTTGTTAATTGATTTTAGACCCCGGCCACCTTCCTTGCGTGAGAAGTATAGCCTATCCACATCACCATTGATGTTAAAGTTCCCAGTAACACTGAGAAGTTTTCGAGTTCTAACATCCATCTCACTTAGTTCTTGCAATGACCAGTTCAGTAGGCCAAATGTTGGCGTTAGAATTGGCACAGCATAGGTATTGTGGGCAATGTATTTGTTGTATGCTGACAGTTCTGATGACCATATTTTTTTTACTCTTCTGAGGTATTCAGTTCTGGTTCTCTCCTTATTTATGGGTCCATCATATCTGACATTCTCATCCTGTCCAAGATATCTGTAGTTGTCACCTGACTGCAGAGGTTGTATTGTCAGGCCGTTCATATCTAGATTTCTAGAGGAGGGCACAGCTCTTCCACGTTTTACTGCCAAATATGCACACTTGGACTCACCAAATTTCATTTTGATGTCGGTTGAAAATTGTGTAATGAGGTCCAATTGTTTCTTGATGTCATTGATATTTGGCCCATACAACTTCAGGTCATCAACAAAGAAAAGATGGGAGATACTTCTGGGCCCACTTCTTTGTCCACCTTGTTTCCTGAGTAGGTAAGATAGTGGATTCAGTGAGAGAACGAAGAGTAGTACTGACAAGCTATCACCCTGAAAGATGCCCTTCTGGTAATGTATCCTATCAGTCTTAACCTGCTCCTTCTCACCTCTAAGGATCAAATTGGTGTACCAGTTCTTGGTCAGGCGTTCAACAGCAGCTACTAATGGTTGTGGGACTTTAGCTAACTGTAAAGCCTTAATAATCCACCCATGAGGTACACTATCAAATGCTTTTTGATAGTCCAGCCACACGACAGTCATGTTTCTGCGATTCTTTGTTGTTTTTTCCTGAATCATTTTGTTAGTTAGTAGGTGATCTATGCAACCCCACACCTCCCTCTTTCCACCAGCTTGCTCAGGTGTTATGATGTTGTTGGTAGCACAGTGATCCTGTAAGAACAGGTTAAGGCACCCAGTATATAATTTATACATGATGTTTTGGCAGGCAATTGGGCGGTAATTTTTAGCAAGGGTGGTTTGGCTATTTTTGGGAATGAGGAGAGTAGTGGCAGTTGATAACCATCTGGGCAGTTCTTGTGTGCCCTTAATGGTTTCTGTAAACAGCCGTATGAAATCTTGCCGATAGAAAGTGAAATTCTTCAACCAGTATCCTGTAATGAGGTCTGGGCCTGGCGATTTCCTATTCGACATTTTCTGTAGAGCTGTTTCCAGTATTGACCCATCTATGTCATATTGTTTTGTCTGGACATGTTGGCAGTAGTCCTGTTCCAGTTGTTTTAGCCAATTAGCTTGTCTGTTGAATCCGTCATCCGTTTCCCATACAGATCTCCAGTATTTCTCAACCTGTTCTTTTGAAGGGGTGTCGTTTACAGGGATTGAGCTTTTGCCACCGAAGCTGCGATAAACTGATTTAGGATCTCTGGCAAACAATCTATTTAGCACTTGTCGTTTATGGGCTGTTGACTTATATTTTAGTCTTTCTGTGAGTTGTTGTTTCAACTGGTGTAATTTGGAGTTCAAAGTTTTAAATTTGGTATCTCCAAATCGTCTCTCTAACTTTTTCTTTAGGTCTTCCTGGTGTCGTGTGAAGTTTCTCTCTATGTTGCATTTCATAACGACTGCGATGTGTGAGATACTTCGTCTCAGGGACAAAATTTTGGTTTTTAAATTTCGCATCCACGCTGGTTCAGGCTTTCTGTTTGTATCTTGATTGCGTGGTTTTAGATGTGTGTTATATGATAGCAATGTGACAGCTGAAACATATAACAAAACATTGAGCGTTTCAAATGTCGTTTCTACACCTTTAGATCGTATAGCCTTCAGATAATTGCCAGCTATTTCGTTCACCGCTTCCAATTCCAATTTAGTGGGTTCTTTACTGACTCTAGTGTTGTATGGTCTGTCACTCACATTAAGGCTGTGTATCTCTTGAAACATATCGTTCCATATCACTTGTAGGGTGCCCACAAGTTTTTGGTGCTCTGTTTGTTCAGTAGAGTCATGAATTGCAGCCTCGTTGTTGATGTGGTGACAATTACTACTAGAGTCAGCTGACCTTTCTCGCTGTTCTTCAGTGGAAGTGGGATGGATTTCAGCAAAATTGTTGGTGAGCTGTTCACTGTTAGATTTAGCTGGCCATTCTCTTTGTCTGTCAGTGGAGGTGGGGTGGTTGTCTACAAGGGCTGTATTTGTAGTATCACTCGATTCCGTTAGATGTATCAATTTACATCTAATGATACGTTTTGCCTGTTCATTTAGATGCTTTGGAGAAAAGTCTAATTCTGGGTGTTTGGAGTTCCATAAAGTTTTTAGCCTTTGCATAAAACCGAACTTTTGGGGTTCAGATTGTTTGTATGCTTCATATAATTCTTTGTTAAGCTCGTAGCTCCACTGTATACAACGGTTGTAATTGCGATTTGGTCGAAGGAGACTTGTACTTTTTGCCATGATGAGTTCGTCTATTCACTAATATTTTGTATTTATTTTTTTTAAATAGTCGATGATCTTCTTTAAAAGTTACGACAAAGTTCTGTCAGAATCAAATTTAAAGTTATTCACAGCTTGGGTAATATTTCTTTTCAGTTAGTTTTTAATTCTACAACTGTGTTTTAAACGTTGTTCTTGAATCGTTTGAATCGAGAACAAAAAGAACCGTTACTTAGTATATTCCTTTACGAATGTAATATAATATAACAACGCTGTATTTATATGTTAAAGTTTATGTATCATTCATATAAATAGGTGTTCTACAACATATTCACAACATTCACAGTTCAAACACTTATATTTTTGTTTCTGAATCGAAAACGTTACTTTTATATTTCTTTATAAATGTAATATAACAACGTTGCATTTATATGTTAAAGTATATGTATCGTTCATATATCATAAGTGTATGTATCGTTCATATAAATAGGTGTTTTACAACACACTTACAGTTCAAACACTTATGTAGAATTATTGTATGTAATCTTACCGCGTAATGTAGCTCAACTTTTTCCAATATATGGTATGTTGCCTTCATGTAAGCCGTAATTACACACGTCCGATTATCGGACACTGACCACAACGGTCGCCATATATATGTATGTATGTACGTATGTATGTATGTATGTATGTATGTATGTATGTATGTATGTATGTATGTATGTATGTATGTATGTATGTATGTATGTATGTATATGTATGTGTGTGTGTGCGTGTGTATGTATATATATATATATATATATATATATATATATATATATATATATAAACATATGTGTGCGTGTGTTTTAAGTATGTGTGTGTATGCTTGTGTTTATGCAGTTGATTTTGCTATATTCCTTGACCTAGCGGTCAAATAAAATATGATCATGATTGAAATAAGTTCTGGAACCGATATGATCGACTAAAGTAACGCATATTAGCGGCGTCCTAACAGGGCTACAGGCCAATGATTGAAACTAGTGAAAGGATAAAATATATATAATATATATAAATACGTATGTGTATGTACCTGTATCTGTGTATATGTCTGTTTTAGTGTTTGTATCTGAGTTGTGTGCGCGTGTGTATTTGTACGCGTGTACAAAAATTCAATACATTGGTGGATGTATCTGATGCAACATACACTGATTATTTATATAGCTCACATGCGCCAGATTGCTTATCTGATTGAATCCTCCTTGAGGCATGAATTCTTGGATATATCTTGTAAAGCGGCAAATTTAAAGCAGGTGTGATGTTAATGTATTTGTAAGAAGGTATTAGGAACATGAAAATGAAATTATGATATTTACACCAACCATACGAGAGGAGTGAATCAATTGAATTATAGCAAAATATTGCTATTACATGTGTTTATATATATGTATTGAGTGTTTCACGCCACAGATTAATATTCAGTTAAAGCATAAATATAGTGGAAACACTCCAACAACACAATCACCGCGATATTACTTAGTTCAGGATTAAATCCTACTGCACGCTACGTCGGGCAAATGCATTTTTATACAATCGGATTTACCATTACCTGGTGAGTGAAGTTTGATGGACGAGAAAAACTCTCTCTATTTATCTGTCTCTCGCTCTCTCTCTCTCTCTCTCTCTCTCTCTCTCTCTCACCCCCCACCCCCTCTCTCTCTCTCTATATATATATATATATGTAATACGACAGAGTAGACTATGCAAAGCCGTCCATTTGCTCCTCTTCAATTTTGTGGATTGTTATCAATCTGTCGCATTACTGAGCCTCCATTGTCGAGAATCGCTACAGGCTGTCAAAGTAGGCACTGAATCCTAACCTGCGATCCAGTCCACCGCTCATCATGAACAGATAAGCGAACTGTCTCTGAAAGGCTGCACACATTTGCACGGAACTGAATTTTATGCGCCCATCTTTATAATCCAAAGATCAAATTGTAACTTTGTCGTCACGCTGCTTCTCCGTCACTCGGGCCGATCGGGTGGCTTTAGTTCCTTCGTGTGCCAAATCATGCACCCTAGATCTGACTACACAGACTTTGTGTTGAAGAATTAGTCGTCGAAGGACAATCTCACTGCGCGTATGTCGATCACATTTACTTTTCTAAATACTTCATCTAACTCTCCCTCTACTCTACCTCTTTCTAATGCTAGTCCTATACAGAATACAGAAAATAACACAACTAGACACTGCACACATATTAGCAACAGTGCTTTCAATACAATTAAAACAACACTGCACACAGCTAAGGCACACAGTCTGTGCTCGGCAATATAGTGATGAGACGCAATAAAAAATAAGACTAATATTATTATTACTTATAATGATTTTTAATTTAGGTATTAGACCAGCAATTTGGACGTAAGGGATAAGTCGATTATATCATTCCCAGTATTTGACTGGTACTTTATCTTATCGACCCCGGAAGGTTGGCAGGCTAAGTTGACCTTCGTGGATTTGATTTTAACTTTGCCTTTCAATTTATCGACGAGACACCAAAAACCTCATTGTTACTCTCGCTTTTAGTGTTCACAAATTGCCATATAAAATAAAAATGAATAAATAAGTCATATTGCATCACACTACACTGGACTAATCTCAACTGGCATGAAATTCATTTCCAGTTACACTGTAGTAATGAAATAAACCGGTGTAATATTACAAAACTATGATGTCATCCATCATTATTTCATAAAACCAGAATTGCCATTACAATAGCGGGTGGTTCTCAGTTATAAATATTAAATTTAGTTATTCATAAATATATAATGAGGATATCATTTAAAACAAATATATCCACGTAAGATGGCAGGTCGTAATTTTTTATGTTTCTACTCAATCACTCCCTCTATTTAACTGTTTGGTTGCAACCTCTAGAAATATAAAAGATTACGACCTGCCATCTTACGTGGATATTTTTGTTTTAAATGATATCATCCTTATATATTTATGAATAACTAAATTTAATATTTATAACTGAGAACCACCCGCTATTGTAATGGCAATTCTGGTTTTATGAAAGAATGATGGATGACATCATAGTTTTGTAAATTCAACTCAGAATGTATTGGTCTATCCGAGACTTTAAAAGAAGACACACGCTCAAGGTGCCTGCAGTGTAATGGGGCCGAACTCAGAACCTCATTTGTATGAAACAAATTTCTTAACTACACATCTATGCGTTTTTCTCTCGTATTTCCCACCGAATGAAGATATAAATAGAAATCGTATGATTTCTCGTTTGAATTATGTTCACTCCTATTCCTTTGAAATTATTTACCCTTACAAATATTTATATCTCGCTAATTGTGTCTTCATTATATTCTGTCATAGGAATATCTAATTACTATTGTGCTATAAACGTCTATTGTGAGATAACTATAAACAGGACAATTTAAAAGCTATGTAAGAAGCTTATAGAAAATAAAATTGATGATAATAATGATTTCTTACATTAGCACAGATGGAAATTCTTGTAGGAGGCATCAGTCGATAATTTAGACGCCCGTACTTAATTGGTAATTATTTTATCGATTCGCTGGAAGGACGAAAGGCAAAGTCATTCTCAACCATTAGAATTTGAACGAGAAAAATAAACGGTGGAATCTGAATGTCACAAATCATTTTGTTCGCCACTTTAGCCTTTTTTGCTAAGTTATAAAATGACCACAAATTCGAAGGGAAGACGAAATGCGAAGTCATTCTTGACCGGTGGGATTTGAACTAGGAAATCATAGAGCCGTAACTAATTACCTCAAAGTACTTTGTTTTACGCTAGTGTGTTTTGCAGTACACGGATAGGATACGAGGTACACGACGAAAGATATTGAAAATGATGTTGACCAATGACATTTCATTACTTTTGCAACAGGAGAGACGCACAGAACTGGTCCGTAACATATAGTCCTTCCGACAACATGTTATGGGCCCGAAGACCAGAAGGCTATACTGGTATTGTACCCCATTGTGGAGCAGAGATATTAATTAGATTAGTAGTGCAATTGAGGGTCTTATGCCTAGAGGCGGAATACGAAAAACGAAAGTTGTAGCAGACGATAGCTTTGGCATCGAAAACAACAGCAATGCCCGTAGATAAAGACCACCAAGACTTCTGCTGCTACTGTTGTTGATACTACTGCTCCTGCGACTGTCCCCATCAAACCACCCGTCTTGGCTCCAAGTAACCACAGAGCGGTAAAAATCACCCCCATATCAGTTCCAGTCTCATCAAAGACCGACAATGATGTAAAACAGGGAAAAGCTGAGTGTTATCCACCTGCAGTCAAGGTTGATTGGATTCTTCAAGCAGCATTTCTAACCCATCGTTTTATGGTGATGGGAAGAGATGAAGACTGTAAATAGAGGGGAGAACTGTAGAAAACACTACAGCGATAAGTGAAAGGGTTAGAAAAATGAAAGAGCCCAAAGAAAATAGAAAGTGAGAAGCTGCAAATTGACTTGAAAAGGTACCCACACCTTGGAGAACTGAAGTTTTACGGTAATATAAATGGATAACCATAGGCTGGCTCTTTGATTTGGTAGTGTAGCTTAAAAAGATAAAACACATACTGTACTGACTGAGAACGATATAGAACACGAATACTAAGAATCCCCAGACTGTAGATGGCTGTTGAACACTATGTACGAGCTACTTACTGAAAGCTAACTTATCGCTGTTAAGAAGTGAAGCCCTTCATATATTGACTAAAACTGAAAATGCTTATAGGCAACTTTGGAAGACCCTGTTTGCAATTGGTGCCCAGATTTGTAAGGTGTTTTAATCCTACATAGGAAGCGGCAATTCAACCCTGTGTGGGTGGATTGCTCTTCTTTATTCTTTTTTTATATATGTATGTATATATGGACATATCCACATGTTGTGTAACTCTTGTATAGTACGCTTTGTATAGTATGCACTGTCTCTTGTGGCCTATAAATAAAGGGTTATTATTAATCCTAGTATTCTGTTTCATTTGCTACAAAGTCAACAATAGCATAAAGGTTACAATAATTACAATAGCTACCAACTAAACAAACATTAATTGGCTTTAAATATATATGCATGTATGTGTGATATCACGCGTCTGCAGGTGTGTGTGTGCTCATGAATGTTTAAGTATAGATGTAGCATGCACGAACACAAAATTGTGTGATGTGCAAAAGGTAAAAAAAAATTAATAACAAGCATTATTTGTTATTGGCAGTATCGGTAGAGGGTCAGACACCATGCTTTCCAGCATAGTTACGTCCCTTTACGATCTGAGTTCAAATCCCGCCGAGGTTGACTTTGCCTTTCATCCTTACGAGGTCGATAAAATAAAGTACCAGTAATGCACTGGAATAATTGATGGCCTTGTGCCAAAAGTAGAAACAATTATTTGTTGTTGTTCTTCTTCTCCAGTTTTCTCTCTCTTTCTTTCTCTCCCCCCCCCCCTCTCTCTCTCTCTCTCTCCCTCTCACTCTCTCTCTCTTTATCTATCTATCTATGTATCTATCTATCTATCTATCTATCTATCTATCTCTCTGACCCACGCATCTTCTCTCATTCTATTTTGCTCTCTTATACACACTCACACACACATTCAAACAAACACAAGCAAACTCATACATAAACACAAACAAACAACACACACACAAACACAACACACGGAAATACAAAGAAACAGAAATGGTCCTCTCTTTTTTCTCTATATTTCCCTATTCTTTCTTTCCTTTTGTTTCCCTTTTTTTATTATTGCCGTCATTATAGTTATCATTTATTATTTGGCAGTATCGGTAGAGGGTCGGACGCCATGCTTTCCAGCATAGTTACGTCCCTTTACGATCTGAGTTCAAATCCCGCCGAGGTTGACTTTGCCTTTCATCCTTACGGGGTCGATAAAATAAAGTACCAGTAATGCACTGGGTAATTTGCTGGCCTTGTGCCTAAAGTAGAAACAATTATTATAGGGCGGTTGGTTGGCAGTATCGGTAGAGCGTCAGACACCATGCTTTTTAGCATAGAGTTATGGCTCTTTACGTTCTGAGTTCAAATCCCACCGAGGTGGAATGCCGTTAATTATGCCTTTCATCCTTACGGGGTCGATAAAATAAAGTACCAGTAATGCACTGGGGACGATTTAATAGACTTTCCCCCTCCCTTCAAATTACTGGCCTTGTGCCTATACTAGAAATCATTATTATTATTATAGGGCGGTGGATTGGCAGTATCGGTAGAGCGTCACATACCATGCTTTGTAGCATAGAGGTATGGCCCTTTACGTTCTGAGTTCAAATCCCGCCGAGGTTAGCTTTGCCTTTCATCCTTACGGGGTCGATAAATAAAGCACCAGTAATTGACTGGGGTCGATTTAGTCGACTTTCCCCCTTCCTTTCAAATTGCTGGCTTTGTGCCTAAAGAAGAAACAATTATTATTACTATTATTGTTACTGTAAATAATTGTTTCTACTTTTGGTACAAAGCCAGCAAATATCCCAGTGCATAACTGGTACTTTATTTTATCGACCCCGTAAGGATGAAAGGCGGGATTTGAACTGAGACCGTAAAGGACCGTAACTCTATGCTGTTCTTGTTACTGTAAATAATATCATCTTGATATTAGTAAGATTTTGTTTTTGTTCCATCATGTTCCGTTACGAAACTGCAAGGATGGGATATTTGTGAATTATTTAGAAATACACTACCTACCATAAAACATCGAAGAATTTTTAAGAAAATTATTAACCTTTCCATTATTAAGCTGATGTTTCAAAATACCATTTTTATATAATAATAATAATAATAATTTCCTAATAATAATGCGTCTACTAAATTCCCTAATGATAATATAGCTACCATGGACATTTAATTGCTAATAAAGTCGCTGTGGACGCTGTGGTGACATACATCTTGGACATTTTAACTTTTAACCATCCTCACCCGGTTGAAACACAGTTGATTTCTTCCAGAGAAAGAGAGAAGTAAGAAAAAATCACAGAGGAAGAATTTACCCGCAATGTTAAATTAGAACAGCGGATTGTCAGTATCGGTAGAGGGTCAGACGCTATGCTTTGCAGCATAGAGTTACGGATCTTTACAGTCTGAGTTCAAATCCCGCCGTGGTTAACTTTGAGTTAAATCCTTACGGGGTCGATGAAATAAAGCATCAGTAGTTCACCGGGATAATTGCTGGCCTTGTGCCAAAAGTAGAAATAATATTAAATTAATACATTTTTTATTGACCTTGAAAGAATGAGAGGCAACGTTAACCGATGTGATTTCAATTAGAGTCAGAAGGAATATAGCAAAATTATATTCGAAGTTTTCACGACTCTGCCAATTTGCCGTCTTATTTATTTAATCACCTGTCTGTCATCACATATATAGATGTGTGTGTGTGTTTAATTGTCTGTGTGTGAAGATAATGTGTATGCAACTTACTTAGTAACGAACTCGCAAACACACTCACAGACACATATACGCTCATATACAAAATGTGACTCGTTGTGGTGGTTTACTATAGTTCACTATTTTAGATAAAATATATTTTTTTAATCCAAATGAAAATAAAAATTGCATGTTGACACTCCCGGGATCTAATAACTTGTAAAATTTGATTTTGTTCGGTCCATCCGTTTGAGAACGCATAGCAACAGACAGACAGAGAGAGAGACCAAGAATTTTATATAGAGAGAGATTGTATTTCCAATCCTGGTAGTTTATTATCATCAGTTTCAATGTATCCTTTCTTCCTAGACATAATCGGCTATAAGGAGAACGAACAAATGCATCTCAGAAATTTAATGATGATGATGATGGTGGTGGTGGCGGTGGCGGCGGCATACTTTTATTGATTCCGGTGTGGTGAAAAGTAAAATTGAATGTGACACCATTGAAACTCAGAATAAACTGTTGGAACTAAACATTAGAGAAAAATTAATTAAAGAAAAATCTTTAACATTCCTTTTACTTCTTTTTTTTTATTGACACGTAAGAAACACGATTCTAACATTACGTAAAATATGATGCAATATAAACAAACATGCAATCACAAAACTAGAATTTAACAGAGATTTGAATGTATATAAATTAGCAGCAGTATCCATTCTTTCCTGATTATATTAATACATGAAATAAACACAATGGATTGAATTCACTATATATTGATTAAATTGCTTAAGAAATATGTTCACAATTTCTAATTGATCATTTAGAACTCTTGTATCTGAGCAATTCAGAAAATTGCTCAGATGGAGATTCATAAATATACACAAAGAAGTAAAGAAATATAGAAATGAATTCATTATTTTATCCCGCCGAGGTTGACTTTGCCTTTCATCCTTACGGGGTCGATAAAATAAAGAACCAGTAATGCACTGGGTAATTGCTGGCCTTGTGCCTAAAGTAGAAACAATTATTTTATGGGAAAACAATTTTCATTAAACAGAAAACAATGTACTATTTTGTATTAATGAATAATTTATCTTCTCTGTCACTTTTTCTAAAGTGTCTTGCAGTGCTTGAGGATATAAAATATTGTTAATTTTTCTGTTTGTATGTAACAAGAAATAATAACAGAAAAGCCATATATCCTGTGACAGGTGTGAAAAGAATGATCTTTTTGCGAAATTCCAGCTACTTAGTTGTAAAACTCTAGGGCGGGGGTCGGCAACTTCTTTGCCTCCACGGGCCGGATCGAGTATTAATCACGGATAGCGAGCCGGACGAAGGCCATAAAAGAATCATTATAGAAAATTACACAAGCTAAAATTCAATCACGAGTGTTGACTATACTTTAAAATAATTTGTATTAACCACAGATGAATGTGATAATGGAAAAATAGCAGGCCTTTTATTGTATTCGAAAGTCTCGTCTCTCATATTACAATAAATTTAAATTTTAAGTAAACAACTCATTGGGCATCAATTCTCGTGGGCCGGATCCGGCCCGCGGGCCGTAGGATGCCGACCCCTGCCCTACGGCCTACAACCTAGAGTATACGTATATACAAATATAAATTCACTTCTAGAAATACATAGAAAATAAGAATTATAAGCATACATAATCATTATAGGAACATATTCAAAAAGAATTGAGAAAAATAAAATGAACTAATTAACTAATTAATTATAATAATAATGATTTCTTTATTAACCACAACGGGCTTACACACAAAAAAAAACATTATGAAAAACTACTACAAGGATCTCAAATATGAAGCCTGAAAGTATGGAGGGGTGAAGTAAATAAGGTAATATTGGTACCAATAATTATAGGAACCCTGGGATGTGTAACAGACAATCTTACAAAAAATTTGCAACAAATTGGATTTGATCTTGGTATAGAGCCTGTACAAAAAGCATGCCTACTTGGCTATGCCAGGATAATTAGAAAAGTGATGGAGACCATCTAGCAGAGTAATAAGCAAATTTTATCATCTTAAGCTTCGAGATGAAGCCTGATGATAAGAAGAAAAATACTGGTAGTTAACATAAACACTGTGCAATGATGAAGATAACATTTAATAATAATAAAAATAATGTTTCTACTTTGGACACAAGGTTAGCAATTTGAAGGGAAAAGAAAATCGATTAAATCGAACCCAGTATTCACTGGTGCTTTATTTTATCGATACTGTAAGGGGACAATAAAAAAGATAGAGGACAGTGGCGGTTTTACAGAAAACTTAGGTAAACAATGTAAAAACAATAACAATAAACAATATAATTATAACAATACAAATATCCCCAAAGAGGACCACCTATGGCCGACTAAGGAACCCCACCAATCCTAAACCGACCGACGTTCCAAGAGCACCCGGGGAGGGCATCCCTGTCGTCTAAATCAGCCAGCCTAAAAGCACATGCTCAGAGTAAATCCATTCGCATGGACCATCCTCACAGTGTTCACCCACCTTTTAGCAAATGTACTGGGGAGAAGCACTTACCTCTCCACCCTCACCTTCCTTTCCAAGTGAAGCTTGGAAAAGTTCATGAGGGATTGGCCCAAGATAAAAGTGTCTGTTTTCGGTCATTTCAGCTTCGTCCACCAAACAACCTCTTTCGATACAGCCACCAGCCAGAGGAAAACTAACCACCCTTCCCGGAATATTATAGCATCTTTTTTAAGAAAACAGAATTCAGAGATCTGCAGACATGGAACTGATTAAAGAAAAGGGACCTTAAGGAAGTCACAGAGGGGATGCTACTGGCTGCACATGAGCAAGCCCATAGAACGCAGTAGATTAAACAACATATTGGCAAGGAAGAGGTTAGTCCGCTCTGTATGATCTGTGAAGAGAGGGAGGATACTGTGGCTCACACCGTATGTATACGATAGGCATGACATCATAGGAAAAGTGATTCACTGGCATTTATGAAAACTGGAAAAATTACCATACCGCATCCTGAAAATTTGTATGAGATTAAGCCAGAGTGGGTGATAGAAAATGACCGGGTGAAGATACTGTGGAATTTCAGGGTACAAACGGACAAAGAATTAGAATACAATAGGCCTGACCTAGTGGTTTTTGACAAGGAGAAAAGATCTTGCTTGATTATAGATGTAGCCTGCCCCTTTGCCATAAGAGTGGGAGAAAAGAAGAAGGAGAAAATTAACCGCACCAGAATTTGAAGTGGGAACTGAAAAGTATTTGTGACTGTTATGGGAACAAGGTCGTCCTCATCGACACAGGAGGACTAGCTACAATATCGAAGAGTTTCCCAGGCTGGTTGAAAAACATTAGCCCAACCCCTCTTTTTGGAACACTCGAGAAGGCATGCCTGCTGGGAACAACAAGAGCCCTCTGATATATCCTGAATATCTGAGGGCAAATTTCCCGGGTTAATAACATCAATGACTGTGATATCAAAGTAATAATAATAATTGTTTCTACTTTTGGCACAAGACCATCAATTATCCCAGTGCATTACTGGTACTTTATTTTATCGACCCCATAAGGATGAAAAGCAAAGTTAACCTCGGTGGGATTTGAACTCAGACCGTAAAGAGCCGTGAATAATAATGATTTCTTTATTTATTATTTATTTATTTATTTATTTATTTATTTATTTATTTATATATTTATTTATTTATTTATTTATAATAGTTGTAGTGGCAATAAGTCTTCTCTGATTTTGTTGAAGAATGAGATCTACTTATAGTCTAGGTTGAGGGAATGGAAAGTTGAATTATCTGCTGTTCATGGATGACCTGAAAATGTTTGCCAAATATGAAAATTGGAGTTTTCTCAGAGAATATTAAAATGAAGTTTGTATTAAAAAATGTTCTGTGTTGACCATACCAAATGAAGAACACACAAAATCAGTAGAATAATGTTCTAACTACAAATATTGGAATTTTTTGGGAGAGGGCAAATAACAGAACAGGAAAAGGAGTACTTCAGAAAGATTCCGTAAATTCTTAAGAGCCAACTAAATGGAAGAAACATGATTATAGTAAATAATAGAAGAACCGAGTCAGTGATAAAGTAAGGAGCTGGTGTTATAGAATGGACCAAGTTGGAGCTCCAAGCAATGGATAGGAAAGCCAGAGAATTATTCATTATGTATAGTGCCCATCACACATGAGCAGATACAGATTGGCTGTACATGAAAAGGAGAGATGCAAGTCGAAGACATATTGATGTCAACGACCGAGTGATCAGGGAAAAGAAAAGCCTGCTTAATTACACAGAACGAAGCCCAATTAAAGCAGCGAAGAAGGAACTGGTATTAATGAAAGAAAAGGGAGAAAAAAGTAAGGAAGAGGTGCAGAAAAAGAATAAAAAGTTAAGGGTGCAGAAAGCAATACATGGACATTTTGAACAAAGAACCAAAGAACTGAGAGGCAAATATACGTAGGATTGTGTTAGAAAAGGAAATCTAAAGAACGGAACGGAAAGCAAAAATCATAGCTGCTCAAGACCAAGCTATCAAATTCAATCACATTAGTAACAGCATATAAAGGAAAACATATCGCCAATGTGCAGGTTGTGTGGAATGTTCGCGGAGACAATGGTATACATTGCTGCTGAGTGCCCTAATTTGGAGCAATATGAATACAAAATATGGGGGCACGATGAAGTAGCCAAGATAATACATTGGACACTCTTCCAGATATGGAGAGGTGATCATATCTTTGACATAACTAAAGAGTTTTCTCCGCTGTATATATTGGCTAAAACCTTTTAAAGAGACGAAATTTGTAACCAGCGATATCCAATAAATATGGGGTTCGATTTCTCGCAGTCACATTTATTATTTATTATTTCTCGCAGTCACAGTTTATATTTTACCCGATTTTCTCAATCATTATTTATAGGGATTATGATGATCATTTACTATTATGATTATTTCCATCGGGATGAACACATTTCAGTTTTTACCACACACAAACACACACACACATACACATATATATATATATGTATATATATGTGTGTATGTATGTATATATATATATATATATATATATATATATAATATATATATATATAATAAAAATATTTTAAATACTGTTAAAATGTTTTTCTCAAAACATTTTTTCTTAAAGATACGTTTTATACACTAATGCTTCTTATATCCCAGAAAAATGCGGTAATTTGTTCACCGGATCTCTGCTTTTGTTTTGATGGCACAAATAGATGCACCATCATACTATCACTTGCTTTTAAATATCATGTCAATATATAGAACTATCGGCTGGCTCGACCGGAAAATAAAATTAGGGTGTTAACTCTAACATAGCTGTGTATATGAAATACGTGAATTTGTATATCTGGCGATATACGGTGCGTTTATAAATAAACATTTTGAAAGCCTTTAGCTAATTTTATTTTCCAGCCGAGCCTGCCGATTGCTCTATATGCAAATGAGGCTGATCAGCCCATGTACATAGGCTTCTAAAATATATGTTTTCGCCTATACGAATGAACATTTCACCTCGTGTGCTAGAAGTCAAAAGTAGTGTGAGTGGATAGGCTAGAAACAATAGGCTTAGTACACCCAAAATACAAATAAAAGGCAGAGTTAATAACTCATATTGATACCCTGTAATTAACAAGCTCAAAGTATAAATACTGAGCATTATATAATAATATATGTAGTAATAAACACAGTAAATCGTGTGTCTAAAATTACGAGGGTTGAAATACCACGTTAACCCTAACCCTAACTAGGTGAGCTTATAAGTTGGGTGTACTAAGTCTATTGTTTCTAGCCTATCCACTCACACCACTTTTGACTTCTAGCGCACGAGGTGAAATGTTCATTCGTGTGGCTTTTAGCTTTAGGTGTTTGCCACATTTAATCTAATTCTCTCGCTGATGATGCCCACGGATTATCTGTTACAAACACAATTCTCAGGGCGAAACAGATTAAATCTCTAATCGGTCCGGGAGATGTAATAGTTATTGAGACGGTCAGTATAATTTCTGTATTTTCCGTTTGCTTCAGGTTAAATTTGTCAAACCAACGTGGTATTTCAACCCTCGTAATTTTAGACACACGATTTACTGTGTTTATTACTACATATATTATTATATAATTGTTTCTATTTTAGGCACAAGTCCAGCAATTACCCAGTACATTACTGGTACTTTATTTTATCGACCCCGTAAGGATGAAAGGCAAAGTTAACCTCGGCCGGATTTGAACTCAGATCGTAAAGGGACGTAACTATGGTGGAAAGCATGTCCGACCCTCTACCGATACTGCCAATTCACTATTATATAATTGTTTCTACTTTAGGCACAAGGCCAGCAATTACCCAGTGCATTACTGGTACTTTATTTTATCATTTTACTTTATAATTCACTATTATATAATGCTCAGTATTTATACTTTGAGCTTGTTAATTACAGGGTATCAATATGAGTTATTAACTCTGCCTTTTCTTTGTCTTCGCCTATATTGAGTTCCAGCAGTGAGCGGGGTAAGGAGCACTAGCTTAATAACGACCAGAGTCAGAAACGATGACGTCATTGTTGCGAGTTACCCGTCCTTGGCTGCTGCTGGAACATGCCAGATGGCGCTACGCCATTAATTTCATAATCCATAGCTGAAGGGCTTTCAACAATTTTTAATTCTTGTTCTCTTTAATGTTAATTGTAATATTTAATATTTGATAAGATGGATTACATCGAAACCGGTTATATTTTATATATTTTATAAAACTCCTTTTTAAAAAAAAATTGTTCTTCTCCTTTTCCACTAATTGTTTCTAATTTTGGAACAAGGCCAGAAATTATCTCAATGCATTACTGGTACTTTATTTTATCGACCCCGTAAGTATTAAAGGCAAAGTTAATTTCGACGGGAATGTCACTTTGCCAGATTAAAGAAGGAAAAGTAAAAAAGAGTACTTAAATATATTTCCGTACTGTTTTCATTCTTACTTTTTTTCTATATTATAAGGATCCTATAACTCCTTGGGAGTCATAGAGGTACCTTCATACAGCGTGTCCAGGGCACTTTTTAACCTGGCGGACCCCAACCCTCTCTAGGTCTGAACACAGTCGATTTTTTTCTAGAGAAAGAATCGACCCCAGTCCTGAACTGATACTTTTTCTATCAACCTTGAAAAGATGAAAGGCAAAGTTGACCACGGTGGGATTTGAACTCAGAGCACGCAATGAGGTGGGACGAATAACGTAAAGCATTCTATCCGACGTCTTAACCATTCTGCCAATACGCCGTTTTCTCTCTCTCTCTCTGTCTCTCTCTCTCTCTTTCTCTCTCTCTATATATATATACATATATTTATATATATATATATATATATATATATATATATATATATATATATATATATATATATTTCGTCTCTGAATTTGTTTAGCGAGATTCTTTATCTGAAATCGTGTGTTGAAACCGATATTGTTATACTTTGGGAGGGTCATGTTGCCAATAAGAAACACACGCACCAGTTGCTTTCACTTCAATTTATTATAATAAATTTATAATAAATTTATAAATTAATAAATTTTTGGTTGGTTGGTTGGTTCCACAACCAGATTGTTGTTTATATATTGTCATAGTTCTTTCGTCACAGACTCTGTGACCTCTTCAGTGACTGGGGATTCCTTTCTTTGTTTCTGTGCTTCTCCTTTGTTCTATCCTACGCCATTTTGTTTCTGTGTGTGTGTTGTGTGCTCAGTCTGCGCATGCGCCACATCCGGGTGTCTGTGTGTGTTTATGTTCATTTATTTATTTGTTTATTTACATGTTACTGGTTGGTTGTTTGTTCTATGTGTGTGTGTGTTTTCATTTTGTCCTTAATTGTAAGTTGTGATGTTGCTGTTCCACTCATATTTTCTATTTAATTTTGGTTGTAATTTTTTATGTTTATTGCCTCTATAATTTGTCTAAACATTGCGTCTTTTCTGTGTGTAGATTCTATTTTTATTTCTATGTTCTCTAATTTACCCTTGTGTTCTATTTTAGCATGTTGGTAGAGTACAGATGATTCTTTACTATCTTGAAGGTCTCGCCAGTGTTCATTTATCCGTTCCCCTACACTACGAGCTGTCTCACCTATGTACACTATATTTTTGTCTCTACATTGTCCTTCAGTACATCTTATGCTATACACTACATTTCTAGTTTTACAGTTAATATGGGGGCCTATTTTACAGGTTATACATTTCTTATCTATACATGAGGGTCTTTGAAAAGGGTATGTCTTGCTAATAAGTGTTTTTTACGGAGGTACCTGGTCTTTCTACTATCATAATATTGACTTTATGTTTATTTAGGGCCCTTCTAAATTTGTAAGCTAATTCACCTCTAGGGGTTGTATCGATGAACATTACACTCTGGTATTTATTGCTATCATACCATGAGTTTATTCTATTAGCCTTGTTCCTAGTTCTTTCTATTCTATTCCAAAATGTGCTCCTATACAAGGGGCAGGTCCCATTTATGTCATTATTTACCATTTTTTCCCATTTGGTTCTGGCTCCTCTATACACTCTGATTTTATCTCTCTGATTGTATCCAGAGAACTGCATACGGTGGATGAAGTGTTGTATGTGCCTCTCTAGTTCTTCGGGGTTGCACATGCGGGTCACGATTCTCATCACCCGTACCAAATCCGCAATCAGTATGTTGATTTTGGTATGGTCCGAAACGGCCGAGTTTCGGTGGATCAGATGTTTGGAAGTCATAGGTTTGGCATAATGGGAATGGAGGATTTGTCTTTTGTTATTAATGGTATCTAACCAGAGCTCTGTGTCTAGTACAGGTAATCGATGGTTGGGGTGTTTACTTGGGTAGTCTATAGTAACTCTAATGCTCTGGTGGATGGAGTTAGCTATCTGCTGGATGCTTTCCATTGTGTTCTTCTCTAGTTCCTTACTGTTCTCTAGTGGGGGTGTCTTAACTACGATGTTTATATCATCAACGTAGCGGGAGTACATTATCAGGTTTAAGGTGTCTTCTAATTGTTCTTTAAGCATAAGTTTAAGTCTACTGTCCCACCATACCATGAATAAGTTAGCTATGTCGCCTGCAATGCTAACACCAATGGCTGCTCCTTCCTCTTGAGCATATGTTTTTCCATTAAATTTGAACATATGTTCCTTAAGGGTTAGTTTTATGCTGGCCCCTACCGCATGTGCAATCATTTTCTTCAGTTCATCGTGGTTTTCGGGTGTCCGTATGGCTCTGGTCCACCCGTTCCATCTATCTGTGTGGGTTTTCTTGGCCATTGAGATAATGGTAGGTGGTCTGCCTCTTGCTGGTCTTGTAGTGCACAGGTTGCTAAGGTCACATGTGTCTAGGTAATTATTACTATAGGTAAGTTTAAGTAGGAGTCCCAGCTCACTGGTATCAATCCCACGGAACTCAACATTGCTCTCACTGATCATTTCTACGCATTTCTCCACAGCAAAATCCACGTCAATAGATGGATACAGGGACACAACATCCATACTACCTATTATGCAGTTTGTTAGGTCCCTAGATCGGTTACTCACGCCGATTCTGCTGAGGAGGTCCTCCGTGCTGTCACATACATCTGGGGACATTTCGATGATGGGGCGTATTATCAGGGAGAGGAAGTAGGACAGTCTGTAGTTACTAGCAATGTTAGCTCCACAGACTGGCCGTGTTGGTGGTCCCGCGACAGGGTCACTGCCCGTTTTATGGTCTTTTCGAAGCCCATACAACGCCGGCACGTCATTGTTCCAGGCCTGGAAGTTGTTGGCAGTCCTTTTGTTGGGCTGCATTATATTCGTCCACATCACCATATGGGCATTGAGGGCTTTTTCTCTATCCTCATGCTCCTGTGGTGTTACCTCTCTTGTGTTAGTGATGTGGGGTTGCATTGCCTGGATGTAGTTTGGCAGGCTGTCAACCGACATTCTGCCAGACTTGTCTGTTGGAAAGCATGCTATCTCTCCATTACGCGAGCGCTGCATGAGCTTACGCAAGCCATTTGCAGATTTTTCTCCCAGTTGCTGGGCCTCCATTCTATTATGCTTCTTGCTATACTGTTCTATAATATTTCTAAGTTCGGATCTAGCTATACTAAATTGTACTTCTGTTTGTTCATCGACCTGCGACGGCAATTGCGTGCGTTTGTTAAATGGTAAAGTCGTGGCGTGGACTCGTCGCAGGTCGAACGATTTATCGGAGGGATTATAAAAACTAGAGTTCCAGGCTGCTGCTTTATGTGTACTAGTGCCATTGTTATTGTTAGTTGTGTTGTTTCTATTTCTATTTCCACCAACAGCCTCATGGTTGTTCTATGTCTCTCATAATTACTCCTGTCTCTTTCCACTGGCTCATTATTGTTATCTACCCTATTTTGTGAGTCTGTGTGTTCGTCTTGGTTATTTTCTTTGTCCTTAGTCTCCCTTCTCCTTTTAATCCTATTACTTTCCCTTATTTCTGTGCTACTGTCATTACTTGTTTTCTGTGTCTGTGTGTTTGTTAAGATTGTGGTGGTGGTGAGACGCATTGAATGTGTGTGTGTTGTTGTTGATGTGTGCTGTTGTTGATGTGTGTTGTTGTTGTCTCCGTGTGTGTTATTATTGTGGTGTGTGTTGTTATTGTTGTTTGTGTCTGCGTGTCTGTTGTTGTTGTTTCTGGGTATGTTATTATTGTTGTTGTTGTTGTTGTTGGTGTGTGTGTTGTTCTTATTGTTGTTTGTGTCTGTGTGTCTGTTGTTGTTGGGATGTGTGTTGTATATGTGTGTGCGTATATTGTTGCTTTTGTTTTTGTTTTTGTTTTTGAGGCTCCAGCGTAGTTTTGTAAATGATTTTTCTATTTCTGACAGACAACTAATCATATTTACCTTCTTGAATGTCGCATACTTAGGTGGAAGTTGTAATACAGATAATTCATCGTCATCTATTACTGTGTTGCCGTATATATTTGTGTTGTTGTTGTTGTTGAACTCATCTGTTAATGAGGTGTCAGCCATATTTATACCGTCAATTTTGTCGGGATATCTATTGGTATTCTCTATAGTATCCTGATTTAGCTTTATCTGCTTAAGCCACTTTAGTTTCTTGTTAAAGTGCTTATCACATTCTTGAGTAATGTACTGTTCTTCAGGACGTATAAGGCTTATAAATATTAGTTTCTCTCTTGGTGTGGTGATCCTAGCTATTACTTGTATTAGGTTACGCTTATGTTTTTCTTGATGACTTAATTCTCTATAGATCTTCTTTTTTATGTTTAGAATTAGTGTTCGTTTTAGCCTATCTGCTTGTTTTTTGGAGAGTTGTAATCTTCTTACGTCGGTGTTGATGGTGTTGGTGTAAACTCGGGACGAGGCACATTCTTTTATGAAGTGTAGTTGTCGAGATGTTATGGTTTTTCGTAGACAACAGAACATGGTGGTTTTCAGTATCTTGTTAGCCTGGCTAAGGCTTACGATATTTCGTTTCTGAATTTGTTTAGCAAGATTCTTTATCTGAAATCGTGTGTTGAAACCGATATTGTTATACTTTGGGAGGGTCATGTTGCCAATAAGAAACACACACACATTGCTTTCACTTCAATTTATTATAATAAATTTATAATAAATTTATAAATGTATAAATTTCTGGTTGGTTGGTTGGTTCCACAACCAGATAGTTGTTTATATATTGTCATAGTTCTTTCGCCACACACTCTGTGACCTCTTCAGTGACTGGGGATTCCTTTCTTTGTTTCTGTGCCTCTCCTTTGTTCTGTCCTACGCCATTTTGTTTCTGTGTGTGTGTTGTATGCTCAGTCTGCGCATGCGCCACATCCGGGTGTCTGTGTGTGTTTATGTTCATTTATTTATTTGTTTATTTACATGTTACTGGTTGGTTGTTTGTTCTATGTGTGTGTGTGTTTTCATTTTGTCCTTAATTGTAAGTTGTGATGTTGCTGTTCCACTCATATTTTCTATTTAATTTTGGTTGTAATTCTTTTATGTTTATTGCCTCTGTAATTTGTCTAAACATTGCGTCTTTTCTGTGTGTAGATTCTATTTTTATTTCTATGTTCTCTAATTTACCCTTGTGTTCTATTTTAGCATGTTGGTAGAGTACAGATGATTCTTTACTGTCTTGAAGGTCTCGCCAGTGTTCATTTATCCGTTCCCCTACACTACGAGCTGTCTCACCTATGTACACTATATTTTTGTCTCTACATTGTCCTTCAGTACATCTTATGCTATACACTACATTTCTAGTTTTACAGTTAATATGGGGGCTTATTTTACAGGTTATACATTTCTTAACTATACATGAGGGTCTTTGAAAAGGGTATGTCTTGCTAATAAGTGTTTTTACGGAGGTACCTGGTCTTTCTACTATCTTAATATTGAGTTTATGTTTATTTAGGGCCCTTCTAAATTTGTAAGCTAATTCACCTCTAGGGGTTGTATCGATGAACATTACACTCTGGTATTTATTGCTATCATACCATGAGTTTATTCTATTAGCCTTGTTCCTAGTTCTTTCTATTCTATTCCAAAATTTGCTCCTATACAAAGGGCAGGTCCCATTTATGTCATTATTTACCATTTTTTCACATTTGGTTCTGACTCCTCTATACACTCTGATTTTATCTCTCTGAGTGTATCCAGAGAACTGCATACGGTGGATGAAGTGTTGTATGTGCCTCTCTAGTTCTTCGGGGTTGCACATGCGGGACACGTTTCTCATCACCCGTACCAAATCCGCAATCAGTATGTTGATTTTGGTATGGTCCGAAACGGCCGAGTTTCGGTGGATTAGATGTTTGGAAGTCATGGGTTTGGCATAATGGGAATGGAGGATTTGTCTTTTGTTATTAATGGTATCTAACCAGAGCTCTGTGTCTAGTACAGGTAATCGATGGTTGGGGTGTTTACTTGGGTAGTCTATAGTAACTCTAATGCTCTGGTGGATGGAGTTAGCTATTTGCTGGATGCTTTCCATTGTGTACTTCTCTAGTTCCTGACTGTTCTCTAGTGGGGGTGTCTTAACTACGATGTTTATATCATCAACGTAGCGGGAGTACATTATCAGGGTTAAGGGGTCTTCTAATTGTTCTTTAAGCTTAAGTTTAAGTCTACTGTCCCACCATACCATGAATAAGTTAGCTATGTCGCCTGCATTGCTAACACCAATGGCTGCTCCTTCCTCTTGAGCATATGTTTTTCCATTAAATTTGAACATATGTTCCTTAAGGGTTAGTTTTATGCTGGCCCCTACCGCATGTGCAATCATTTTCTTCAGTTCATCGTGGTTTTCGGGTGTCCGTATGGCTCTGGTCCACCCGTTCCATCTATCTGTGTGGGTTTTCTTGGCCATTGAGGTAATGGTAGGTGGTCTGCCTCTTGCTGGTCTTGTAGGGCACAGGTTGCTAAGGTCATATGTGTCTAGGTAATTATTACTATAGGTAAGTTTAAGTAGGAGTCCCAGCTCACTGGTATCAATCCCACGGAACTCAACATTGCACTCACTGATCATTTCTACGCATTTCTCCACAGCAAAATCCACGTCAATAGATGGATACAGGGACACAACATCCATACTACCTATTATGCAGTTTGTTAGGTCCCTAGATCGGTTACTCACGCCGATTCTGCTGAGGAGGTCCTCCGTGCTGTCACATACATCTGGGGACATTTCGATAATGGGGCGTATGATCAGGGAGAGGAAGTAGGACAGTCTGTAGTTACTAGCAATGTTAGCTCCACAGACTGGCCGTGTTGGTGGTCCCGCGACAGGGTCACTGCCCGTTTTATGGTCTTTTCGAAGCCCATACAACGCCGGCACGTCATTGTTCCAGGCCTGGAAGTTGTTGGCAGTCCTTTTGTTGGGCTGCATTATATTCAGCCGTTTCGGACCATACCAAAATCAACATACTGATTGCGGATTTGGTACGGGTGATGAGAAACGTGTCCCGCATGTGCAACCCCGAAGAACTAGAGAGACACATACAATACTTCATCCACAGTATGCAGTTCTCTGGATACAATCAGAGAGATAAAATCAGAGTGTATAGAGGAGCCAGAACCAAATGGGAAAAAATGGTAAATAATGACATAAATGGGACCTGTCCCTTGTATAGGAGCAAATTTTGGAATAGATTAGAAAAAACTAGGAACAAGGCTAATAGAATAAACTAATGGTATGATAGCAATAAAGTTCATCGATACAACCCCTAGAGGTAAATTAGCTTACAAATTTAGAAGGGCCCTAAATAAACATAAACTCAATATTAAGATAGTAGAAAGGCCAGGTACCTCCGTAAAAACACTTATTAGCAAGACATACCCTTTTCAAAGACCCTCATGTATAGATAAGAAATGTATAACCTGTAAAATAAGCTCCCATATTAACTGTAAAACTAGAAATGTAGTGTATAGCATAAGATGTACTGAAGGACAATGTAGAGACAAAAATATAGTGTACATAGGTGAGACAGCTCGTAGTGTAGGGGAACGGATAAATGAACACTGGCGAGACCTTCAAGATAGTAAAGAATCATCTGTACTCTACCAACATGCTAAAATAGAACACAAGGGTAAATTAGAGAGCATAGAAATAAAAATAGAATCTACATACAGAAAAGACGCAATGTTTAGACAAATTACAGAGGCAATAAACATAAAAGAATTACAAAAGAATTACAACCAAAAGAATTACAACCAAAATTAAATAGAAAATATGAGTGGAACAGCAACATCACAACTTACAATTAAGGACAAAATGAAAACACACACACACATAGAACAAACAACCAACCAGTAACATGTAAATAAACAAATAAATAAATGAACATAAACACACACAGACACCCGGATGTGGTGCATGCGCAGACTGAGCACACAACACACACACAGAAACAAAATGGCGTAGGACAGAACAAAGGAGAAGCACAGAAACAAAGAAAGGAATCCCCAGTCACTGAAGAGGTCACAGAGTCTGTGACGAAAGAACTATGACAATATATAAACAACTATCTGGTTGTGGAACCAACCAACCAACCAGAAATTTATAAATTTATAAATTTATTATAAATTTATTATAATAAATTGAAGTAAAGCAACTGGTGCGTGTGTTTCTTATAGGTAACATGACCCTCCCAAAGTATAACAATATATATATATATATATATATATATATATATATATATATATGTGTGTGTGTGTATACATATATCCCCCACTTATCCCCCACTAACACACCCCTCCTTTTCACCGCCCACCCCACACTAACAATACTAACACCCCCACTCCACCCCTCATCTAACCACCCTTCCCCAACTAACATACTAACATCCCTTCCCTCCCCTCTTCTCCTCCTCCCCCCTCCTTATCACACGCACACACTTACACCACCCACCCCACACGCAACTAACATCACTAACACCCTCCAACCCCACGCACACGTACCCACACACCCTCGTACACCACCAACTCTACACACCCTACCCCCACTAACCCCCACTCACACCTGCATTCCACCCCTCCCCACCTCCCGTCTACTAACACCCACTAACACCCCCTCACCAAACTACACACACACCAGTACACCACACTCCCTCCATAGAACCACACACACCCTTCTCTCCCCACTCCACACTCACTCATCCCACTAACACCCCTACTAATACACACACACACACACACCCTCCTCACTCCAACTCTCACACCTACCCATCCTCGCCTCCCTACCATTCCGCTGACTGCTGCTATGCCCTTCCGACCACTGTCTCAGCACCCACTGACCACAGCACTCCCACTGCTGACCACTTCCTGTTGCGCGCGCACGCCACATCTCTCCTCTTCCGACCACCGCTTCTTGGATTACCCACATGCGTTTTGACTTCCAACCAAAATCTCCATACATCCGTGTAACTTACCACTTTTCAACCATCCTCTAACACCATCACCTATTTAACTCACCCACACACACATCCCAAAACAAAAAAAATGTTTATCCACACGCCACCCACACCCACAACACGCTTAAACCACACACACGTGCTTCCCACCACATATTTACACCCTCAGCCCCCTGATTCCTCTCCCCCCACCCCCTATCCACACACGCACAGACCCTCCGACACACAAAAACACCCCCCACACACACCTTCCTGAACATGCAACCCCGTTCTTCCCCCAACCCTCACTTTCACATACACACACACACACACACACGCACACCTAACCACACACGCACACACCACCTTCAGCCCTCCCCGCTCGGACACCCCGTCTCCCTCTCCCCACTCCACCCGCCTCCACCTCTACTCACCCCACACCCTTCCACCACCTGTTTACCCCCCTTTTAATTTCAGTTTATTTTGATCATGCCTTTATTTTTAAATGTTCTCATTCCTTGTATTTTGATCATGCTTTATTTTTATTTATTATTTATTATATTTTTGTCTTTATTTGTTAATTTTTCATTCGCACCGTTTCCTTTCGCTATATGTCTCTCCACCACTCCCCTACACACCTTTTGAACTCTTACCTGAAGAAGGGCTTATGCCCGAAACGTCGTCCTCCACCTACCCCCCACTCTCCTG
>OZ024740.1:62831606-62864106 GCA_964016885.1 Eledone cirrhosa | reverse complement strand
AATTTTCTTTAACCATCTCTCGAAACTAGTGCGCCTATGACAATCGGGACCACTTTGACTTCATGGCAGTTCCAAATCCTTTTTACCTCCCACTTTAAGTCCTGGTATCGGCTAATGTTCTCCCTCTCCTTCTCTTGCACTCTCGTGTCGAATGGGCAGGCCACATCCACAATCAGGCACGATCTTTTTTCCTCGTCCAAAACCACCAGGTCAGGTCTATTGTGTTCCAGTTTCTTGTCCGTCTGTATCCTAAAATCTCACAACACCTTCACCTGATCGTTTTCTATCACCGACTCTGGCTTATGCTCATACCACTTCTCAGAATGTGGTAAATTGTTTACTTTGCATAGGTGCCAGTGGATCACCCTGCCCATCACATCATGTCTCCAGCCCTTATAGTGAGTCTGGGCTAGGTGTTTACACTCGGATACAATGTGAGCCACAGTCTCTTCTCTCTCTCCACAGATCCTGCACAGTGGGCTAGCCTCCTCCTTGTAAATATGGTGTTTCAACCACTTCGTTTTGAGGGCCTGCTCTTGCCAGCCATTAGCATTCCTTCTGTAGCCTTTTTACGGTCTCCTCTGTTCAACCAGTTCCATGTCTGTGGATCTCTGAATTCAGTTTTCTCAAAGAAGGTACTATGAAGGGATTTTTCATGAAGGCTGCTCTTTCTCCTTGTTGTTATTTCCTCCTTGGACATCCCCTGGTCTATTGTCCTCTCCTTCAGTACAATTCTGAGCATTGGCTCCTTACTATCAGTCACGTATTTGTGTAGGTTGTTTTTTCTCCATCTGAACACAGTCCTCTATGCTGATAAGACCTCTTCCACCTTCAGATCTCCTTAAGTAGAGTCTATCGATATCACACCTTCTTGTGGAACATGTTGTAGATAGTCAATAGCTTCCTAGTCTTCCTATCCATTTCTTTTTGTTCAGCAACATTCCATCTCAGAATTCCCGCACTGTACCTAATAATAGACACAGCTAGGGAATTTACTGCACTTATGGCATTCCTACTGTTCAGATGTGACTTTAATACCGTCCTTACTCTCCGAATGTATTCAGATCTTATCAATCCCTTCATTTTTTTGTTCTTAATGTCATCAGCCTCCAGAACACCCATATACTTGTATCCTTCTTCAGTGTCAATTTCCTTTATCATCTAACCTGTTGGTACCTGGATTCCGTTGCTTCTGCTCAATTTACCCCCTCTTCATCACAGGACTCCACAATTACTAATACCAAATTGCATACATATATCATTGGTGAAAATACGGACAGTGTCAACAAGCACATCCAACTCCTTCTCACTCTTCCCGAAGAGCTTAAGATCGTCCATGAAGAGGAGGTGATTGATGGTAAGCTCTCCCTTTCCCAACTTGTATCCTGCTCTCACTTTTCGCAGTATAATGGTCAGGGGCATCAGGGCAAGGACAAACAACAGAGGGGACAGACTATCTCCCTGGAAGATACCTCTCTTGATCTTCACGCTTCCCAAGGATTCTCCAGCTGATGTTAACTCTGTTTTCCAGGACTTCATACTTTTGCCCAACAACTGTCTGATGTTATCTGCCACCTTGAAGATCTCATTATTATTATTATTATTATTTTTATTTCAACCTCTGTTTTTTTACACGCAGAAATGCCCATTTGTACCGTCCTGTATTGTCCTGTACTGTCCTTAATGTCTACTTTATGTGAAACCTTGTGGTTAATAAAGAAAACATTATTATTATTATTATTATTATTATTATTATTATTATTAATGTCCCTCGGAAGTCTCCCCCCCCCTATTGGGGAATTTTTCTTTGTTATTTTATTTCAACCTCCGTTTTTTTTACACGCAGAAATGCCCATTTGTACCGTCCTGTATTGTCCTGTACTGTCCTTAATGTCTACTTTATGTAAACCCTTGTGGTTAATAAAGAAAACATTATTATTATTATTATTATTATTATTATTATTATTATTATTATTATTATTGCATTTATCTTGTTTTATGTTCATACGAGTTATCACCAAGTCACAACCAGTGACCTCAAGAGACAACAAGGTCCGCCATGTTCAAGAAAGAACATACATATTCACACATGCATCTTTAGTGTTTAGACTTGTGATGTACTTATATTGACAGAATCTTCCTTAGTATATGGGCAGTTCCTATTAGTACTATCTTTTGTATTTCTCCTATACGCGGGTTTCCTGGGATTTGCGATAAGTAGTCGTTAGACCCCTTAGGTATCATTCCCAGAGCGCCTACAACCACTGGTATTGTTTTAGTTCTCAATTTCCACATTTTTCCAATTTCTATCTCCAGGTCCTTATACTTGCTCAATTTTTCAAATGTTTTTATAGATACATTCTTGTCTATTGGAACAGACATATCAATTAGCAGGCATACCCTCCTTTGAAAGTCCTTCAATATTATATCAGGTCTATTTGCATCTATTTTTCGGTCTGTTTGGATGCTAAAGTTCCACAAGATTGAGATGTGATCTTTTTCAAGTATGGGAGGTGGTTGATGCTCCCACCAATTCTTTTGATGGGGCAGGTCAAAATGCTTACACATTATCCAATGTATGTATTGTGCAGCTCTGTCATGCCTGTTTAGGTATTCGGTTGGAGCTATAGGACTGCACATTGAAATTATATGGTCAATGGTCTCTGGTTGTTTTTTGCATACACGGCATAATGGGCTGCACCCATTTTTTATTATGTTGGCTTGGTAATTTTTTGTTGGCAGACACTGATCTTGTGCGGATATAATCAGTCCTTCAGTCTCCGATTTCAGTCCAGAGGATGCCAACCACTGATGGGTTAAAGTTTTGTCAACATCAGGATTGTTAGCTCGCTCTGGGTATTTTCCATACAGAGGCTTTTCTTGCCATTTCTTAGCCAGTTTCTGTAGCAGTTCTTTCTTTGCAGTTACTTTTACCTGCTTTGCTTTTTCTGTGTTTTCCATTTCAGCAGTAAATGGGACTTCTGAAATTTGTAGTCCATTACTGTATCTTTGTGCATCTTTTGTAATGGAATATGATCTTTTGGTGCTTTCGTGTTTCGAAACGAGTTTGATCATCCAATCATGTGATTCCCTTAGATATGTGGATAATCCAATTGTTGCAGTTTTCAACGCAATGTCTAACTGGATTAACCCACGTCCTCCTTCTTTCCTAGGGAGATATATTCTATCTATGTCTGCCTTAGGGTGATGCATTCTGTGCATGGTTAAGAATTTTCGGATTTTTGTGCTTGACCAGTTGATGACATTGTAACTGTAGGTTACTACTGGTCCACCCCCACCCCCTACGAACACACACAGAGTGTCCATGTCTGTCTGTCTTCTCTCTCTCTCTCTCTCTCTCTCTCTCTCTCTCTCTCTCTCTCTCTCTCTCTCTCTCTCTCTCTCTCTCTCTATCTATCTATCTATCTATCTATTTATCTCTCTCTTACACAAACACACACACACTCTCTCTCTCTCTCTCTCTCTCTCTCTCTCTCTCTCTCTCTCTCTTTCTCTCTCTATCGCTCTATCTATCTCATACACATTATTATTATTATTATTATTATTATAATTATTATTATTATTGGCGACCTACGTAGTAAATCGTATCATCGTGAGCTCCGCAAAGGTTTGTTATTTTCAGTTGTTTAAAATTGCCATTTATGGAAAAAAAATTATTGTTAACTGTATATAAGTGAACATACATTGATTTCTGAAAAGGACACTCAAAAAGATTGGGGCCTTGAGCCCAAAATTTCAACTTTTTATAATTATCAAACAAATAAAATTTTCTTTGAAAAATCATGGCCTACTCAGAGTCACACCTTCCTCACAAACTAACACCTCACACCGACACCACCATTGTAAATATTACTACGTTTGCCAACACTAAAAATATAAGCAGTAGCAATATTTTAAATTTGTCTGAGGCAGACATTCATTTCCCGCCATTACCAATGACTGTAGGTGCTAAAGCCGGCAGCCCACCCCACCACAGCGACAACAGAAACAAAAGAAAAAAATAAATTAACTCGTGATATTTTTTATTACATCCTCTGTTTTTTTTTTGCACGCAGAAATGCCCATTTGTACCGTCCTGTATTGTCCTGTACTGTCCTTAATGTCTACTTTATGTAAACCCTTGTGGTTAATAAAGAAAACATTATTATTATTATTATTATTATTATTATTATTATTATTATTATTATTATTATTATTATTATTAATAATAATAATGCTTTCTTTATTAACCACAAGGGTTTACATAAAGTAGACATTAAGGACAGTACAGGACAATACAGGACGGTACAAATGGGCATTTCTGCGTGTAAAAAAACAGAGGATGTAATAAAAAAAATAACAACGAAAAATTCTCCAATAGGGGGGAGACTTCGGAGGGACATTTGTGGAGAAAGCCCATTAAAATGCCACAGTGACCCTGACCACCAGGGCAAGTGCCCTCTCCCAGTTTTCCACTTTTAATTTACAGACACATACTCAGAGTAGGCCAATTCACTAGGGCCATACTTGCTTCTCTCACTCATCTTTCAACAAAATGCTGGGAAGAGAGCACTTCCCTCTCTACCCTGATTTTCCTTTTCAAATGAAATTTGAAAAAGTTAATCAGGGCATCACCGAAGAGGTAAGTGCTCGTCTTCAGCCCTTTCAAACGTGTCCACCATACTATCTCTTTCGCCATGGCCACCAGACAGATAAAAACTGCCCCCCTTCCCGGCTAAAGGAAGAGGGCGGGGCAATCCATACGATGGACTCAGCTGATAGCTGGATCCGACAGCAGGTGTTCGACATAAACCCACAAGTCAGCAATGCTCGGACACTGGACGAGTGCGTGCAGGACGGTTTCGTCGCCCTGCGCGCATCTCGGACATGCCCGGCTGACGACACCTCCATGCCTGTAGAGTTTATCCCGAACTGGCAAAGCTCCTCGGTAGCACTGCCAGGCCAGGGATTTCTGGAAGTTGTCCATAGGCCCCGGCCCGAAAGTCCTTCCGAAGAGATTGGCTAGTTGATTTTGGTCGACGCCTAGAGTTTCTCCAAGTACGTCGTCGCTCTTCCCCTCCACTAATCCTCTATAGAAGGCCAAGGTGGAGTTTCCACCGATCACATTGCCCGATTGGTCGAGGGCTGTGAGCGCCTGAAGACATTCCAGTCTCCAACCGCTCCCTCTCGGTCTTCGCTTGACCCAGGACTGCAGCTCCGTCAAGGAGACGAGCTGGGGAAAGACGTGTCTAGCAAACGGCGACCACACTTGATCACCGTCGAGGAAGAGGTGGAGATGTCGTAGCCTGCTCGCGTGTCTGCGCATCATCAGCCACGGCATGCACAGCCCTCCACGTAGCAGGTGTTGACAGCAGATGGACCGCCTGACCATCGGAGCGCGTCCCTTCCCCAAAAAGCGAAAGAGCAAACGCTCCAGCGCAGTCAGGCGGGGCTTAGGACAAGGTACGACGGTCAGGCGGTAGTAGATGACGGACGCGATGTACGCGTTAGCCACCTCCGCTCGACCTTTCAGGGGAAGCTTCCTCTCCGCCCATTTCTGGGTGAGAGAAGCCACCCTGCTCGTCACCTTGTCCCAGTTTTTGTCCGTCTGGAGGTCCGGACCGAACTAGACCCCTAGCAATTTAACCGGTCCGTCTGTCCAGCGCCCGACGTGCTGTTGGACGGCATGGACCTGCCTCTCCAGGTGCCGAGCTGCAGGCCCACTGACTATGCCTGGTTAATTATTACTCCTGTCACCGCTTCGTATTCTCTTAGTGTGTGCCGATCGCCTCGAAGTGTTTGGCGTTCGACACCACTACGGTGACATCGTCCGCATATGCTGACACGGATCTTCCGCATCCTAGTTCAGCGGGACCCCCCCTCAACGTTTCCAGTTTGTGCATTAATGGCTCGAGAGTCAATACGTACAAGAGGGACGAGAGAGGACATCCTTGGCGGACCGAGCTCATGATGTTGAACGGTTCCGAAAGGTGACCGTTCACTCTCACCACAGAGCAGATGTCGCTGTGCATGGCAGCGATCCAGCCTCTGAAGACGAGCCCAAAGCCAACCGCTCTCAGGACTGCCGCTAGGTAACGATGGTCGAACCTATCGAAAGCTTTCGACTGATCTAAATTGATCAAGGACCCACCCATGCTAGGTTCCCTAGCTACCCTCTCTACGAAGTATCGCATGAGGTGGAGGTTGTCGTGGATGGATCTGTCGGGAATAGCGCACGTCTGCGCCTCTCCCACCAGACCACCAACGACAAGCGCCAACCTCATTGCTAGCACCTTGGCGAAAATCTTGAACTCTGTGTTTAGCAGAGTTATGGGCCTGAAATTATCTATGTTATCCCCCTTGTTTGGATCCTTTCTCAGCAGCTCCACAGCTCCTCGGCTCACAGAGCTGGGAATTCTCCCGTTCTGTTGCCAGTTGCAGTAGACGTCCGCCAAGAGGCCTCCGAACAAGTCTGGCATCTGTACGAAAAGTTCATAGGGCAGACCATCCAAACCAGGCGATTTACCCCTTGTGCAGCCAGTCATTACCTCCCCACTTCAGCGGCTGTTATCGGCTTTTCGCAACACTCCGCCTCAGTAGCCGAGAGCCGCGGCAGTCCGTCGAGGTAGACACTAAAGTCGATCCCTCGATCCGGCCCGCGCTGCACCCGAACAGCTGTGCGAAGTGTCGGTGAAAAGCTTCACAGATTTGCCCGGGATCGGTAATCCGGTCTCTGTAGGCCTTGCGCGCTGGTAAGGACGCGTTTAGCTTCCAGTAGCCGGGTCCTCGTCTATGAAGCCTATTTAAGTCAAGCACACAGATCACGAATTTGTGGTCCGTGTAGCTGACTATCTTGAATTGTGGACAGCCTATGCTAGACCTATCTATTTCCCTACAAAATACTCTATCTAGATATGATCTGGATGACCCTATGCGATTTGTCCAAGTCCACATTGGCACATTCAGGAAATCCAATCGGTACCTGTCAGACAGTTCAAAACGCCTGAGCAGGTTGGTGAGACTCTTGCACCCTCCTCCCCTATCCGCTAATCCCACACAGTCCAGCGTGCATCTAAGATCCCGTTCCAGTCGCCCACTAACACTAAAGAGCGGGACGTTCCAAGAAAGGTCTCCAGACGCCGGAAGAAATCAGGTCGCTCTGCTCCTGTCGGGGCATAGACGGCCACTAACCTGAAAGCTTGCCCGTCTCCACTGGTCACGTCCAGCACCACCAACTTACCTTCTGGGTCCAGGAAGATGGCCCGTATGGCAAGATCCAAACCTCTCCGAAAAAGCACAGCAACTCCCCCTCCCCACCCCGATCCCGGACGGCTGGGAGATGCGTACACATCGTAGCCGCCGAAGATCGGTGCGAAGGCCCGTGCTTCGGAGATTCTGGTCTCGCTGATGGCCACTACATCTATGTTTAGTGACCTGAGGTCGTTGAGCAGGTGGCCCTGCTTCAATCACGACCCCAAGCCACGCGCATTTATGCTGCCTATTCTGAGTGAGGTCATGTTGAAATGGAATGGAAAAGATGGGAAAGAGCACTTACCTTACTTCTTCTCGCAGAGGAAGGATGGTTTCACCATCCCTTTTCACTTGATCGTCTGGTGAAGGGACCGTTGAATCGCCCCTTCGGCTGGTCATCGGCTCTTCTGTGAGTATATCTGAATATACCCTCCGGTTGAGTGTCCCTCCTAGGTCTATGAAATCACCAACTGCGTTGGGGAATTTCGTTTTAATATTTGTGTATTGTTTCTGTGCTATTTTTACCAGTCTTATGTTCGTTGGTGTTTTGATTGGTGCTGGTATTCTCTAGTCGTGCTGTGAAATGTCTGTGTGTTCAATTATGTAAGTCATTAATTTCTTGTTGTGTGTATTTATTGCTGTGCATTTGTTTTTCTGGGGGTGGGGTGTGGTTCTGCTATGTTCTTGTCGTTGTTGCTGGGTGTGTGTGTTTTGTTGTGTTTGCGATGTTGGTGCTTGTGGTGGTGGTGTTGAAGGTGTTGTTGATGTTGGCGGTGGGGTTGCCGCCGGTGGTGATGGTGGTGCTAGTGTGGGTGGTGATTGTGTTGGTGTTGCTGCTGCTGTAAATCTTTTTGAAGTGGCCTTTACCCTTTCTTCGTTTCTTTCCTCCCTTTTCAAAGGCGACGATGCGTTGCTTCTGCGTTTGTGCCTTCTTGCGACCTTTTGCCATTCCTCTCCCACCTCACACTCCATATCTGATTCTGTGAGGTCGGGGAGGGGTACCAGCTCCACTCTTTCACTTGTTGTTGTTGGTGATGTTTGCAGTGGAGTCTCTATTGCAGCTGCAGTTGGTATTGCTGTTGTTGTTGTTAATACTTCCACTGCTGCTGTTGTTCTTGATTTCCGTGGCGTGGGTATGGGTGCCATGGACCTATCCTTCCTGGTTGCCTCCTGTCCTGTTGCTGGTAGCAGTGGAGCCGGTTTCGGAAGGAGGGAGGTTTTCTCCTTTCTCAGGGTGTTCTCATTGCAGAAGGCCCTGAGGAGAGTCTTCGATCCACAGCGAAAGCATTTCTGGCGTTTGCCCTCAACACTTATGGGCAGTTGAGTGCCGTTATCGAAGTCTATCACATCCGGGATAGCTTCGATGCACTCCTGGTTGGTTTGGATTAACATCTCAATGGAGGTGCTGACCCAATCTTCTCGTACTTTTTTCTGTACTTGCAGTACAGTTGTTTTGTCCTCGATTCCGACGAGGACAGACGCGGCCAGCCAAGAAGGGACCATCCCGGGTGGGACGTGGGTCAGTTTGACACTGACAATTTTTTGTCCACAGTAGGAGCGCACCAACACCATTTCCTCGCTCCTTAGGGTCACTAAGGATTGAACCTTTGCCTCCTGGGGTGTGGCAAAAAGCACGTCCAAAGTGGCATATTTCTTGCCTCGGGTGATATGCGTTTTCCGCTGCCACACAGACCCTAAGGCTTTTTGTATTTGAGCCTCTGTGGCCCTTTCAACCCTACGGGATTTTGTGCTTACTGTACGGTACGTGACCGTACAGTGCTGTTGGGTTTCGAAAAATTTTTCGGCTACCTTGCAGATTGCTCGGTGTCCGGTTTTCATCACCATCTTCTTTGCTTCCTGTAATTCCTCATTCGTTATAAGGATGGTTTCCAGGTTCTTTGCGATACCTGCAAACGAGATTGGTTTTTCTTTGTTGTTGTTGTTGTTGTTGTCGTCGTCAGAGCTGCTGTTACTTTTGTTGTTGCTGCTGGTACTACGACTTCCGCCGCTGTTGCTGTGGTTGTTGTTGTTGTTGCTGCTGCTGATGTTGTTGTTGCTGCTAATGCTGTTGTTGTTTATGCTGCTGCTGCTGCTGCTGTTGCGGCTGCTACTGTTGTTTTCCTTTTCACTGTTGCTGCTGCTGCTGTTATTACGGCTGCTACTGCTATTATTCATGACGTCAGACGAATGAAATGGGTTTTGGTATTTGCCGCACACCTTTTTCGTCGTTGTCGTCGCGTGGAGAAATGTTCCACGTTTTGCACGTGATTTTGGAAACTATTTTTCTTTACTGGTGTCGCTTGCGAAAGAGAAGGGAGGGAGAGAGACACATTTAGAGAAGGGAGGGAGAGAGACAATCTTCTCTCTGCTGTAGTGACGATTGAGGAAGAAGAAGACGGAATGAGTGGGAGTGACTTGTGAAAATTCTTTTTTGTAGCCATGTTTTTTTTGGTTTAAAATAAATATTGGGCACAAAACCCCAATAAGCGGTTATTTAACCACGAAGGGCCAAATAACGGGCAGAAAGACCCCTCTCACGAGGAGGGGGTCTTTTTGTCTACAATTTGGTTAAAGTTTTAAACAATTTACAATTGTTATAGCGGTTAAAATTTAAAATACCTTACAGAGCCGAGCCTCCGTCAACCATGGCATTCAATAATAATAATAATAATAATAATTGTTTCTACTTTAGGCACAAGGCCAGCAATTACCCAGTGCATTACTGGTACTTTATTTTATCGACCCCGTAAGGAATAATAATAATGATTTCTTTATTGGCCACAAGGGCTGACATCAAGAAAAACATTACAGACGGCACAGGACGGTACGATGTGGGTTTTGTGCGTGTAAATATTTTTATTATTTATATAAGAAAAGAAAAAAAAGGACATAGAAACATATATATATATAAACAATAAAAATGAAAATTGAAACAATGAAAAATTCCCCAATAAGGGGGGAAATCTCCGAGGGTTACTCGTGGCGAAAACCACACAAAAGACCACGGCCACCCTGACCACCAGGGCAAGCGCCTTCTCTTAATTTTTCCATCTCTCAAACTACAGACCTATATTCGGACCATTCTCGCTACATTCACCCACCTTTCAACAAACTTGCTAGAAGGCAGCACTTGCCTCTCCACCCTGAGTTTCCTCTTCAAGTGACACTTGAAAAAGTTAATTAGGGATTCGCTGAAGAGGAAAGTGTCTGTCTTTAACCCTTTTAACCTTGTCCACCACACAATCTCTTTCGCCATGGCCACCAGGCAGATGAAAACCGCCTGCCCTTCCTCCTCGAAGGAAGACGGCGAGACCATCTGCACAATGGACTCAGTCGACAACCGGATCAGTCCCACACGCGACAGCAACTGTTCGACATAGCTCCACAAGTCAGCAATTCTCGGGCACTGAACGAGTGCGTGCACAACGGTTTCGTCGCTCTGCGCGCATCTTGGACAGGCTCGGCTGACGGCCCTTCCGTGCCTGTAGAGCTTATCTCGAACCGGCAGCGCTCCCCGGTAGCACTGCCAGGTCAGGGATTTTTGGAAGTTATCCATAGGCCCCGGGCTGAAAGTTCTCCGGAAGAGAGCAAACAGCTGATCTTCTTCGACGCCCAGAATCTCTCCGAGAATGTCGTCGCTCTTCCCCTCCACTACTTCTCTATAGAACGCCGAGATGGATGTTCCACCGATACTGGTGCCCAGCTGGGAGAGGGCAGTGAGCGCCTGGAGACATTCCAGTTTCCAAGCGCTATCCCTCGGTCTTTTCCTGACCCAGGACTGCAGCTCCGTCAAGGAGACGAGCTGTGGGAAATTGTGCCTGGCGAACGGCGACCACACCCGTTCACCATCAAGGAAGCACCAGAGATGTCACAGCCTCAGCGCATGTTTGCGCATCATCAGCCATGGCATGCCAAGTCCTCCACGCAACGGATGTTGACAGCAGATGGATCGTCTGACCATGGGAGCGCGTTCCTTCCACAAAAAGCGGAAGAAGAGGTGCTCAATTTTGGTGAGAGTTGGGCTGCAGCAAGGGACGACGGTGAGGCGGTAGCAGATGACGGATGCGATGTATGCATTCGCCACCTCCGCCCGGCCTTTCAGGGACAGCTTCCTCTCAGCCCATTTCTGGGTGAGGGAGGCCACCCTGCTCGTCACCTCGTTCCAGTTTTTCTCCATCTGGAGGTCCGGTCCGAACCAGACCCCGAGCAATTTAACCGGTCCGTCCGTCCAACGCCCCACGACGCTGTCGGACGGCATGGATTTGCCTCTCCAGGTGCCGAGCTACAAGCCCACCGACTTTTCCTGGTTTATCTTTGCTCCTGTCATCGCTTCGTATTTTTTGAGAGCGGTGCCGAGCATCTGGACGTGTCTGGTGCTCGACACCACCACGGTGACGTCGTCAGCGTAAGCCGACTCGGATTTACCGCATCCTAGTTCGCGTGGGACGCCCCTCATCGCCCCCAGTTTGTGCAGTAACGGCTCGAGAGCCAATACGTACAAGAGGGGACAACCCTGGCGGACTGAGCGCATGATGCTGAACGGCTGCGACAGGTGACCGTTCACCCTCACAACTGAGCAGATGTCGCTGTACATTGCTGCGATCCAACCACTTTAAACGCGCCCGAAACCGGCTGCCTCGAGGACCGCCGCCAGGTACCGATGGTTGACCCTATCGAATGCTTTGGTTTGATCCAAGTTGATCAGGGTCCCACCCTTGCCAGGTTCCTTAACAACACTCTCTATGATGTATCGCATGAGGTGGAGGTTGTCGTGTATGGATCTGTCCAGAATGGCGCATGTCTGCGCCTCTCCCACCAACCCTTGACGACAAGCGCCAACCTCGTTGCTAACACCTTGGCCAAAATCTTGAACTCTGCGTTTAGCAGGGTTATGGGCCTGAAATTATCGATAACATCCCCTTGTTCGGGTCTTTTCTCAGTAGCACCACTGCTCCCCGGCTCACAAAACTGGGAATGCTCCCGTTCTGCTGCCAGTAGATGTAGACGTCTGCCAAGAGGTCACCGAACAAGTCTGGCGGAAACGCACTTGGTGGATATATATCGTTATGGAATCGCTCCCGTAAGTTTTTGATTTTTACTTATTTAAAACAACTGTGATAGAATAATTCTTATTACAAATAAAGTATAAGATAACATTTTCCACGCTTAGCAAGCCACAACGCATCACTTTACGGCATAGGGCCCCAATATTCAATATTTAATTTTTGATCAGAAATGTTATAGTCGAAAAAGAGGAAAATGGCAAAATGGCTAAGTGACAGGCAAATAATTTCACCACCAACACCACCACCGCCACCATCACCACTACCACGCCAAAAACTCTAGTCAAGTTACCTCAACTTCTATTTCTACTTCAACTTCAACACCATCACTACAGTACTACGATCACATCACCACCACCACTGCCTCATTATCGCTACCGCCGCTATTCTCTCCCACTACCTCCTGCTAAGTACTACTAGCACAGCACCACAACCACCACCACCACCACTGCCTTATTTTTGCTACCGCCGCTATTCTCTCCCACTACCTCCTGCTAAGACATGCATCGTAGTGTCCCCACTAAAAGAGGAAGGCATCAAAAGATATAAATAGACTGATTTGATGACCCGGTCAAAAAATCAAAAAACCAAAGTTCCAAGTCAAAACAGCACAGCAACAACGAAAGACGTAAAGAAAAGAAAAATGAAAAGAAAGACAAACAGACAGAGAAGGAAGAAAAAAAAAAAAAAAAACTAAGTCAGACAATCAAACATTACATTACAATGAAACTTGTGCTTATTCATTTTTTTTTTTTTTTTACCTATTTGTTTGTTTGTTTATTTATGTTCGTCTACAGCGTGATAGTGCCACACTAAAATCACCGTGGGTGATGAAATCACCGGTAGTTATGTAACCATACATTCACCAATCCTCGATAAGAGTGTTTAAATGTCGAACCTAAACAGTTCGAATAACGGTGAAGTGGAGACTGGAATGTCATGTGACAGACTCTTACCCTGCAGGTGCTCCCTGGCTCAGCAGCAGGGACCTGGCTGTCAACCAAATACTGCTGGTGTCGGAGGAAGAAGAAGAAGGAAAGGGACCAGAACCAACTGGACGAAAGAATTGAATAGAACTGTTATGCAATGTTAACTGAAGAGTAACCCCAAGGAGAAAGGCTATAGGAAACGGATGCATAACATCTGGAACGAGATTGGTCTATTTAAATTAGATAAACAAAAATTGGCCGGGCAGGCTCGGGTAATAAGAACTAATGGGTGGATAACCGAGCTGGAACTGGAGGAGCTGAGCAGAGAGATTAGGTTGGAAATGGAGAGTGGAGTATGCCAGGCAAACGAGCCAGTGGGAAATAAAGGTGAAGAGGTTGAGAGAACGGGGGAACCATCCGAAGCAGTCAATGATCTGAATGCTGAAATAAATAATACGTGGAACAGAGATACGGCCATTGAGGAGATGAATGCTGACGGGCTAGGACAAGATTTGTTTGATATCCTAAACTTAGTGGTAGATGAATTGAACAATGATAGTGGGAAACCTATGAACCTAAGATTTGTAGACATGTGTCAGTGAAAACGAGGTAAATTGTAACACTTCGAATCCCAGGGTTGGGGCGGAATCACTGGCAACAGAACAAATTAAAGAAAGGATCGAAAAAGTGGAGGGAGTGCATGCTCAAGATGAAACTCCAAATGAAAATAATGAGATCGTAAATGATAAAGAAATGAATGAGAATGAACTTGCCAATTTGAAGGATGAAATTATGATCGAATGGATGAAAATGAAAGAATCTGACATGGGGCAACGAGACACCCTCCCTAAGATCCAGAACTCCAAACAGAACCAAAAGATAATACACAAGACTAACATAATTCTCGAAAACATTATCATCACAAACAAACTAAACATTAATGATTTAAATCATCTCTATTATGCATCGGCTAAAGTCACCACTCACTTATGTGGAGTGAAGATGAAAAAACAAAGGAATTCCCACAAGAAATCTACTTGGCAAGAGAACATCAATCGCCAAATAAACCTTCTCCGATCTGACATAGACATTTTAACAAACTATAAAGTAGGTGAACATGTTAAACAAACTAAACTTAGAAAATTGAAAAAAAAGTACAGTATAAAATCAACAAGTGACATAGACATGCTGATAGAAATAATCAAGCAAAAAGTGTCGGCCAAAGCTGCTCGTTTAAGGCGCTTTGAAAAACGATCTAGATTCTATAAGGACAATAATATGTTCAAAAACAACCAAAGAAACTTCTACAGAAAAATTGGTAAGTCAACAATAACTGCTAAATCAATACCACCCAAGGAGGAAGTGCAAGAATTCTGGGAAAAGATCTGGGCCGAAGAAAAAATTTATAACATACATGCCCCATGGATAGACAGACAAATGAAAGATACAGCTCACCTTGAGGAACAAATATGGGAAAATATAACAGTTGAACAGTTGCGCTTGGCTCTAAGAAAAACCAGCAAATGGAAATCCCCAGGAAAAGACAAAATACAAAACTTTTGGATAAATGCCTTCACAGAGTCTCATGAGCTGTTAGCCCAACTTTACAATGAAATAATTAAGGAGTCAGAAAAGATACCATCATGGCTAGTTAACGGCATTACATTCCTGCTTCCGAAGAATGATGAGACAAACAATCCCAAAAATTACAGACCGATAACTTGCTTGACCACAATGTATAACATTTTAACACAAGTCCTAACTGAATACACATATGACCACCTGATAACAAATGACCTATTTCCCATTGAGCAGAAAGGGTGTAAACGAGGCTCATATGGCTGTAAGGATCAGCTTCTGGTTAACAAAATGATACTGGAAGATTGTCATAATAGACACAAAAATCTATCGATTGCTTGGATAGATTATAAAAAAGCATTCGATAGTTTGCCACACAGTTGGATTGAAAAATGTTTAGAGATTTTCAAAATATCCCCCGTTGTCAGGAGGTTTTTGTCATTCAGTATGAAGACATGGAAAACGACATTCCTTTTGAATAGTGAAACAAAATCACTGGAAGCTGGGGAAGTTAATATTAATTGTGGAATTTTTCAGGGTGACTCTTTATCACCGCTTTTATTCTGCATCGCACTTATACCATTAAGTAAAATGCTCAATGAAACAAAACATGGATATAAAGTCTATGACAAAACCATTAATCACTTGTTCTACAAGGATGACCTGAAACTATTTTCAAAAAATGATGAACAATTGCAAGGGCTATTATCCACTGTGGAGCAGTTCAGTGATGACATTAAAATGGAGTTTGGACTAGATAAATGCCCCAAAGCAACGTTCACCAGAAGAAAGCTGCTGAAGAGTTCAGACATTAATCTTGATCGGGGGAACGTGATAAGAGAACTTGATCAAGAAAAAACTTACAAATATCTAGGTGTTTGTGAAGGAGACGGAATGAAGCACTCGACAATGAGGGAAAGGATAAGGAAGGAATGTTACCGCCGAGTAGGAGCAATCTTAAGAACGGAATTGAATGCAAGGAATAGGATCGATGCCATAAACACGCTTGCCATACCAGTAGTAACCTGCAGTTACAATGTCATCAACTGGTCAAGCACAGAGATCCGTAGGCTCGATACAAAAATTCGAAAATTCTTAACCATACACAGAATGCATCACCCTAAGGCAGACATAGATAGAATATATCTCCCTAGGAAAGAAGGAGGACGTGGGTTAATCCAGTTAGACATTGCGTTGAAAACTGCAACGATTGGATTATCTACATATCTAAGGGAATCACATGATTGGATGATCAAACTCGTTTTGAAACACGAAAGCATCAAAAGATCATATTCCATTACAAAAGATGCACAAAGATACAGTAATGGACTACAAATTTCAGAAGTCCCATTTACTGCTGAAATGGAAAACACAGAAAAAGCAAGGCAGGTAAAAGTAACTGCAAAGAAAGAACTGCTACAGAAACTGGCTAAGAAATGGCAAGAAAAGCCTCTGTATGGAAAATACCCAGAGCGAGCTAACAATCCTGATGTTGACAAAACTTTAACCCATCAGTGGTTGGCATCCTCTGGACTGAAATCGGAGACTGAAGGACTGATTATATCAGCACAAGATCAGTGTCTGCCAACAAAAAATTACCAAGCCAACATAATAAAAAATGGATGCAGCCCATTATACCGTGTATGCAAAAAACAACCAGAAACCATTGACCATATAATTTCAATGTGCTGTCCTATAGCTCCAACCGAATACCTAAACAGGCATGACAGAGCTGCACAATACATACATTGGATAATGTGTAAGCATTCTGACCTGCCCCATCAAAAGAATTGGTGGGAACATCAACCACCTCCCATACTTGAAAAAGATCACATCTCAATCTTGTGGAACTTTAGCATCCAAACAGACCGAAAAATAGATGCAAATAGACCTGATATAATATTGAAGGACTTTAAAAAGAGGGGATGCCTGCTAATTGATATGTCTGTTCCAATAGACAGGAATGTATGTATAAAAACATTTGAAAAATTGAGCAAGTATAAGGACTTGGAGATAGAAATTGGGAAAATGTGGAAATTGAGAACTAAAACAATACCAGTGGTTGTAGGCGCTCTGGGAATGATACGTAAGGAGTCTAATGATTACTTATCGCAAATCCCAGGAAACCCGCGTATAGGAGAAATACAAAAGATAATACTAATGGGAACTGCCCATATGCTAAGGAAGATTCTGTCAATATAAATACATCACAAGTCTAAACACTAAAGATGCATGTGTGAGTATGTATGTTCTTTCTTGAACATGGCGGACCTTGTTGTCTCTTGAGGTCACTGGTTGTGACTTGGTGATAACTCGTATGAACATAAAGCAAGATAAATGCAACTGTAATAATAATAATAATAATAATAATAATAATAATAATAATAATAATAATAATAATAGGGAAGAAGACGCACGAGGTGACGGAGGTCATGAAATCGCTCCCGTAAGTTTTGAATTTTTAACATATTTAAATCATTTGTGAAATAACAACTCTTAGTACAAATGCTACGTAAAGCACCCGGCTTGAGCCCAAAAAAAATTCGGACCCAAAATATATTGTTATAAGGCTCAAATATTCAAATATTCAACTTTGTATTGTACACTGTATATCCCAAAAAAAATGGCTATAAATGGAAGAAGAAGAACCCCCCCCCTCCTCTCCTCTGGCTACACTATATAGGACAGCTAAACTCACCAACACCAGAAACTAGATACACCACCCACCCCATCATCTCTGTACACTAAACACAACAGCATTTTCACCTTCACCGCCACCGCTCACTACGGCCATCATTACCACCACTATCCCATTACCGCCGCCACCACCCCTTGACTCCTTCACTGCTGCTGCCACCGCTACAGCACCATCACTACAGTAATACGGCTCAAATATTCAAATATTCAACTTTGTATTGTACACTGTATATCCAAAAAAAATAAAATGGCTATAAATGGAAGAAGAAGAACCCCCCCCCCCCCCCTCCTCTCCTCTGGCTACACTATATAGGACAGCGAAACTCACCAACACCAGAAACTAGATACACCACCCACCCCATCATCTGTGTACAATAAACACAACAGCATTTTCACCTTCACCGCCACCGCTCACTACGGCCATCATTACCACCACTATCCCATCACCGCCGCCACCACCCCTTGACTCCTTCACTGCTGCTGCCACCGCTACAGCACCATCACTACAGTAATACGGTCGCATCACCGCCACCACTGCCTCGGTATCGACATCACCACCACCACTGTCTCAGTATCGCCAACGCCGCCAGTCTCTGCTGGCTGCCACTTCCACATTATAGAATTCCTACTACTAACAAAGAGGAAGGCATCAAAATATATAGATAGACTCAAAAGAAAAAAGAAAAAACAAACAACAAAAGCAGCACAGCAACAACAGCAAAAAACGAGAAAAACAAACAGAGAAAAACAAAAACAAAAAAAGAAACCCCAAAAACGTAAAGAAAATAAGAATGAAGAGAGAAGCAGGCGGACGGACAGAGAAGAGGGGGGAAAAAGTAAAACTTAAAAAACAAAAACTAAGTCAGACATTCGAATACTACATTACAATGAAACTTATGCTTATTCATTTTTGGGGCCCTTTCTGCCCGTGTGTTTGTTTGTTTATGTGTGTCCGTATACAGCGTGGTGATAATGCCACACAAGGGCCAAGTGGGATGGTGGATCCACAGATGGCTATGTAAACATACATTCGCCAATCCTCGATAAGAGTGTTTAAATATCGAACATAAACAGTTCGAATAACGGTGAAATGGAGACTAGAATGTCATGTGACAGACTCTCACCCAACAGGTGCCCCCTGGCTCAGCAGCAGGAACCTGACTGTCAACCAAATACTGCTGATGTTGGAGGAAGAAGAAGAAGGAAAGGGGCCAGAACCAACTGGACGAAAGAATTGAATAGAACTGTTATGCAATGCTACCTGAAAAGTAACCCCAAGGAGAGGGGCTACAGGAGACGGATGCATAACATCTGGAACGAGATTGGTTTATTTAAATTAGATGAACAAAAATTGGCCGGGCAGGCTCGGGTAATAAGAACTAATGGGTGGATAAGCGAGCTGGAACTGGAGGAACTGAGCAGAGAGAATGGCTTGGAGATGGCGGGTGTAGTATGCCAGACAAGCGAGCCGGCGGGAAATGAAGGTGAGGAGGTCCTGAGAACGGAGGAACCACCCGAAGCAGACAATGATCTGAATACTGAGATAAATAATACCTGGAACAGAGATACGGCCACTGAGGAGATGAATGCTGACGGGCTAGGACAAGATTCGGTTGACATCCTAAATTTAGTGGTAGATGAGTTGAACAATGATAGTGGGAGACCTATGAACCTAAGATTTGTAGACAGGAAAAAGTTAAAAGAAACAACAGCTAAGGTAAACAAAGTCATCCCATACCTTGAGGCGAGGAGTCTTCACCAGTGCAACAATATCCTCAAAGCAACAGCAAATACGGTGAGGAAACTACTTGGTATAAAAGCGAGAGGAAACAACAGACAAGAAAGAGCAGAGCCGTGGTGGAAGAAGCGACTGAGTGGGCAAATCGGGGAAATGAGAAATGACATAGGAAAGCTTGAGTCACTACTGAATGGGACACTAAAAAACATAGGCACTAAAAATAGACTGGAAATAAAATACAAAACTAGGAGTAAAAAGCTAAATATTATCATAGAGGAATTGAAGCAACGCATTGTAGCAAAGAGTGCCAAAATCAGGCGATACGAGAACAGAGTCAGTCAGTATAAACAGAACCGCATGTTCGACAACAACCAGAAGATGCTGTTTGGACAGCTTGAGGGGAAAGAAAGAGGCAACGACTTGATCCCTGGGGCGGAACAAGCTAAAACATTCTGGAGAGGAATATGGGAGCAGGATGTTAGACACAATGCCCAGGCAGGGTGGATTGAGACAGTACAGAGGGAGATCGGTGACCAGGCACAGCAACAGACTGATTTGAGTATCACAGTTGAAACTCTTAAGGGGCAAGCCAAAAAACTAACCAACTGGAAATCACCAGGCCCAGATGGTGTGCAGGGGTATTGGATTAAACATTTAACATCCCTCCACCCGAAGCTGACGGCCATGTTCAATGACTGCTTGGTGTCGGGTGAGGTGCCAGAGTGGTTGACAAAAGGTACCACAGTTCTGATAATGAAAGACCGAATCAAGGGTAATGATGTTACCAACTATAGACCTATCACATGTCTGCCCGTAATGTGGAAACTGTTGACGAGCATTGTGTCTGAGGAAATCTACCATCACCTCCACACAAACAACTTGTTGCCGGACGAACAGAAAGGATGCCGAAAGAAGTCACGTGGTACAAAGGACCAGTTGCTTATTGATAAGATGGTAATGGGGAATTGCAGGAGGAGACACACTGATCTTGCCATGGGATGGATAGACTACAGAAAGGCATTTGACATGGTGCCTCATTCCTGGATCACCAAAAGCCTGGAGATCTTCAGGGTGGCAGATAACATCAGACAGTTGCTGGGCAGGAGTATGGGGTCCTGTGAGACAGAGTTGACATCAACTGGAGTATCCTTGGGAAGCGTGAAGATCAAGAGAGGTATCTTCCAGGGAGATAGCCTGTCCCCTCTGTTGTTTGTCCTTGCCCTGATGCCCTTGACCATTATGCTGCGAAAAGTGAGAGCAGGATACAAGTTGGGAAGGGGAGAGCTTACCATCAATCACCTCCTCTTCATGGACGATCTTAAGCTCTTCGGGAAAAGTGAGAAGGAGTTGGATGTGCTTGTTGACACTGTCCATATTTTCAGCAGTGATATATGTATGCAGTTTGGTATTGGTAAATGTGGAGTCATTGTGATGAGGAGGGGTAGGTTGAGCAGAAGTAACGGGATCCAGATACCAACAGGTGAGATGATAAAGGAAATTGACTCTGAGGATGGATACAAGTATTTGGGCGTTCTGGAGGCTGATGGCATAAAGAACAAAAAAATGAAGGAATTGTTAAGAACTGAATACATTCGGAGAGTAAGGAGCGTATTGAAGTCACATCTGAACAGCAGAAATGCCATAAGCGCAGTAAATTCCCGAGCTGTGTCTATTATTAGGTACAGTGCGGGAATTCTGAGATGGAATGTTGCTGAACAAAAAGAAATGGATAGGAAGACTAGGAAGCTATTGACTATCTACAACATGTTCCACAAGAGGAGTGATGTCGATAGACTCTACCTAAGGAGATCTGAGGGTGGAAGAGGTCTTATCAGCATAGAGGACTGTGTTCAGATGGAGAAAAACAACCTATACAAATACGTGACCTATAGTAAGGAGCCAATGCTCAGAGCTGTACTGAAGGAGGGGACAGTAGGCCAGGGGATATCCAAGGAGGAAATAACATCAAGGAGGAAGAGCAGCCTTAAGGGAAAATCCCTTCATAGTACCTTCTTTGAGAAAACTGAATTTAGAGATCCACAGACATGGAACTGGTTGAGAAGAGGAGACCTCAAAAAGGCTACAGAAGGAATGCTAATGGCTGCGCAGGAGCAGGCCCTCAAAACGAAGTGGTTGAAGCACCATATCTACAAGGAGGAGGCTAGCCCACTGTGCAGGATCTGTGGAGAGAGAGAGGAGACTGTGGCTCACATTGTGTCCGAGTGTAAACACCTAGCCCAGACCCACTATAAGGGCTGGAGACACGATGTGATGGGCAGGGTGATCCACTGGCACCTGTGCAAAGTAAACAATCTACCACATTCTGAGAAATGGTATGAGCATAGGCCAGAGGCGGTGATGGAGAACAGTCAGGTGAAGGTGCTGTGGGATTTTAGGATACAGACGGACAAAAAACTGGAACACAATAGACCTGACCTGGTGGTTGTGGACAAAGAAAAAAGATCGTGCCTGATTGTGGATGTGGCCTGCCCGTTCGACACGAGAGTGCAAGAGAAGGAGAGGGAGAAAATTAACCGATACCAGGACCTAAAGTGGGAGGTGAAAAGGATTTGGAACTGCCATGAAGTCAAAGTGATCCCGATTGTCATAGGCGCACTGGGGACTATCTCCAAAGGTTTCCAGGGATGGTTAAAGAAAATCGGCCCCTTCACGCTTTTTGGAACGCTTCAAAAGGCATGCTTGCTTGGAACGGCAAGAACCCTCCGATACGTCCTGAATATCTGAGGCTGCAGGTAGTGGCTTGATATTCAATCCAACGGACTTTCCAGTTAACCAACATCAATGACTGAGATTCAAGGAATAACAATAACAATAATAATAATAATAATAATAATAATAATAATTCAGTATGAAGACATGGAAAACGACACTCCTTTTGAATAGTGAAACAAAATCACTGGAAGCTGGGGAAGTTAATATTAATTGTGGAATTTTTCAGGGTGACTCTTTATCACCGCTTTTATTCTGCATCGCACTTATACCATTAAGTAAAATGCCCAATGAAACAAAACATGGATATAAAGTCTATGACAAAACCATTAATCACTTGTTCTACATGGATGACCTGAAACTATTTGCGAAAATTGATGAACAATTGCAAGGGCTATTATCCACTGTGGAGCAGTTCAGTGATGACATTAAAATGGAGTTTGGACTAGATAAATGCGCCAAAGCAACGTTCACCAGAGGAAAGCTGCTGAAAAGTTCAGACATTAATCTTGATCGGGGGAATGTGATAAGAGAACTTGATCAAGAGGAAACTTACAAATATCTAGGTGTTTGTAAAGGAGACGGAATGAAGCACTCGACAATGAGGGAAAGGATAAGGAAGGAATGTTACCGCAGAGTAAGAGCAATCTTAAGGACGGAATTGAATACAAGGAATAGGATCGATGCCATAAACACGCTTGCCATACCTGTAGTAACCTACAGTTACAATGTCATCAACTGGTCAAGCACAGAGATCCGTAGGCTCGATACAAAAATTCGAAAATTCTTAACCATGCACAGAATGCATCACCCTAAGGCAGAGACAGATAGAATATATCTCCCTAGGAAAGAAGGAGGACGTGGGCTAATCCAGTTAGACATTGTGTTGAAAACTGCAACAATTGGATTATCTATATATCTAAGGAAATCACATGATTGGATGATCAAACTCGTTTTGAAACACGAAAGCATCAAAAGATCATACTCCATTACAAAAGATGCACAAAGATACAGTAATGAACAACAAATTTCAGAAGTCCCATTTACTGCTGAAATGGAAAACACAGAAAAAGCAAAGCAGGTAAAAGTAACTGCAAAGAAAGAACTGCTACAGAAACTGGCTAAGAAGTGGCAAGAAGAGCCTCTGTATGGAAAATACCCAGAACGAGCTAACAATCCTGATGTTAACAAAACTTTAACCCATCAGTGGTTGGCATCCTCTGGACTGACATCGGAGACTAAAGGTCTGATTATATCAGCACAAGATCAGTGTCTGCCAACAAAAAATGACCAAGCCAACATAATAAAAAATGGATGCAGCCTATTATGCCGTGTATGTAAAAAACAACCAGAGACCATTGACCATATAATTTCAATGTGCTGTCCTATAGCTCCGACCGAATACCTAAACAGGCATGACAGAGCTACACAATACATACATTGGATAATGTGTAAGCATTTTGACCTGCCCCATCAAAAGAATTGGTGGGAGCATCAACCACCTCCCATACTTGAAAAAGATCACATCTCAATCTTGTAGAACTTTAGCATCCAAGCAGACCGAAAAATAGATGCAAATAGAGCTGATATAATACTGAAGGACTTTAAAAAGAGGGTATGCCTGCTAATTGATATGTCCGTTTCAATAGACAAGAATGTATCTATAAAAACATTTGAAAAATTGAGCAAGTATAAGGACTTGGAGATAGAAATTGGAAAAATGTGGAAATTGAGAACTAAAACAATACCAGTGGTTGTAGGCGCTCTAGGAATGATACCTAAGGGGTCTAATGATTACTTATCGCAAATCCCAGGAAACCCGCGTATAGGAGAAATACAAAGGATAGTACTAATGGGAACTGCCCATATACTAAGGAAGATTCTGTCAATATAAGTACATCACAAGTCTAAACACCTAAAGATGCATGTGTGAGTATGTATGTTCTTTCTTGAACATGGCGGACCTTGTTGTCTCTTGAGGTCACTGGTTGTGACTTGGTGATAACTCGTATGGACATAAAGCAAGATAAATGCAGCTGTAATAATAATAATAATAATAAGGTGATTCACTGGGATTTATGCAAACTATATAATTTACCACATTCTGAGAAGTGGTATGAGCATAAGCCAGAGTCATTGATAGAAAATTATCAAGTGAACGTGCAGACAGACAAGAAATTAGAACACCATAGGCCTGACCTGGTGGTTTTTGACAAGGAAAACAGATCGAGCCTGATTGTAGATGTAGCCTGCCCCTTTGAAACAAGAGTGCAAGAAAAGGAGGAGAAAATTAACAGATACCAGGATTTAAAGTGAGGATTAAAAAGGATTTGGGACTGTAATGAGATTAAGGTCATCCCGATTGTCATAGGAACACTAGGTACTATTTCAAAGAGTTTTCAAAGATGGTTAAATAACATTAGTCCAGCCCCCTTTTTTGGAACACTTCAAAAGGCATGCTTGCTGGGAACAGCAAGAAGCCTAAGATACGTCTTGAATAATAATGTTTCTACTTTTGGCACAAGGCCAGCAATTACCCCAGTACATTGCTGGTGCTTTATTTTATCGACCCCGTAAGGATGAAAGGTACAGTTAACCTCGGTGGGTTTTGAATTCAAAACGCAAAGGGCCATAACTCTATGCTGCAAAGCATGGTGTCTGACGTTCAACCAATACTGCCAAACCACCGCCCTACTACACATAAATAAACATGCATACACATAGACACACAGGCACATATATATTTGCATATACATACACATATACACACATGAATATAGTCCTCCAATCCAATCTAGACGTACAAGTGCATTATATACGCACTTGTATTCGTACTGGTATTAATAGAGATTTAGATGCACTCATACAGAAGCCTATAAATATCTATTGATATGTAAATATATAATTATATTGATGGTTAAAAATGTATTGCGATATTCTGTAAAAATAGAGGTGAGAGTGTAAATATGTTTTGAAGAAAGGAAATAAGCGTATGTGTGTAGGTGTGTGTCAGTGTGTCTATGTATGTGTATATGTGTGCGTGACAATGTGAACGTGTATATGTGCGCATATAAAAATAAATGAAAGAAGGCGTGGAGATATGTGACATTTTTATAATAAAGGACCACAACAATATCTAGCTCTTGTTCCGTTCAATTATTCTCTCCTCCACATTCTCACCTGAGAAAGATGTAAATTCGAGGCAAAAACCTGTAATTTTATTGATATTACTTCCAATCAGCGATACTCCTCCATCTCCACTTTCTACACCTGACCACACCTTGTGTATATATATATATATATATATATATATATATATATATATATATATATATATATATATATATATATATATATATATATATATATAAATATATATATATATATATATATATATATATATATATATGTATATATATATATATATATATATATATATATAAAAATAACAGATTAAAGTTTAAGCAAAGAATCGCTGCTTTCACCCTTAACGGGATCTTCTGAAACTAACAAAGTCAACCTGTAAACGCAGAACTGGATATTTTAAAAAACGTTGCAACCGGGGGAAGACAGGAAGACGATACTTTGGTTCGTGGAAACGTTCGCTGGCAAAGAACGGGAAAAAACGAATAATACGTCATTAATAGGAGCGGTGAAAAACAATTACGTGCAAGGACAGAACCACGTTTATGGTATAAAAGAGGTCGTAGACTAATGTTCTCTAAGTGGTGCATAGAGACGTTCTCTGGCAATGAACGAAAAAAACGAAGATAAAGCCTCATATGTGGAGCGTGGAGAACAATTGCACGCAAAGACAAAACCACGTAAATGGTATAGCAGAGGTCGTAGACTAAAATTCTAACTAGGAGACCGAATGAATCTCCGCTACAGAGTTAAAAACAAAGTAAATAAATACAATACAGAAGTAATAGAAATTAAATAAATACATACACGCATACAAATACATACATACACAAGCATACGCGAAAACACTCGCCATAGGTATACAAAACCACGCACATGTGTGTGTGTATGCGTGTATACAAATAAATAAATAATTAAATAAAGGTATATAAATAAATAAATACGTATATAACAAGCGCACACACATACCTACATGTAAATACACAAATGTTCGGAGACGTAAGTCAACCAAAACATGAATTACACATATATATACACACCCTACATACGTACGAACCTGCATACTCACACAGACGCAAAACTCCCGTATACACATAACCAAACCATATGTACCAGAATATATAAAATTATACGCCATAACATATACAATCAAATATACGTACGAGAAGGTATACGTACCTTCACAAAACATACAGGTAATATATACTTACCTATGCAAATAAGTAACGGTATAAACAAAACATATACTTAGCTACCACATCAAGACGTAAAATATCCACGTATAGATCGTACTATCCGTTAGGATATAACGTGGGGCTGTAATACAGGAAAGTTTTGTGCAATTTATGTTTACAAGCCGAAATTGCCTTAGATTTTTTGTTTAAGAAGTGGTCTGTGGCGTAGAGTATTTCCAGGGCCTCAGCGGCGCAGAGGTCACATGGTCTTTTATCTCCGTTATACGATCTAGCCCTAGCTAGGATCTCCCAGTGTAACTTATATTGGCTGTGGTTGTCTTTTAGACTCCAGATATAAGCTGAAAGTGACGTCATATACCTTCTTAGAGGGTATCGAAAAGAATGGGTATGCATGTAAAGACGCTGCTTGAATCTATTGGCGGTTAACCCTATGTAGGCCCTATACATATATATATATATATATATACATATATATGGTTTTAATTCCCTTTTTGGCATATTAATCAGTGAGAAATTTGGCTATCGAGTTGAGCTCTGCTGAGGATCGAATTCCAACCGTGACCATCTCCACTGAAAGTTTTCGTGAAATAGTCTTCAAGACTATACAGAGCATTTGTAGTTGTCCCAAATTGAAGGATGAGTATTTTAAACTTTATTTTATCATGAGTTAAGGCTCTATTGATTTTTCCCTGGATTTCACTAAATTCTGTTGGATGAATCTATCTCCTGATTCTTTTTGAGTTGAGTTTGAATTATTTTTCCCACATCTTACGTTAATTATGTTTACCATTTTGACGCTATAGTCACTTATATATTATGGAATACTGTTGGCTTTTTGCTACAATATTTTCTATACCTTTCATTTTTATATATATATATATATATATGTGTGTGTGTGTGTGTGTGTGTGTGGTAAGGAACCAGATGGACCATAATGCACCAGAGTACTCAATACTTAGGGACTTAGAATGGGTATTAGGAAAATGTTCAACCCTGACGGCAGAGCTCTGCCGACGGGGTTGAACATTTTCCTATCTTCCCATATATATGTATATATATATATATATATATACTATAAAGTATATCCATAGAATCATTTGATAATATATATATATATATATATATATATATATATATATATATATATATAATGTAGGAGGTGAGTTTTATTGTAGTACAATAAAGCAATGCAGATATCGGATAAGAAGCACTCTACAGTTTGTAGGACTGGAGTATACATAATATAAGATCAAAAGATGGTTAAAGGAGTTCCATGTATTTTATTATGCGCATTTCAAAAACAAACATCATCATGCAATAATATTTGTGTTTTCATCAGATAAAACAGGAGAACATGATATGAAGACTAAAAAACACTTGTGGATAGTGCAGTTTTAAATCAACATATGAAAAGTGGTTTTAGATTGATGTGTGATATTGGGAAAAATATTTTATTTAGAGAGGGGGGGTGGAAAGGATGAAAAAGAGGAGGAGATGAGAGGGAGAGATGGGTGATAGAGAGAAAGAGATAGTTTTTATAACTGAGAGAAGATATATTGTTTTACATAGAGAGGTTGAAAACCGTTGGAAGATAATGTATAAATTAAAAGAATTTGAAAATTAACGAAGGGAAAGATATGTACGAGGAAAAAATATTTTATTTAGGGAGGGGGGGTGGAAAGGATGAAAAAAAGGGGGAGGAGATGAGAGTGAAGGTGGAGAGGGAGAGATGGGTGATAGAGAGAAAGAGATAGTTTTTATAACTGAGAAAAGATATATTGTTTTACATAGAGAGGTTGAGAACCGTTGGAAGATAATGTATAAATTAAAAGAATTTGAAAATTAACGAAGGGAAAAATATTTACGAGGAAAGAGAGGGAGTTTATGTATGAAGATAGAGAGAAAAAAATAATAATTGTGGATGAATATTCTAACGTCAAAAAGGTGTATGTTGATAAGTATTGTGGCAATTTCAAAATTAACGAAGAGAAAAAATGATTAAGGTTTGTGTGTAGAAGGATTTGAGAAAAATAATGTGAAGTTAAAGTTTGTATATTGAATGAATTGATATGTGCGAAGAAAGAGTTAATATGTATTAAGAATGAGTTCGTTGATGGGGAGAAAAAAATAATAAATTAAGGATGAAATTGAGATTAAAAAGTTTTATGATAGAGAGAAAAAATAATAATAATTGCGGATGAATATTCTAACGTCAAAAAAACAAATGTATATGTTATGAAGGATTTTACAAGGTGAAGATAGAAAGAGGGTAATGAGTAAACAAGTATTATAGAGTGTATAATGCCCTTTGAAGTAAGGTAGGAAGATGGGTATATTTTAAAGAGGTGTATGTATATGTGCTTTTGAGAAAAGATTCTAAATTGATAAAGAATTGAATATTAACTGTATACTTTGTGAAAAGTCCTATGGAATTTATGCAGGCAGATAGAAAACAAATCTGTACGTCTATTTATTATAGAATCTAGATTAGAGATAATGGTAAATTTTTCATTTAGGCAGAGATTACAGATTTTAGATAGAGAGCTGTTCAAGTATGAGGATGCAGAAGAAACCTTCTTCCAAAAGATGGGATATTTAATGTTTTTGTCTTTTAAGGACCATATGAGTTCTGAGAGAGCCGTGTTGGTTCTTTTAAGTTTGTATTTGAAAGATGAATGGTGATTATAGAGACGAGCTTTAAAAGAGGTGGAAGTGGAGCCAAAATAGGTGACGGAATTGGTGCTAGTTATAACTTTACATTCATAAATTAAGTTTTTATCGAGACAATGGTTGTTGAGAGGACATTTATTTTTAATGCGGTAGTTGCAATTAGAGAGATTATTAATGAGTGACCTAGTGTTATCTATAGAAGGAATTGGATTGGAGAAGTTGTTTGCAATAGGAATAATAGGAATAAAAGTTTCTTGATTTTGCCACAATACTTATCAACATACACCTTTTTGACGTTAGAATATTCATCCACAATTATTATTTTTTTCTCTCTATCTTCCTCGTAAATATTTTTCCCTTCGTTAATTTTCAAATTCTTTTAATTTATACATTATCTTCCAACGGTTCTCAACCTTTCTATGTAAAACAATATATCTTTTCTCAGTTATAAAAACTATCTCTTTCTCTCTATCACCCATCTCTCCCTCTCCACCTTCACTCTCATCTCCTCCCCCTTTTTTTCATCCTTTCCACCCCCCTTCCTAAATAAAATATTTTTTCCTCGTACATATATTTCCCTTCGTTAATTTTCAAATTCTTTTAATTTATACATTATCTTCCAACGGTTTTCAACCTCTCTATGTAAAACAATATATCTTCTCTCAGTTATAAAAACTATCTCTTTCTCTCTATCACCCATCTCTCCCTCTCATCTCCTCCCCTTTTTCATCCTTTCCACCCCCACCCGCCTCTCTAAATAAAATATTTTTCCCAATATCACACATCAATCTAAAACCACTTTTCATATGTTGATTTAAAACTGCACTATCCACAAGTGTTTTTTAGCCTTCATATCATGTTCTCCCTTTTTATCTGATGAAAACACAAATATTATTGCATGATGATGTTTGTTTTTGAAATGCGCATAATAAAATACATGGAACTCCTTTAACCATCTTTTGATCTTATATATATATATATATATATATATATATATATATATATATATATATATATACGTTATTCCGGGTTGAATCGGAGGTAACCACAGTAAGTAAGGTACTCAATACATTGCAGAGTATAAAAGTTTTAATATAGATGAGATTCTACAGGACTAGAACTGTTTCATTCTTTAGAAATCATCAGGAATCTGGGTATCAAAAAATAAATATGGTATTTATAGGTCTCTACAAGTGGTAGGAGAGGGTGGGGAGTGGGATGGGTGTAGGTCATTGGTTGATAGAAAAGGGAATTCATTAAAAGCTAATTCTACAAAGCTATAGTTTATTTTTAATTTTTGTTTTTAGAGTAACAAAGGCAGACAGAATTCTATAAACAGGTTCCGGATGGCATACCATTCCTTGTCATTAAGTTTCTCTTAAGCTAACAGATGTCTATAAGATCAGTGGGGGGTCAGTCATGGTAGATAGAATTAAAGGAAAGGGAGATTCTTTAAAAGCTAAATTCATTAAGGTTCTACTAAGTGACAAAGGTTTAGAGAATTCTGTAGACAGATTCAAAATACTGAGTGCATATCTTACAATTATCTTCGAACTTCTCTTAAACTAATCAACTATATGCCAAAAATCAACAGACACATTCACAAAAAAACACACTCACTCACACACTCGCGCGCAACCATAAACACACATACACATACACATATACACACATAAAAAAACCCCATGTGAATGTGTCTGTTGATTTTTGGCATATAGTTGATTAGTTTAAGAGAAGTTCGAAGATAATTGTAAGATATGCACTCAGTATTTTGAATCTGTCTACAGAATTCTCTAAACCTTTGTCACTTAGTAGAACCTTAATGAATTTAGCTTTTAAAGAATCTCCCTTTCCTTTAATTCTATCTACCATGACTGACCCCCCACTGATCTTATAGACATCTGTTAGCTTAAGAGAAACTTAATGACAAGGAATGGTATGCCATCCGGAACCTGTTTATAGAATTCTGTCTGCCTTTGTTACTCTAAAAACAAAAATTAAAAATAAACTATAGCTTTGTAGAATTAGCTTTTAATGAATTCCCTTTTCTATCAACCAATGACCTACACCCATCCCACTCCCCACCCTCTCCTACCACTTGTAGAGACCTATAAATACCATATTTATTTTTTGATACCCAGATTCCTGATGATTTCTAAAGAATGAAACAGTTCTAGTCCTGTAGAATCTCATCTATATTAAAACTTTTATATATATATATATATATATATATATATATATATATATATATATAGGGACGAAACATAAGTCAATTGCATGAACTCATAATCCTTTATTTACTGCTATATATATTTCGATGATAGCCACTGAATGGCTATGACCTCATCAGGCAGTTAGTCAGTCCTTAAATATGCCAGCTCTGTGTTTATAGTGTTGATGGTATCAGAGCCTTGGGACATATGAGCTCGTTAGGAATAATTTAATGTTGTCAGCAGGAATAGTCTTAATTCTCATTGGTCAGTTTGTAGATGCTAGTAGGGTTGGTATTTGACCTCAAATAGGCAGGTGGTGTTGTAAAGTTCAAACCGTCAGGCAAGATGACAATAGTTCCATATGACTGATTTTCACAAAAAGCATTCCTGGTCAGATATATATTCAATTAAGGTTAATAGTATGAAATAGATACTACAGGTCATTCTTAAATTGAGGAATTTATGTGGAGTGGTGCTACTGAAAATTATGGTTGGAGTAGAAAATTTACAAATAAAAAGACTTATGTAGGTTGGCTTGCACTACACTCACACCCTCCTCCACAGACACACACATCCACACATACAAAATATGGGGTGGTAATACTTAATATAAGGGTTAGAGTCAAATACTTAGATAGTTTAGAAATTTAGAAATAAAAGGTTTATGTTGGTTGACTTGTACATACACTCACACCTACCCCCTCAGACACACACACATCTACACACGCAAATCCATACAGGTGTGTACATATATACATGCATGCATGTATGTATACACAAGCATACATATATATATATATAATATATATATATACACACAGAAAATACATACATATCAAAATATAAAAAATAATATATACATAAAATACACACATACATAAAATCTATACACACATAAAGCATACATACATATATATAAAATACACATACATATACATATATATATAAAATATATACATACCTATACATACATATATATAAAATACACATATATACACATATAAAATATATATATACATATAATATATATATACACATATATATAAAATCAGGTTCAATAAAACGTGGTTTAGATGACTCCTAACCAGTAGAGGATCCGGTGGACCATCGACCATAGGGACTACAAACTATGGGTGGTTGTTGTTGTCCATTGGTCATTGGTACTGGGTGTAGGGGACCTACAGAGAGGAGAGGGGGCGTTGTGAGAGGCCGTAACCAGGGTTTATCCATAGAGCTTGAGGAAATTTCCCGTCTTTAGGTATCTGCAAGCACCGAATAAGTCGGCCCTTCT